>JAMJFZ010001258.1:1660000-1765000 GCA_026225945.1 Cricetomys ansorgei | reverse complement strand
CAGGAACCACTGGCAAGTCATCTTTCCCTTGTCCATCCTTCAAGTTTACCTCAAGAGACAAATAAGTCTTATTAACCCCGTGTGAGTGGTTAACAAGCATGCTTGGCAGAGCCAGGAGACATCATAAAGCAATCTTACTGACCTACTTCTCCAGGTGAGTTGAAAGCTGCTGAACTTCAGAGGACTCTAATTACAAAGTGCTGGCTTGTTGAAGGGTTACTGCAGGGTTACTGCAGGTTGAAAACGTACCTAAGGGTCTTGAGTCATAAGATGAGAAAAATGTGTCATGGTGCTGCAACACTATTAACAGCAGCTCGTTTTGCCACTATCTTTCTGATGGACAAGATTCCAAATAGTTTTGTTGAGATGTTTTTTATGCACCCAAAGCTCACCCATTTAACATGTACAGTTTGTTAGTATTTAATATATTCAGAGTTGTATCACCATAGTCTAATTTTAGAAACTCATTTAACACCCTAAAAAGAAACTCATATACATCAAGTCACTTTCCAGTTTCTTTCAACCCAGAAAGTATGTCGTCACTTTGTCTCTGTGGACTTTCTGAACCTGGATGCTTCGGGTAAAACGCGACGTCTATGTGGCTGTTTGTGACTGTCTTCTTGGACTTGGCTTAGTGTTTTCAAAGTTCCCCATGTCTCACGTGTATCAGACTCCTTTTATGGTCCAATAATACTCCAACATATGTGAATATATACTTTGTTTATGCATCCATAGAAGGAGAGCTGGGCGCATGGGATCAAGCTGCCGTCTTTGCCCAGGAATCTTATGGCCGTCTATGTTTAAAATACAGAGGGAAGATGAATGACTGTGGTGGAGGCCTTTATTATCCTTTTCCCCACCAATTCTCTTTACTATGTTGTGTGTTTGAGAGGAGGGGGAGAGGGAGAGAGAGAGAAAGAGAGAGAGGGAGGAGGGAGAGGTACAGGAAAGGAGGGAAGAGAGAGGGAGGGAGGGAGAAAGAGAGGGGGATAGCGAGGGAGAGGGAGAGATACAGGGAGGGGGAGGGAGAAAGAGAGATAGAGAGAGAGAGAGAGAGAGAGAGAGAGAGAGAGAGAGAGAGAAAGACACGGAGAGAGAGACACGGAGAGAGAGATGGAGAGAAAGGGGAAGAGAGAGCACATATGTGCACACGATGGAAGCCAGAGGACAACCCTGGGTGTTTTTCTCCATCACATTTGATCTTACATTTTGAGACAGGGACTCTCACTGAACCTGGGTTCACCTCACTGATTCAGCTAGACTGGCTGTCTAGTGAGTTTCAGGGATCCTCCTGTCTCTACCTCCCTAGTGTGGGATTACAGACGCTTGCTGCCAAGCCAGGTGTTTTACGAGGGTGCTGGGATCAGAAGTCTGATCCTTATTCGTGGACAGCAAGCACTTTTCTGATTGAGCCAGCTCTGCAGCCCCCGTTTTTGAAGAGTCTATACCCCCTATCCAGGCATTCTGACCTCCCCTCCTGTGGACCTCATCTCTCTGTGTGTGTACTTCTAATCTCACCTCTGTCACTCCACAGGACCCTTTAGTTTGCTAATGCTTGTCAGGGACTATATAATCTTATCTGCTCCAGGCCCAGTGAATTCAGCCTGGGATATAGGAGATGCTATCTCAAAACAGGGCAGTTTGGTATATGTGAACTGTAGAGAGAATATACCCTCAAAGTTCCCAAACATTAATCTTAAAAAGGTACCTTGGCAGGTAAGCTTTCTTTTACAAACTGAAGAGAAGAACTGATGACCGTCGGCAGGCACTGGTTCATTAAGAACAGCCACATGGAGCTTAGTACATGTGTATTTTTAAAAAGTCAATCCCCAGACTTGAATTTCTGGATGCTTGGATTCATTGAGCAAATAAACTTTGTTCGTTGAAACTCTTTTCCAGTAACATTATGGGAATTAATCTAGACCAGTGGCTCTCAATCTGTGGGTTGTGATCCCTTGGGGGCTCAAACATCCCTTTCACAGGGGTCTCCTAAGACCATCTGTATACCATATATTTATATTAAAATTCATAGCAGCAAATTTACAGTTATGAAGTAGCAACAAAAGTAATTTTATGGTTGGGGGTCACCACAAATGAGGAACTGCATTAAAGGGTCGCAGCACTAGGGAGGTTGAGAACCACTGGTCTCATTCACCCCCTGACAGTTCTGGTACCCTTTGCACGAGCCACTCTTTGAGCCACACTTGGGCTCCTAATGTCCTCTGCTACCTCTGGGTCATTAGTTGAAGATACTGCAGATTTTTGGTGGTTTTACCTGTACTGTCTCACTTTCTGGCTTAGACCAAAGTATCTTTGGGCTAAAAAGAGACATGGCACTGGCCTGAGAATATCAATCTTGCCCATTTTAGATCAGATGACTTTTTATAGGCATCTGCACCGTCAGTGTGGGAGTAATTAAGAGTGTCCCGGGCTGGTGGGTTGGGCCTGTCCACAAAAGTGCCTAGTGAGCAGACTTTTCTTCCTCCATGTTTTTCAACTGACCTCAACGGCCATGGCGATAACACAGAGGGGTCCTTCCTCTCTGTATTTTTGACAAAGGACAATTACACGATTGCTCCCGTACTTTGTACACTACTCACTCACGCTAATGAACACACTTCAGTGGTGTGTGAAGGTTAGGCATCGTCTGCTGGAATTTCCTCCTGACACTATATTGCAAGGGACCTTCAGAGGGCTACAAATTACTTTTTACCAAAAAGCCACCACGAACGGCTTCCTCTCAGAGTCCAGAGATGATATACTCAACTTGTAAGAATAGTGCTCAGTGCGGGAAAACAAGAATTTCTTTCTACTCTAGCCATACACCTTTCTTTTTTCTTTTTTTCAAGATGGGGTCTCGGGTATCACAGGATGGCCTCAAGCTTGCTATACCTGAGGATGCTGATGGACCCTTGAGCCGCTACCTTTACCTCTAGAGTGCCGGGGATAGGAGTAGGCATCCCCCAGTCTGAGCCTGTGGCAAATGTTAGTGTGAGCCAAGGACACCCTGAAGCCAACTGAAGTCGAAGGAAGCAGAGAAGGATTTCCGCTAGAGGCTTGGGACAAGTGCGGATTGCTTACACCTTGACTTTAGACTTCAGGCCTACAGAATGGTGGCCTCAGTATTTCTGTTGTCCTGTGCGACATGATCTGTTGTGATTGGTTTTGACAGCCGCCGGAAGAGCCATATACAGGGAAGAGGTCCGATCCCAAACCGATGAAAAGAAAACATGGTGGGAGGAGCTTGTGGGAGGTTTGAAGGGTGTGTGATGGATTCCAAGGACAGAGACCCACTGGCTCCATGGAGAGATCCCAGGTGGGCATCTCCTTATGTTCAGAGGATCCCATCTGCTTCCTTCACTGACAGGGTAAGAGAGTAAGCAGGACAAAACTTTGGCCCGAACACCTGACAGAAATAGCGCAAGGGAGGGGGCTTATTCTGGACTATGGTTACAGAGAGATTTCAGTCTTTACGGCAGGGGTGGCAGAATAGCTCTGCCCACAGCAGCAGGCGCCCGAGGAGGCAGCTGCTCACATCATAGCGCAACGGGAAGCAGAGATCAGCAGAACAGGACTATAGCTTCACAGGCCTGCTTTTGTTCCCTGTCAGCTAAGTCCCATCTCCCAAAGGCTCCACGGCCTCCTCACAAATAGAAATAAAATCTGGTGAGGAGTGAGCATTCAAAACATAAGCAGTTTCAAACCACAACAATTTATTAGGGAGGAGACCCGAACCTAGACAGTTGGGGAAGGGTTAATAGCGAGTGTCAACTTGACAGAATTTGGGATCACTCATAAGTCAAGCCTATGATCATGTGAAGGATCATCTAGACTGGGTTAACTGAGTGGGAAGACCACCATTAGTGTAGTCAGCACATGTCTCTGGGCTTGGATCTTGGACTGCACAAAAAGGGGAAACCTAGCTGAGCAGTATTCATCTGTCTCTGATTCTTGACTGTTCTAGTCCTTTCTATTACTGTAATAAAACATCCTGACCAAAAGCAACTTAGGGGAGCCAAGGACTTATTTGGTTTATACTTCCGGGTCACAGTCCATCACTGAGGGAAGTCAGGCAGGAACTCAAGCAGGAACAGGAAGGCAGGCCTGCTTGTTTTCCTACACAGCATGACGCCTTAGAGAGTTCATGCTGGGCTAGCTTTCTTACAGCCCAGGACCACCTGTGGGCTTCTGTAAAATAACAAGTCACGTGCCTTTTATTACAAATGGGAACACATTACTGCATGCATGTGTGGATGTGAAATGTGTGTGGATGGCATGTGACTAGCCTTATACTCCTGTGCCGGGACTTCCCCACCTGGACAGACTGTATCCTTGAACTGTGAGCCAAAGCAAGCCCTTTCTCTCTCAAGTTGCTTTTGACAGGGCATTTTATCACAGCTCCTGCCACTCTTTCTGCATCAGCGAGATGCTGCTCTGTGTTTCATCCTTCAGCCAGATCTGCCTTCACAGGTCATTTCCAGCCCCTCGTGGATCAACAGATGTCTCTTTAGCTTGATTCCAATTTCCAGAGAGGAGATAAGGAGGGAGAGGATGAGAGAAAGGGAAGGAAGCAGGAAGGGAGGGAGGAGGAGAGGTGGTGGGGAGAAGTACATCAGTTGGTTGGTTTGGGAACAATTAAATCTTCCCAAGGAGCAAGTTCTTGTGTGTCTGAGGGTTTTGTCAGGGGTGAGGGGTTGATTGGGGGGACTCTGTAGATATCCCCAGTTTCTTCTTGAATGCTAAAGATAGCTCTGTGGGGCAGCCAGCTAGGCGCTAAGCTCCCTCTGTTCTCCAGCTTGGCAGGAAAGAGGGAATCTAACCTTTTTGAATCTTCTCTCATGAATTAGCTAAAGTCCTTGGCTTTCTAAACTTCTGTCTCCTTCTCTCTGGTATAACAATATTGTAACACTGGCAGGTAAAGAGAGCAGCAGAAAGAAGTCCATTCAGATTCTCTTCCTGATCAAAACAAGAAGTTAATTGGCTGGAAAACAAACAGTATTGATTCTTACCCATCCCCGCCTCTCCCTGAAACAATTCAAGTGTGCTACTATTGATGTCATATTTACGTGTGTGTGTGTGTGTGTGTGTGTGTGTGTGTGTGTGTGTGTGTGTGTGTTTGTTTTTAGGACTTAAACCTTAATACAATTTCTGGTTTATTTTTTTCACATTTGCCTTCTTTCAGCTCCTGGTGGGGCCGTGGTACCTGAGTTATTGGATGTTTAAAGGATTTCACCTTTGACTGTAAAACTTTTGATTGACAAAGCTTCAAAGCAAATACAAATACAGGCCAGCTAGGGAGTGATGCATCAGGAGACTAGGGAGGGGTCCTGTATTCCTCTGTGTTCACTCACCAGTCAATGAGACTTTGCTGAGCATCCACCGAGCACTAGGCAGTGAGCTAGCAAGTGAAGATCATAGAGATGAGTCAGCTATACATTGCATTTCCCACATGGAGCTTGTGTCCTTGCAAGAGGCAAGGAAAGATGAAAGAAAATGATGCAATTGAATGCATAATTGCAAGCTATAAAGGCCATGGAGGACAGGTGTCTGGGCATGGTCAGAGAAACACCGTGGGCAACCCCAGGGGCAGGAAGGCTTCTCCAAGAAGACATGCTTGCCTGAGATGTGAAGAGTGAGTGGGTGTTTCACTGGGTGAAGGAAGGAGGTGGGGGTTGGGAAGGAGATGCTCCAGTCAAGGGAACACTGCGTACAGATATTCCTGATGTCCTCAGGCAGATAGCAGTATGCAGTGCATGCCCCTGTGGACACGTGGAGTTGTGAAGGGCGGGACACCAGCAGGCAGTTTCTACTGGTAGAAGAGGTTGCTTGAGGCTCTCCACCTGCCTCTAATCAAACACAAACATTTCTAGAAAGTTTGAAAGGTCGTGGGATCTTGGAGCCAGTAGTGTCCCAAGAGCTCTCTTGTAGAGGTATGAACATTTGATCTGATCTGGTAACATGGCTGCTCTAGTAGAGTGAGGTGGGATATTTGAATTAGATATTGTATAGTTATATACTCTGTCTTTATGGAATGATGCTTTCTGTGCTGTAAGTGGGAAGGATGCGTCCTAATGCTTTGCAGCTTGCTTTACTCTGTAAAAGACGCACTTCCTGCACCTGTTCACCCTTCTGCGCTAAAAGCAATGGATGCAGCCCCCTAAGATCCCCACAGAAACAGGCCATTTGTTTCTGTTAATGCAGATGAAGGGCCCTTACAGCCCTTGCAGGTTATACAAACAGAAAAAGAGAAGACTGGCTTTCTTAGCTTGGACACCTGCCAGGACAGTTGACACATCTGCTGGCAGCTCCCCCCCCCAGGGTGTTAGGGTCTATTTGTAAATAATGCTTTTGTGAGAGCAGGAGGGAGTTTTGAATGGATAAAGGACCTACAGGCAGAAGCAGAAAGAAGCCATGTGATGCGAGACCTTTGCCTAAGCCATCAGGCATTGCATCTCTGAGAGTTGTCCTTGCTCTTTATTAAAATTGTTATAGATATTAATATTTCCTTTACAAGTAAAGATCACCTTCGTTGGCCTGTGTGACCCAGCTTTCTGGAATGCAGAACCCTTGATATTTTGATCCTTTGATCTGGCAGCATGGCTGATCTAGTAAGGATCACCTTCAATGGCCTGTGTGGTCCAGCTTCCTGGGTGAAGCTTTTTGGAAAACAGAAAGAATGTTAGCCTGAGGAACCAGCTATTTTGTCTAAGCAACTGATGCTCAGATTATCCTGTCCTCTGTTATCTTCATCTGTTTGTGTTAATGGTAACAAAAGGATTTCGGTAATTTCTCCTCAGTGACTAATAAGGAGATTTGAGAACATCTATGTCTCTCAGTCTTGACTGTACTTGTACATTTACTGAGTCGCTCAGCAAGGAAGACACAGAGGCATATTCATAGGTGCAAACCCTGCCAGACCTCAGCAGAGGGAACCACCTGTGATGGCAAGCACTAATCTGGACAGTGGAACTCTGAGTATCTCATCTCTGGGGTTATTGTTGATATCTAAGCTCCTCAGGTGTTCTACTGATAGCACGTGCAGATCATGAGCAATCAAACATCTTTTACATAAGCCAACACCTGCAGACAATACAAAATGCCAAGGTCTAGGCAGCTCTTTTTCCAACAGTGCACAAAACAAACATTTTAAACATAACTAAAAGTAAACTTCTGCATAATTTCCCCATTTCTGTATAAGATAATTTTTAAAATTGCTTTATTTCTACAACACAATTTAACACTACACCAGGAAAACTATTCACAAGAGGAACAATCACGAGGGTTGCTAATGCACAAAACCAAATGAAACCAAACATCTACCAAGCTTTTCACGATGTCTTTGGACAGCAAAAAAACATTATCAATGTCCAATTATCTGGAATCCACTCACCATCTTCTGGGCTCCTCCAAAGGGCTTGGATCACGTCTCTGCTTTGCCCTCTGCAGCACACACAGCTTGTCCTCTAGGTTTTGGCTGGCTCCACTCCACTGCTGCTGTCCTGGGTGGTCATCCCATGGTACTGGCATCTTCAGAAGGCTGGAGTCTTCTGTTGCAATGGGCTGCACTCTCACCAGTAGCCTTCCCTGGGCTTTCTTCATTGTGCCAAGCCTCAACTTTTTTACATGACCCCTTCAATTTGGGCCTTCAGCTGCTACTAAGGCTGCACCTTCATCAATAGCCTCTCTTGGCCTCTCACAGTGCCAAACCTCAGCTGCTCTCCAGAGACCCTTCATGCCTTCAAAACCAGTAAGTAGCACCTGGGTGACTCTTACAGTACCAAGTTCGGCTGCCAGCACAAGATACAAACTTGGCCAGTTCCGGAAGATCGTTTCTGTGTGCTGACCCTGAGGAAACACTTTCCAGATTTAAGATAGTCAGGTTTGCAGGAAAAACAGCTGGTCAGTTCATGTTTGAGTTCAAAGTTCGATAGAAGGTTCCAAAGACTTCTTCACAATGCAGCAAATGTTAGCCCTGTTTTAGCAAGTGTTTGTTTTAGCATCATCACAGGTGTTCCTTATCTTCAGGAAAGGTTTCTTTCTATCATGGGGTGGAGTTCTCATCACCACAACAGATGTGTCTTGTCAGGATCGCCTCACTAGTGTCTGGACCATGTACAGTCAGGTTTTCAGAAAGAGAAAACAGAAGAAGGAAAGAAAAAAAAAAGCGGCTTCTCAGCTCCAATCCCTGGCTTCCACAGCAGGGTTCCTGGGCTGGTGGGAAGAATCTCCATCTGAAACATCTTGGTGGTTTGGCATTCTCCTCCACCACCACTATGGGGAAACATACAACCTTCTCCATAGATCCCACATACAAGAAAAGAACTGCTTGGGCTTCACACACACAAAAAGCCTTCAGAAAACTCAATTTGTACAATAGTACAGTCTGGCTTGCATTTCCAGCACCATGGCTGCTGCCAGCAGTGGGAGGGGGTGTCCGCTCCATGATCAGAAGCCCTGCCAAGGTTCTCACGCTTTACCAAAAAGACTTCTCATTTTTTTTCAGTGTCCTTTATCTGTACATGGCTCTCTTTCTCTAGAGGCCTCTCTCTGTGGCTGTCACTCTTAAGCCCTCTTTCTCACTTAATTTTCACAGCCTTTTTTCTTCATAGAGGCTTATTTCCTCTCTCACTTTCCTCTTCCTTCAGGAGACTTCATTAACACCTTTATCTCTGTCCTCTGGGAACTGCTTTGAGCATACTTTACTGGACTCTGCTAGGTCTGGAGTTTCTTTCTCCTTCTTCCTTGTCTCCATGTTGGATGTTAGCTGGTGTGATGCTGTGCCCCACATTTCAGGTGGCACTTATCATTGTAAACTTACTGTGGGGTCTCAGGAATAAGACATGGATGCATATTCACAGGTGCAAACCCTGTCAGACCTCAGCAGAGGGAACCACTATCATGGCAGGCACCATACTGGACAGTGGAACCCTGAACGTCTCATCCCAAGGGTTTTTATTGATCCCTAAGATCCTCAGGTGTTCTACTGATAGCATGTGCAGATCATGAGCAACCAAACATCTTTTACATAAAGCCAACATCTGCAGACAAAACAAATACCAAGGCCTAGACAGCCCTTTTCCCAACAGTGCTAAAAACAATCATTTTAAACATAACTAGAAATAAGCTTCTGCAACATCTGACCTTCGCCTAGTGGCAACAGGTCTGCCGGCCTGTCGTTTGAGGAAGTGGATTATAGGATTCTGTTCATTGATGCAAAAGAAGACTTTGAATCTTGGGGCAGAGCTTCCAATCAATAAATTACCTGGGCAATCAGGCTCAGGGGCTGGCAGGTCAGCTGGGCTTGGTCAGGAGTTCCCTTGAGTCCAGGGCTCAGCCCAGGGAGACTGCAGCCCTCTGCCTGGATTGTTTCAGCGTATTTACCCACCCACTCAAGACAGACTCCAACTGTGACCGGCACCTGAGGGTCTGTCCAGAGGCTCAGAGGCGTTTCTTCTGCCATGAAGAAGTCAGATTTGAATAATGGAGCGTGTCTTCCTTGTTCTTATCATACCTACACATTGTCAGTCTACCTCCTGGCCAACCACCATTCCAACAACTCGCTCTCTCTCTGGCCAGCCTTATCCACGGTGCATGAAGAGGTTGTCTAAGGAGTCCAACAACCAGGAAGACGTAGGTTTTGTTAGAAGGAAAAGTAATTTTTATATTATTTTTTCTTGTCACCAAAGGAAGTAGGTGGGATTCTTTAGACGCAGGAAGATGTACAACCGAGATTTCCTACTTCACCTCTATCCATCTGAAACCCACTCGGCTGAGGCCTGCCTGTCATCCAGGAAGTCCATTTGAAGGAAAAAGTTTGTCACTCAGGCAAAGGAATCAATGTGGAAAAAGTAGAGACCAAGAGTAGGAGGCACTTAGGCTCTCCCAGGATACCATCCTAGCATTCCTGATGGACCCACAGGCTTCCCTAGGGACTGGGAAGCCTAGGGTGCATGTCCCAATCTGATGTGCTACTTTTCCTAAGGAGAATGGGACAAATGTCTAACTATACATTCCACATAAGATACTGATGACCAGCTGGCCGTGGTGGTGTATACCTTTAATCCCAGCACTTGGGAGGCAGAGGGAGGAGGATCTCTGAGTTCGAGGCCAGCCAGTCTACACAGAGAAATCTTGTCTCAAAACAAAAACAAAAACAAAAACAAAAACAAAAACAACCTGACAACAGAGCAAGCAAATGACTCCACCCAAGTCTAGCTTGGAGAACCAATGGTTTCTCTGAGTTACAGGAGCTCAGATGACTTGAAGGCAGTTGTATCACCTTGAGGCTCACTGAAACACTGGTGGTGAGTCACAAAACGATACCTTTGGAGTTCCTTGTTCAACTTGCAGACAGCGCCACTGAAGACAGTATCCTCCTGCCCATTTGCCACATTTTAAAAAATAGTTTATATAGCCTCTGGCAGGGGCCTCTTGAGTCCTATAACCTTCTGAACATCTTGAACCTTGAGTGTCTTTAGCTTCCAAGGCCTTCCTCCTCCCTCCAGGAGGGAGTGTTTCAATCTGGAGAAAATAGACGTTCTAAACAAACACTAGCTACCTATCTGCCTCCCCAACAGGTGCTAGGTTCTTTGGGGACCTGTGTACTTCATCTTATGTTTTGTGCCTAGCATCTAGCACATACATGTTAAATATTGATTGAAGTAATAAACACATAGACGTGTGTGTGTGTGTGTGTGTGTGTGTGTGTGTGTGTATGTGCATCTGTACATATTCATGTGTGTGCTGATATGCTTGCATGAGTATGTACCCATGTGCGGAGGCCAGAGGTGGATGCCAGGTGTCTTCCTCTATTCCCTACCACCTTAGTTTTTGACATAGAGTCTTTCACTGAACCCAGCACTCATTGTTGACCAGACTAGCTGGTCAGTGAGTTCTGGAGATTGCCTGATTCCACCCTCCAGGCCCCACATTCCTGGTTCCCTGCTCAGCCTCCCCTGGAGTTATAGACAAATACCACCACGACTGTGTTTTACATGGGTATGATAGGGTACCTGCTTTTGTTTTTTTGAGACAGGCTTTCACTATGTTGCCCTGGCTGGCCTGGGATTTGTCATGTAGACCAGGCTGGCCTCACATTCAGAGATCTGCCTGCCACACCAGCGTAAGGAAGCAAGGAGCCGGAACTCGTGGCTTCGTGCTTGTCTGACAAGCACTGTACCCCTGAGCTATCTGCCCAGCCCAGAGACCTGGTTAGTCTGCATTCTATTTTAATTTCCAAACCTCTTTAGGCTAAGCAAGCTGTCTAGAAATAGGTAAATGGAATTATTAGATTACAGGTATTTCCCCACTGATTTGTGCATAGTAGGGTCCAGGAGTGACTTACTGAATAAGCAATTGTCAGGTCCAAAGGAAACTCCACTTCCCTAAATTCTGTGATAGACAAAAGCCAGCATTCCTCAGGAACTTGAGAAGCCAGTTCCCTTCTTCCAAAAGGAGCCCCGTAGCAGTAGGCTGCTGCTGGGATGGCTCAGCAAGGAAGATGAGGAGGCATATTTCATAGGAGTAAACTCTGTCAGATCTCAGCAGAGGGAACCATCACCCTGGCCAGCGCCAGACTCTATAATGGAACCCCGAGCACCTGAGCTCAGATGTTTTGTTGATTCAGAACTCCTTAGGTGTTCTACTGATACCATGTGCAGATCATAAGCAATCAAACATCCTCCACAGAAATCCTACACCTGCAAACGATACAGAACACCAAGGCCTAGGCATTCCTTTTTCCAACAGTGCACAAAAACAATTATTTTAAACACAACTAAAAATAAACTTCCACAACAGGGCCCCTTCTCTAATCACCGGCAAAAAGACAGGCAGCTAGCTGTCGTGGCTGTCAGCATACCAAGGTGAATGCTGGCCTCCAGGCTCCCTCAGCATCACAAGTATCTAGCTCTTCTTACCTCCTCCCCCACCCTAATCTTCTCCAGCCCAACCCCCCAACCCTGAACCCCCAACCCCCTCTATTTCTGCCATGCTTTCTCCTTTCTCTCTTTTACCCAGCTCTCCTCATCTTCCTCTCTCACCCCCCCACCCAATATCTCTGCTCTGTTCAATTGTGGCCATGTTCAGTCTACTACTTCCTCGTTCTGCTCTGGACTCTCCCAGATGCCTCTGGGGGCTCTCTCTCAAACCTACCATGAAAACCTTCCCCTTAGCCTTATCATAGAACAGCCAGTTTATACAGCAGTTATAAATGTCTCCATGCTGACATTCTGGAGCTTTTGTGTGGCAGTATTTCACTTGAACAGCACGCCTTTTGGAAGAACGCAGCACTGAGGGGTAGCAACTCCCCAAGAGCTATGCAGTGAAACAGACAGTCTCCAATTACCATTCTCTCTGTGCACAAGAGCAGAAGAACACCCTTTCATTAAAGGAGGGTTCCGCTTCTACTGCTGGAACTGGCCCTTGTAGGTTAGGACACTGGTTCTCTCCTCCCCGTTATTATTATTCTTATTGTTATTATTATTGCTATTATTAATATCTAGGATACAGAGGTTGCAAGTCTTTCAGCAAAGGCATTTGAAGTCCCATATCTCCTCCTTGCATAAATGGGTCCTGTCTTTAACGTAACACCAAGGTGGGAGGGGGTGGCAGCTAGTCAGGATGGCCTGTAGCATTTTGATAAACAAACAGCACATTTATCAGAGTGGTTCCCACGTGTTTTCTTGCCTATAAGGGCAGGGTGCCCTCCGTAGGCGCGAATATAGTTTTTTTCTGTTAGAGATGGGTCTTTTAGGGCCATTAAAGGGGTAAAAGAGTGTTTGTACTCGGCTCCCAGTTACCTGGGATAATTTACTGCACTAGGAGGTCTTGTAGTTGTTAATAATATTCAAATACAAATCAAGGAAAGAAATTGTCTCTGTTAATTGACGTTTGCGATGCTAATCTAAGACTCACCGGATTTCCACATTGCCCGTAACTATTTTTGCCACACTGGAACAAGTGACTTCAGAGACAGCAGAAAGGCATCAGAGGTGGGGCTTGAAATTATTGCTGGGGTTTTTGAAGACACACCCCATATTCCCTTGGCTCTCTTTATGAATTTAGAGACAGAATACACAGAAAAGAGATGGGGAGAGACTCAACCCTGCGCAGAAGAGTCCAAATGTGCTCATACCCATGCTTGGGTATGCCAGGCTCCCTGCCCCAGAACTGATGGCTTTGACAACATTGGTCAGAGACAATGCCATTAGTTTCTGTACTGTCTCCAATTAGTATCTACATTCACTCATTTTAAGAAAGAAAACAAGTACCCAAGCAAGGTGGGGCACTCCTTGAATCTCAGCACGTTGGAGGCAGAGACAGGCAGATCTCTGTGAGTTCCAGGCCAGCCTTATCTACCTAACAAATTCCGGGACAACCAGGTCTACATAGAGAGACCCTTTCTCAACAAACAAACAAACAAAGAAAAGAAGCAAATGCATCCCATAAACATTGTTCACTGACATCCCTGGGTTTAATTCTACTTGTTCTTTGTGACCTCTGCCCACAAGGAAGGCATTGGACTGCTGTCAGTTCAACATCAGTGAGCAGGAGAATACAGAGATGAGGCCAACTTTGACAACCAAATGGATTTAGCTTTGACTATTATCCATGCTCTCTTACCTGCAACCCTGGTCAGCTCTAGCAACAGGTCTAGGGCCTGAAGATACAAGTTCGTGACAGATCTGAATATCTGCAACCTCTCAGCCTTGGCCCAACCTTTGCTTCCTTTATCCTTAGGCCACATGAATAACCTTTGACTCTTCCTTGAAGATGTCAACAATCCCCACAGGAACTGTGCAGAGAGAGACAAAGGGCGGAGAAGTCCCTCACATTGCTTGTTCCAAAGCTTGTAGTCTCGGTTGTAAAGTCTCAAGAATTTCCTTTTTCCAATGCCTTGAACTTAGACAAAAGATGTAATTCCCTCAGGGACCTAAGAAGATAGTTCCTGCAGGGCTGTGGTGCCTCACACCTTTAATTCTAGCGCTGGTTGAGGGATGGGGGATGGAACTGGCAGATCTCTGTGAGTTCAAGGCCAGCCTGGTCTACAGAGTAAGTTCCAGGACAGCCAGGGCTACATACACACACACACACACACACACACACACACACACACAGAGGCACACACACCAAACAAACAAACAAAAACAAAAATCAAGCAAAAAACCCTATCTCAAAAGCAAAACAAAACAAAGAAACAAAAATAAAACAAAAAGGAAGATAGTTTCTACTTGTAAAAAGGAGTCATTCTCCTTGTCTCTGGCAAAAAGGACATAGGACTTTTCTGTGAACCTATGCCTGTGGTGCCTGTTAGCTTACTCAAGGTCTGTGCTAGTCTCTAGCCTCCCCCAGTCCCTACCCACAAGTACTTGTCAGAGTCATCCTGGCTGGCGTACCCCGCCCCCTACCACAGACCTCTCCAGTCCCTCAACTTCACTTACCTCGCTCACCCAGCTTCTCCGACTCCTATATAACTCAGCCATTTCAGTTATACGCCCTCTTGGGTCTCTTAGTTTCCATGTGTTCTCTTTGCTCGCTCGCTCTTCTCTTCCTCTCTTTGCACCTCCCCCCATGTAGCTTGGACTCTTCCAGATGCCTCTGGTTGTACTCTCCCACCTATCTATAATAAAAGCCTTCTCCTCAACCATGCCTTGGAGGGATCGTGTCTTCCCTACCCCCTTTCACACCTCCCCTCTCCTGTCTCTTCAAGGACTAGAGATCAAACTCAGGCCTCAGGCATACCAGGCAAGTGTTCTACCTCGGAGCTACAGCCCCAGCCCCTAAGGTTCTCCTTGACTGCTTTGCCTCTGTGACTTTTCCTCGGTGACTTGGCTCTTGGAAGTCTTCTTCCTTCCTTCTTGCCTATCTGTCTGAAAACAGAGAAGTCAGACTTGGTGGTGCATGCCTAGAATTTAGCACTTCAAGGATCTTAAGGTCATGGCCATCCTCAGCCTTAAGGCCAGTTTGACCTTATAGGTATTTCATGTCTCAATGAGACACTTGAGATATTTATTGAGACATAAAACCCTGTCTTAATAAATAAGTAAATAAATAAAGAGTAAGAGAAGGAAAATCTGGACCCAGGGAGAGAAGCTGAAGATTTACTTACCTACTCTATAAATGGGGCTGATGATTCTTTCCTTAGGAGGTAAGTGGGGATTAGATGGAAAGTTAATAAATATGAATTCCATTACAATCTGTGAACTCAGCTTATTGGGTTGATGCCACCTAAGATAACTCAGGGTTTCTATTGCTGTGGTGGGAACACCATGACCAAAAAGCAAGTTGGGAAGGAAAGGGTTTATTTAGCTTATACTTCCATATTGCTGTTTACCATCAAAGGAAGCCAGGACAGGAACTCAGACAGGAGAGGAATTTGGAGGCAGGAGCTGATGCAGAGGCCATGAATGCGTGCTGCTTACTGGCTTGTGTTCATGGCTTGCCCGAGGTATGGCACTATCCACAATGTGCTGGGCCCTCCCCCATCAATCACCAATTTAAAAAATGTCTTACAGCTGGATCTTATGTGTCGAGTCCAAAATTGCCACACAGAGACCATCACTCACGTATCCAATCAGCACGGGTGCCTTTATTTCGAGGAAGAAAATTCCTGCATGCAGGGGTCACCCATTCAAGAATATGGTGACCCCGGACAAAGGCTTGTTGGCCTTTTTATAGGTTGAAAAGGAAACTTTCAGCAAGGGTGAGGTAATTGGAACATGATTGGTGGACAGCGAGACAGTTACATGGGTTGGTTTGTGATTGGCTCGGGCCTGGATGGCCAGCAGTTCACATTCTTGTGTTACAGATGTTTAACTTCAAGATAAGACACTCACATACCTCTTGGCAGGTGGGGGTACCAGGAGCAGATGTCCGGCCTTGAGATAAAGCCTTCCTGCATTCCTGTGGCTACCCTGTGGTTGCTCTCATCTCTGGTTGCCCTCTGCATGGGGGGGCTTTTATGGCTTTCTCTTAAAATTTATGACTTTTCAGGGTCATGCCCAGGGCAAGCTTGAGATGAAGCCATGGGCCCAAAATGGAGTCTGAGGCATAAGACGAAGTCTGTTCTGTCTCTTCATTATGGAGGCATTTTCTCAGCTGAGGTTCCCGCCTTTCAGATGACTAGCTTGTGTCAAGTGGGCGGAGACCAGCCAGCACAGCTGACCTCTTGTCATCTTGACACACAAACTCATCACTGTGAAGCCACAACTCTTTCTTTCATATTTGTCCTCAAGATCTGACATTAAAAGCATAAATACCTTCAAATGTCCATTAGTCTCTACAAGTTTGAACACATTAAAGTTTCAATTCCTTTAAAATAGCCAATCTCTTTTAAAATTGAAAATCTTTTAAAATTCAATCTCTCAACTATGGGCTCTAGTAAAATAAAAAAATAAAAAAATCAAATACTTTCTTACTTCAAGATGAAAAATCAGGGCACAGTCAAATCAAAGCAAAATCAAACTCCAGTTGTCCCATGTCTGGGATCCACTCACAATCTTCTAGATTCCTCCAAAAGACTTGGATCACTTCTCTGGCTCTGCCCTCTGCAGCACCCACAGCTTGTCCTCCAGGCTCTGGCTGGCTCCACTCAACTACTGATGCTGTCTTTGTTGGTCATCCCATGGTACTGGCATCTCTAAAACTGCTGGGGTCCCTTGATACAACGGGGCTGCACCTTCACCAATAGCCTCTCATAGAGTCTCTTCATGGTGCCAAGCTTCAACTTCTTTGCATGACTCCTTCAATCCTGGACCTTCAACTGCCACTGAGGCTGCAACTTCACCAATGGCCTCTCCTGGCCTCCCACAGTGCCAAGCATCAGTTGCCTTCAAAACCAGTATCAGCTGGGTGACTCCACACTACCAAGTCCAGCTGCCAACACGAGGTACAATTTGGCTGCCTCTGGAGCACATCTTTTCTGTACTCCCAGGAAATACTTCCTGGATGATTTTACCTCAGTAAAGCTGGTCTCTTCTTAATCATTGCTAATTTCTTAGCTCCAGCTAACCATCATCAATTGTCCCAGTAACACAAAGGTTTCACTTTAATGGTACCTATCTCTTCTTAATTGTGGCTGATTCTTCAGCCCCTGCTGTCCAGAATGACAGACTCTTAATTCAAAATAGCAATCAGCCCTGATCGAATCTTTAAAATTTCCTTCTGAGACGTCACAATCCAGCCTCTGTCCTCTGCACTGCTCTCAACATTCTTATCCTCCAAGCTCCTACAGATCATCCCACTGAGCTCTCAACACTAAATGGCTTTTCTAGCCCAAGTTCTAAAGTCCTTCTACAATCCTCCCCAAACATGGTCAGGTCTATCATAGCAATACCCCACTCCTGGTACTAGTTAGGATTTCTGTTGCTGCAATGAAACACCATGACCAAAAAGCAAGTTGGGGAGGAAAGTGTTTATTCAGCTTGCACTTCCACATTGTTGATCATCACCAAAGGAAGTCAGGACAGGAACTCAAGCAGGGCAGGAACCTGGAGGTAGGAGCTGATACATAGGCCATGGAGGAGTGCTGCTTCCTGGGTTGCTTCACACAACTTGCTCAGCCTGCATTCTTATAAATCCCAGAATGACCAACCCAGGGATGGAACCATCCACAGGGGCTGGGCCCTCCCCCATTAATTATTAAGAGAATGCCTTACAGCTAGATCTTACGGAGATATTTTCTCAGTTGAGGCTCCTTCTTCTCTGATGACCTACTTCTCTGATGGCTTGTGTCAAGTTGAAATAAAACCAGCCAGTACATCACCAGTATTCAAATGATGTAGGATGAAACAGAGTAGAAAAGAGCAACATAAATGCACGTAGTAGGAGCACTAACCTGAAAATCTCTTCTACGTGTCTACTACACATACATGTATAAATATTTACGACCTCGGCATCTGCAGCCTGAAAGCATCTTCTACAGTGGGTTGTAGAAAATGTTGTAGAAGTCTTTCTCTAAGAGGTGATAGGTTAAAATGTTTACCATTAATATGTATTTTCAACTTTGAGATTGTACTCTCTGAGACTTAGTAAGCTCCCAAACTCTGATTCTGAAAGGACCTCAGGTGAGTGGGTGGGAGGGAGAAATGACACCACACCAGCGCTAGCCAGGGAACCAGCATTTTTGTTAGACTCTCAACACTTCAAAAAAATTTAAAATAAATTATCTCATTTGTAAATGAGAAAGTCGTATGGGAAAAAAAAATCTAGATTTTTCAACTTCTTTCTAGGATTTGGAGATCTAACCACACAAGGTGACGTGCCAACAGCCTGGTTGGCCTGTGTCCTTACTCATCTGCCTTGGTTCTGGAAGCCACTGGAACTCAGCTGCTATCCCCTCCTTGTCTTACAGTCCTTCCCCACCGTTTCAAAGAGCTACACAGCTGGGGTGTCCTTATGAGTTCCTTTGATGTAAACACTCATTTGTCAGTAGAGACAAGAGGCCAAGGTCACAGGAGTCATCAGCGAAACAGGTGAGAAAAGGCCAAGGTCTCTCCGCCTGTGGATTAGGACCCCTGTCCAACACCATCATCCCTAAGAGAAATTAAGGCTGTATTAAGAGCTGTATCCAATTTGTTTGAAAGGCCATTACTAACTTCCCCTTGGGTCTCAGTCGTAGCAGATGTTTACCTGGCCAGAGTGGAATTCCACCCTGAGCGGCTCCTAATTGTCTAGCACATTATTTGAATACATCTATTCTTTGTGATTTTTCTCTTGTGGAGTTTCCTGCCCAGAGTAGCTTTTATGGATGGAAGACACTGGGCCAAAGGACCTCACTGAATTGGGTGTTTAGAAAAGACTCTTATCTTCTTCTTCTTCTTTTTTTTTTCTATAACAGTTGATGGTTAGAGAAAAATATGTTGGGATGCATTTTGGGTTAGGGTTAGCATGGCATGCATGCCATACCTTGATTGCTCCAGGAAGAAGTTGTAGGTAGCTCTGGTGGGGACTTTCCCAATTGGCAGCTGGAGCCAAGGACTATGCTGACTTTTTTTTTTTTTTATTGTTTCAATTAAAAAACAAACAATAGCCAGTAACCAACTAAATGAACAATAAACCTTTGTGGCTGGGGATATAGCTCGGTTGGTAAAGTTCTTACCCAGCACGCACACTGAAATAGGCATGGTGGCCACGTTGTGATCCTAGCACTCAGGAGCTAGAAATAGAAGGATCAGAAGTTTAAGGTCACATAATGAGTTCAAGGTCAGAGTGGGTGTCTCAGTTACTTTTCTATTGCCATCCTAAGATACCACAACCCAGGCAACTAGTGGAAGAAACACTGGAGCTTACAGTTTCAGAAAGTGAGTCTACCTCCATCATGGGAAGGAGCAGGGCAGCAAGCAGGCTCGCATGGCACTGGAACAGTAGCAGAGAGCTTACATCCTGATCCATAAGCACAAGGCAAGAGCTAACTGAGAATATCAATGTCATGGGCTTTTGAAACCTCAAAGCCCAACCCCTGTGACATACCTCCTACAACAAGGCCACAAATCCTGAACCTAATCCTAAACAGTTCTACCTACTGGGAACTGGGGACCAAGCATTCAAATATATGAGCCTTTGGGGGCCATCCTCATTTAAACCCACAGAGGCGTACTAAGGCTTGATCTCAAAAACAAACAGACAAACATACTTACACATAATAAAAATAGTCAAGCAAGGTAGAAAAGACAGCATACAGAACTGCCATCCCTCTGTTACATGCATGCATATATGAACAGTCATCGAGCCTTTGTCCTAAAAACTCTTTCCTTCTCCTGAGTGTAATCTATAGACAGCAAAATGCATCATGCTGAGGGGACTGCCTTGATGACTTTTTTTAAAATATTTACTATGTCAAAACAATTTCAATTTTAGAAGAAGCTGCAAAAATGATCAAAGAATTCTCATATATTCTAGAGTAAAATTCCCCCAAATTTTAACATTGCTTTTTTTTTTTTTTTTTTGGTTGTTGTTTTGTTTTTTGCTTTTTTCCAAGGCAGGGTTTCTCTGTTGTAACTCTGGCTGTCCTGGAACTCACTCTGTACACCAGGCTGGCCTCAAACTCACAGAGATCCTCCTGCCTCTGCCTCCTGAGTGCTGGGATTAAAGGTGTGTACTACCACCACCTGGCATTATAAACACATAATTGTTAACTTTTTTTTTTCTAAACACACAGAGCTATTATTACTCTGGACCCTTGCTGGACCCATGACTTCTGAGAAAGGTTTGTGACCACGTTACCATTCAAGTTAACTTGGGCTGTAGAACACTTTCCACAGTCTGGGAAATCCTCTGGTGCTGTTTGCCAAAGGCAACCAGTGTTCTTATTTTTATCACTGTAGATTAGTCTTGCTTACCCTCGAACTCAATGTAACTGGAATCATCCCCCTTTATTTTTGCTGAATTATTTTAAAGCAAATCCAAGATTTCAGGTTCTTTCATCCCTGGGTACCCTGTATCTCTAAAAGTTATGGGCATTTTCTTACATAATCATGATTCTGTTGTGATTATGTGAAAAGTCGTTTCAACAGGCCACTTCCCTCTTACAGAGGAACACGTTGACTCAAGGAAGGAGAACTTACATAAAGTCACCCAGGAGGAGTCTTGAGAGAGCAAGCAGTCCTGCAGAGGAGCCTGCAGGGCCTGAGTGGTCTGCTTAATGTCTGTAGGGTTCCTTCTGCCTGCTCCCAGCAGGGGTTTTGGCTGCTGAGGAATAGGAAAGGCTCCATCTGGCTGGTTTGATCCTCTCTTTGTCTCCTTGTGGGTGCCCTGTACTGCTCAGCCAAACCAGTGCTTTTGATGGGTGCTGCCTGATGTTTCCAGATTGCCTTTCCACAGACAGAAGAAAGGGCACCCAACCAGTGTTTTTGATGGGTGTTGCCTGATGTTTCTAGACTGCTTTTCTACAGACAGAAGAAAGGGCACCCTAGACCCTCAGTGGCCAAACAGATGGAGACCTGCAGATCAGTCTTTTGAAGGCTGCTGGGAGCTCACAGCCAGCACGATGGAGACTTGAGAGCCTGCATCCGGATGCAGATGTGACAGATGCTGTTAATAGATGAGTTCTAATAATACACAGCCCACATTTGAACAAAAAGAGAACAGTAAAACCCCCAATCAAGCTGCTCCTGGGGGAGACAGGAAGAAACAAATTTAAAAGAGTGGATTGTTCCTCGGAAGCCCAGCATTGAACTCTCTAGGAACAGGTACTTTTCAAGGCTCTAATCAATTTCTTCTGATTATGGTTCTATTGTCTCATGAATTGCAAGGGCTATGTAGCCACTAAATAAGTCAAAGACTTAAATGTATTCACAAATCAAACCTTATACCAGCCCCAGAGGACAGGGAGAACATCTTTATGGCTTGTTCTGAAAATAGTTCTGGATGGGGTTGTTTGGATAGAAATGGATTTTCAGTAAAATATGTATTAACTAATTACTTAGAAATAGCTTTTCTGTTCTGTGTATGATGAGTCTGTTGGCTGCTACAGGTTTCCGAGCTGTTTCTCTTTCTAGGCACAGATCAAAGTGAAGACCTCAGGCTGGGCAATGTCTCAGCTGGTAAAGTGTGTGCTCTACAAGCACAGGGAGCTCAGAACTCATGTTCAGTTTAAAAGGGGGGTGTAGTGTGGTGAGGTGCACTTGTAATCCTAGTACTGGGGAGGCAGAGACAGGCAGACCTCCTGGGTTCCCTAGCTAGCAGCCTTCGGGCCAATTACAGGTCCTGTCTCAATGAAAAAACAAAACAAAACAAAACAAAATGGACAGACAGCACCCAAAGGACACTGAAGGTTGTCCTCTGACCTCCATACGCACGCACCTGTACCCTTGTCCCTCTCTGCACACACAGAGGACTGTGAGGACTGGCCAGTGTGGATCCAGGAGACTAACAGGAGTGGTTGAGGTCCTCCTCTTGTCTCCTTCGTGAGGCAGGAACTATCCCCCCAACCTTGTAAATGAAAATCATGAGACTCACAGAAAGCCGATCATTTCTCAAGGTCATCAGGTCAGGCAGAACTGTGTCTCAAACCCTTCTCTCTACCTGGGTTCTGTCCACCTGTGTCCCAGTTTCTTGGCTGTGACTCAGCTGAAGTACCTCTCTGGCCAATCACAGACCTCTTCCTACAAGCCACCAGAGTTCTGCCTTCACTAAAGGTGGGGGCATGGACTTTGACTGCCTGTTCCTGGTTGAGAAGCCAGCAACACAGCACTGAGGAGACAGAAGGTACCCCTGGGCCCTCAGAAAAGACTATGATCCCCATAGCATGCTGACATTCAGAGACACAGGGGCTTGGAGAACTGGAGAGAGGCCTTTTTTATTGTATTTCATTTCACAAACACAGTAAAAACAAATCCTGCTAATAGGATTGCAGATTCTGCAGGCCTAGGCAAGTGATTCGAAGGAAACGGAAGCGTCTTGACACACCTGGAGATTGATTGCAAGTCTGAGACAATGACAGGCACCCAGATATTAATCAGGAGAGATGTCTGCCACTAAAGAGAGGGGTGGAGGCAGGATACGAGGCTTCTGATTTAGGACCTGGTTCTCATGGGGTCCCCTGGCTCCCAAGGAGGAGGAAGTATCTAGGTGACTCTCCATGATTTTCAACCACACCCGGAACTTCCTCTTGGATAGGGAGTTCAACTGACAGCAAAGGAGGGGTGTGGTCAGTGGACCCTCTCTCTTTTTCTCTCTCTCCCTCGGTCCTGGGAACTCGCTTGTTAGTGGTGAGCCTAGTTCTCCTCCCTCCTGAAGTAACAGGCCATGTGAAAGGCCCGTTTTGCAAGCAGCAGGAAGGAAACCTGGGAGTGGTGTGGGTCTGGATAGGTGCCAGGAATCCGGTTGGGGCTCTAAGAGCCGGACAGGATTAAAATAACTTCCCTGGGACTCCTATGCAGAGGTGGCCCAAAAGTCAGTTTATTGCAAGGGCTCAGGTGAATTTACTGGGGGGTCTAGGGGCAGGGGAACAGCCCAGAATCGCCAAGGCTGGGTCCCCCTGATCTGTGAAGCAGGAGGGAGGGGCCTGTGTTGTTCTCCTGCTAAGAGAGCAGAAGCCACTTCGTGCCCTCTACCGGCCATGAGAGGTTTTGACCCGTTCCCAGGGTACCACAGAGGTGCTTCCCCTGGTGTATGATACACCTGTGGCCCTGTGACTTGCTCTGTGTGACGCCCTGGAGAAAGCACTGAGCCTTCTGGGCCCAAAGAGCCCTTCCTTTCTAATCCTGGCTGGTCTGCCAGGGCGGCTCCAACAGGGCCGGCTTTACTGTGCTACCGGATGCCCTGGTAAGTTTGTCAGCTTCCTGGGCTTCTTATCTTTCACTCCTGCCACAGCGTACTGCGAATAAGAAGCTGGAAATGAACAAACTTGAGACCAATGGGGCTTGATGGATGCTCTGAGGGGAACGGGGTGGGGTGGGAGGGTGAGGGGGGTGGCGGCTAGGCCGTCTGTGCCACAGCGCTTGTGTGGCGCACGGGCTCTGGATCCTTAGGATCCCCACGTTTCTATGCAAAGAGATCAGTTACGGGGATCCCCGCAGAGATGACCAATTGGAAGTCTTTATTCCAGCCAGCTGGGATTACACTCAGGGATCCGGAACCAAGTGTAGTGTAAACGTTTAGGGTAAGAGGTTTTTAAAGACAAAAACCACATCCGTGTATCTCACTGGGCAGCTGCAGGGAGAGGTTTCGCCCAAGCGAGCCGTTTAACAGAACTAAGGTAAGTTATCTGTGGCATCTTGGGTTCCTAGAATAGAGTTGGGTAATTTTCCATGGCATTCTCCAAGGAGATCAAATTCTAGTTAAATCTAAAATGGCCTCAGCAAGCATACAAGATGGAGGAACCTCTGCATTGTCCTGCCCTGCCATAGATCCACGGATATAAAATCCTCAGGGGACACCACGGGTCATCATGAACTTACCTTTGGTTTTCCACTCTATATTAAGGTAGAGTTTTCTGGAATATTCCATGGCCATACATATTTTCCCCTTACCTGTCCTTTCTTTGGCTATTTGCTGTAAATCCTAGGTCTCTCATTCCCTCCCTGCTCTGGCTGTGGGGAGGCCTTCTCTGATGTCATCCCCACACCCTGCCTTGACTGCCCTATGGATAGCAGGGAAATGTGGCTCATCTGTTGGCATCTACTTTAAAACTTTTAGATTTATTTTTACGTCTGTGGGTGTTTTGTGTGCATGTATGTCCATGCACCACATGAGTGCCTGGTGTCTAAAGAGGCCAGAAAAGAGTGTTAGATTTCCTGGAACTGAAATTACAGACAACTGTTAGCTATCATGTGGGTGCTGGGATTCAAACCCAGGTCCTCTGGAACAGCAGCCATTCATAGCCCCTGAACCATCTCTGTAGTCCTGGCATCTGCTTTTAAACTCATATCAGTGATATGAGCCAAAAAAAAAAAATGAGGCCCAACTTGAGGCGCTAGGGACATGGGCTACTCTTGAGTGGTGAGCGCTGGATCCATTTCTGACCTTGATTTCCTGTTGCAGAGGCTTCCCTCTGAGTTTCAGTCTTTGGTTGATTAGAAAGGCCTCCACGAGCCTCAAGAATCTGAGTCAAGACAGTCAGGGAGAACTATTGATTTCATCTGTTTTCAGTTCAAGACCCAGAAGTAACTTCTGTGTGCTGCCCCCTATTGGTGGGAAGCAACTACTGTTTTTCTTAGCATCGTCCCTGTCTCTTCCCCAGAGCCAAAGGCAGAAATAAAGGTGGACCCGGAATCTTTCAGAAGGTCCATCCCAAGCCAATGAAAGTGATGCGTTTGGAGGAGAACTGTGTTCCTCTTGGAGAAGTGGTTAGTAGTTCCTTGCAGGAGAGATGGGCTTTGCATATGGGAAGTCCAGAGACTCCAGGCTCTGGGCTCACAAGATGACAGCCTGGTGGGTAGCATCAGCTCAGAGGCTCAGCTTTGCTCAGGGTGTGTTTTCAGTACTGATATTTCCTCCTGCAGACCACTATGCGACCAAGCTGCCAAGTTTATTCTCAGAGGCAGGCTCATCTCATGTTGGAACTGCAGACGGGCTGTCATCTGGGAAGCGGAGATGAGTAGGAGTTAGCAGAAACATGAGAGGTTGTTTGGTCCATTTCTGCTTTACCACACAATGCTGAGAGCTCAGAGGGGTCTGTTTGTTTTCACTTATGGAGAGTGAGCACCTCTTAGCATTGTGAAAAGTAAGTGAAGGGGCAACATGGCAATCAGGATGAGCAGGCACCAAACTGCAGGGATTCTCATGGCTGAGTGTCCACTCTGGGGAGGCTCAGATCTCCAGGAGCGGAAGCCAGGCTGGGATACGTGACCTCATACCATACACTCATACCACGCTGATGCTGCTGACTGGCTTACAGGTAGACACCTGACCAGAGCTGAACCAGCCGTAGTTCTTCTCTACTGAGTTTCCAGGTTAGAACAATCTGGAGGTAAGAGGAGCAAGGAGATGAGTCAGAAGCTGTGGCCTGGCATGTTGTCAACGGCAGGAGGGGAAACTGGGTGTCAAGTGGAATCCCGGGCAGGGGCAATGGTGTCCTTAGTCTCATTTGCTTCTATGGCCCAGTTGCCAGTCATCTTTCCATGTTTGGGTGAGACACCTTTTGTCTGAGCTTGTTAAAGTTGCATTTCTGTTACTTCAGATCAGTGACTCATCTTACCCCACCTCCAGTCCCCACCACCTCTGGTTGCGCCACCAGCTAGGAAACAAGCCTTCAGCATATGACCTTTGAGGATGGAGATTGAAGATCCAGCTATGGGGGCTGGAGGCATGACCTAGTGTTTAAGAGCACCGGCTGCTCTTCCAGAGGACCCAGGTTAGAGTCCTGGTACCCACATGGTGGACTCACAATCATTTGTTATTCTAGTTCTGGGGGATCCAACATCCTCTTCTGGCTTTTTTCATAGGCACCAGGCATGCACGTAGGCAAAACATCCACACACTGCAACAACAACCAAACCGTGCGTGCTGAGTCACAGAAACAAAACCTTCCCAAGCACATGACAGACCAGGAGCCATTGCCCTTCAACCACACTACCTCCACCTGTCCCCTAAGAGAGACCTTTGGTTCTGAAGGAATCAGTGCTTCAGAGGGATCTGCTACTTTGATGTGCATTTATGTAGCAAATGAACAAAGTGCAACTTTGGGATATTTTATAACCACTCTGTTCTGAAAATTTCCTACTCACAGCATTTGCCCTTCTGCCCTCACCTGACTCTGATTTGCCTGGCTTGGGGAGCACCTGGCTGGGGCAGAGGACCTCTAGGCTCACGTGCTGGAGCATAGCCTGGGATGGGGAACACCGAGTTGAGATGGAGAGGCACTGGGCTGGGAGTACTGGTTTTGTTCCTTTCTCATCACATGATGTCAATGATTCCTCTGAGGGCTTCATCTATAAAATGGGAACGATGCTAATACATGACTCATGAATTGATTGGGAACAAAGTTCTAAATTCAAGTGCTATGACTGTTGCAGAGTGAGAGCACATGTCCTGACAGCTCGCCAGTCACTGGATTCCATTCAGTGCCATTTAACAAATATTGCTGAGCAATCACCGCATGCCAGTTCTGTCTGGGGATTCTGGAACGAGCAGGACAGATGAGAGTTGCTCTGAACAATCGGTGTGTCTATGGGGATAGCAGAATACCAACAAGTACATCAAGAAATGAACAGGTTAGAAAACCTTGAATGGAGAGTCCCGACAGAGTGAGTGGTGTGTGTGCTTGAAATGGGGACATTCCTACACAAAATGTGGGGCTCT
The DNA here is from genome assembly GCA_026225945.1 of Cricetomys ansorgei. Taxonomy (NCBI): domain Eukaryota; kingdom Metazoa; phylum Chordata; class Mammalia; order Rodentia; family Nesomyidae; genus Cricetomys; species Cricetomys ansorgei. Next base: position 1,738,258 of record JAMJFZ010001258.1, on the reverse strand, counting down.
TGGTGTCCATAAATATATGCCTATCTCATTAGGTCATGTGCTCAGCATATCCATGACTGCCGGTGCACAAAGAAGGAAGTGTAGAAGGTTAAAGAACTTCCTAGTCACATCACCTGACCTGTTTTGGACTCTGGAGCCCAAAGAGCTGATATCAAGACTTGGTGTTTGTTAAAACTAAGGGAAACTTGTACTAACTGAGCAATTTGCAGTGAGCTTGCATTTTCCTTGCTTCTTTCCCACGGCCTTTCTTTGCTGTGGGTGATATTTTGAAAACCTGCTAGTTCAAAGCTGAGTAGAAATTGTCTCTTTTTGGGGGGATGAGCACAGTTGGGTTCCATTCAGTGTGATGGCCCAACATATTAGAGTCTCCTGGCACTGACATCTTCAGAAAAGTCTTCCACAGCTAGATTTTAAAAGTTTTCTTCCATAAGAATTCTTAGTGCTTGGAACTGATGTCTTGCCATTTGTGCTAGGGAATAATAACAGGCTTTCTTTGAGTCTTGATGGGTTCACCTCGCCAACTAATCTCAGTTTTCCTAGTGACTCTCATCTGCAAGCATTGGTTACCGTGTGAACAAAGCCAGTCTGCTGGGGCTCGGATGCACCAGCCAGCTGAGCTCCTCAATGACTCCACGAGGCACTGGCCTGAGAGTGTGGCCTTGGAGCTTCCATCACCACCTCTCTGTTTCCTTCCTGTACACACGCTCTTCAGCTCTGGCCATCCCAACATTTTAATAGAGGTGTTTTGAAAGGCAAGTCTTCCTAGGCCAAACAAAAATGGAAACACAAAAATGGAACAAGGAGACCAGAAAGGATGCTGTCTGCAATCAACCTGATATTTACAGCAATTCCCTCTGGTAGATGATGGCTCACGCTTTCCTTCGGGTTATCCTTCTGCTTAATTAAACCTGTTTGAGAAGTTATTTACCAATTTATCTCAGAGCTGTGTCCAGGAAAATGAGGAAAGTCCTTTCTAATGGGGTTGTCTTGCCTGTCCAAGGTGTGTCTCCATGACTGGAGGGAATCAGAAACTGGATGTGTCGTCTGTCATCTTGCAAAGTCCCAAGAGTCACAATACTTCTGAGTACCTCTTTCCCAGATCTATTTTGCTCTGCCCTACCAATCAGGGCCCTCATCTCAGCAGCCCCTGCCATGCAACACTTCCCAGTTTACAATACACTTTTGTGCATTCCCACTTAGCATTCCCATAGCCCCGAGACTGGTGGGGCAGGTGCATCAGCCCTGTCTCAGACAAGAGTTAAGAGATTTGATTAGATCCCCATCAATGTTTTATGTCAAAGTTGAATGTGTCTTCTAGAAGGTCACTCACTGGTTGCGTTTTGTTCTTTATGTGAGCTTACTCCCTTGTTAGCAATGGCCCCATGTGTCCCTGCGAATCTAGGGTCAGAATTCACATAACTGTCAGTGCCTTGCTAACTCTCAGGGCATAAGTCTGGACTTGTTGGCTACAGGCATCAAGTTCTCCAAAGGGAACAGTACTAGTGGCTCTCAGCCACCACTCCTTATCTGAGCACCCACTGCATTCTGGAAGAGATGTGTAAACTTCAAGCAGATAACTCTGTGGCCACTGGATGTCAGCACTGATCTGCGTTCGATAACTGAGCCTCTTGATGGGATGGGCAGAGCCCACTGCACCAGGGTTTCAAGTGGATCTGAGTCGAAGTGCACACTACCTACACATTCTAAACTGCTGGGTTTCTCTGGCCCCGTCTCTGCAGACTACTGTCCTTTCCTCTAGCTCTTCTGGACTCTTGAACCAAGAGTCGGTTTGGAAATGGAGTGCTACCCTCATCCTCCAGCTCTGCTGCTATTTTAGGAGTTTGTGGAAACTTCAGGAGGCTGAGCCTTACTGTCAGAAGTAGGTCACTGGGCTTTTGAAGGTCGCTCCAGACTTCGCTATTTCCTCTTTCTCTGGCTGCTGTCTCCTAGGAGGTGAAGACTCTCCTCTGCCACACGCTTCCATTGACATGATGTTCTTGCCCAAGCACATGGAACTAAGCAACCAGGGCCAAACTCTCTGGAATTGTGAACCAAGATGATTTCCCAGGACCTTCCTGCCTCTCCTCATGTAGCCTGAGACCCCATACTTACTCAGGTGTCCCCAGCCTGGCAGATGAGCCTTGACTCCTCAGGCCTCCTCTCCTGGGAGGACTTTTATTTTGGGCAGACTTCCAGGCCAGCAGTCTGGTACATATGTCACCAGGGCTCTGTCCTTGTGGACTGAGACTAACCAGCATGGTGTGCACTTCAACTGTGGGCCATGGTTACTGCTTACTTGGTGAATCCTGATGTAGGCACCCTAGGACCTGGAAAGGTCTCCAGAGTGAACCTGGATGTTTTCCTCAAACTACTAGGGGTTCACATTGGTGGGGCCCCAGGGAGGAGGAGACCCTCCATCCTCACAGCTAGCAAGAGGTAGAAATGGCCATCTCCTCTTTCGTCAAATGTTGAGGTGGAGCCTGGGGGTTTTATGGCCATGCTCCTTCAAAGTACTTTATTTCTCTGGGAAGCTAGGTTCAGGGCGTGACCTGAGCAACTGTACTATCTGACTTCTCTCATGATGAGGGAGGTGGCAGAGCCTTGGCCCTCTCGACAGTGGGTCAGAGAGATGAAGTCTTAGGCTGTAGACATGGACAGATTTATAGAGAGGTTGGACAATCTTCCAAATTCACAGCCGTCTTCAGACAAACTCTTGGGTCCTGGCAAGAGGATTTCATAGGAACATAAGTATCATACAATTGTGTGGGGTGACTGGTAAGTCTGTGGGTCAGGCAGACCAAGGGGAGACATGGGAATGAGGCCAGTGAATTGAGAAAGACATTTAACACCCTAATTCCTGTGTGTGTGTGTGTGTGTGTGTGTGTGTGTGAGAGAGAGAGAGGGGGGGGTGGAGGGAGAGAGAGAGGGGAGGGAGAGGAGTGTGGGGGGGAGACACCAGGCATTACATGGTTACTGGTGTTTTAAGAACATCATCCTAGCCTTCTAGCCTCTTTCTGGCCCCTAGCTGTCCCTACCGTCCTTTCTCCCAGACCTCTCAGCCTAAAGCTCCATTTCCATCTCTTCCACAGCATCTAGGTCAAGCTTCCCGCCTGCCGAGACTCCCAGCCTCTGGTCCTGCTGCTTTGTTTCTCACACAGACACGCACCTGCTTAGGTCTCACAGGGACACACTTTTACACGCCAGCAGTTCTGCTCACAGCCTCTCCTGTCCCCCAAGTCCCGTTTGCCACACCTCTAACAGAACGGCTTTGTTGAGATAGAGGTCACACATGGCACGGTGCAGCGATTCAAAGTGTAGTATTTGACAGGTATTAGTACAGTCACAGATAGGGTCACCCTTCACTATAGTCAATTTAGTTTAATTACTTATTTTCAAGACAAGATTTTTGTATGTAGTCTGTGCTGGGCTCCAACCCGTGATCCTTCTTCTGACTTGGTCTCCTGAGTGCTGGAATCACGGGTGTGTACCACCACACCCTGACAACAGGAATGGAAGCAATACAAACTAAGGGACAAACGAACCGAAGGTTAATACTAGAAAACTGTGGGACTGCCATAGAGCTAAGAGTGGGTCAAAGCCGGCTTGGAACCCCGAGTCATCCCGGGAGATGAGAGCGGCAGGCGATCGGCTGCTCCTCACCTCAGTCCTGGCTTAAACCCCGCTAAATTATTAGATATTAATACCGCCTGCTTCACTGAAGCAAAGATGCTCTGTCAGCCCCTACGGGCTGGGACATAGGCTCTAATGTGTTCATCTGAGGTGGCGCCCAAACCCCCTGACTCAACCAATCAGTGCCACTCTTGTTGCCAGACCACGCCCCCGACCGTGCCACACAAAAAGCACCCTCAAAGCTCCAATAAAGGAGACGCCCACCGAAGCGTGTCCTGGGTGGTCATTTGTCCACTTATTGACTCACAGAGACCCTTCAAGGTCACAGCAGGATGAGGTGAAAGCCACTGCCCCACTGAGCCTCTTGACCTGGAGCGGGCTGCTGGTGGCCTGAAACTACAGTCCAGATGAGAGGCTGGTGGCGGTAGCAGGCCACGTGGCGGGAGACGGTTCCATTACACAGGACTACAGAAAATCATTTTCTAGGTTAGCATTTCCACTCATACAGAAAGGCCTAAAGAGAGATTTGCCAGATGATCATGCTCCGACCATCCAACTTGCGCTAAAATTGCAGAGATGCTTGAAGCCTTTTGTGAGTCTCCCTGCTTGTTATTCCTTATCACCATGACTAAGGGAGAAGAGGTTTGTTTTTGGCTCACTCTGAGAAGGTACAGTCCATACAGGCTGGGAAGGCATGGCAGAGTTCATGGTGGTAGAGCGTGTGGCTGGGATGCCCCACATCTCCAGGGACCAGAAAGCAGAAATAGAAACCAGCTATAAACCCCGAGGCCTGCCCGCCCAGGGCAAGGCTCTACCTCTTAAAGTTCCATAATCAGCTGGGTGGTGGTGGTGCACACCTTTAATCCCAGCTTCTAGGCCCTGCCGGTAGGAGGCAGAGGCAAGTGGGTCTCTGTGAGTTCAAGGCCAGCCTGGTCTACAGAGCAAGTTCCAGGACAGCCAGAGTTACAACAGAGAGACCCTGTCTTGAAAAGACAAACCAACCAACCAGCCAACAAAAGTGCCATAATCTCTTTAAATAGCACTAGCCGTGGGAACCAAACACTCGAGCCTGCAAGGGTCACTTCACACTCTAATCACAGTGTATTCTACTTGCATGGTGAATCCGGAAGGTAATATTCTTTATTAGGAATGTCTTGGTTCTGTGTCTATACAAGTCAGAGCCTCTCGGTAATCTGCTGCGTGTTGTAAAACCTGATGCAAAGGAGCTGAGCCTGATCGCTGGGCCCGTAACAACGCCAGCGCTCGGGAGGCAGGGGCGTAGGACTGTCTCAACTCTGAGGCCAATCACTTACATAGCGATGCGTTCCGGGCCAGTTTGGACTACAGAGTGAGTCGATCTGAAACAGGGAAAGGAAAGACAGGAAGGAAGAAACCTTAGGCAGTGACATCATAACTTACCTCTCCTCACTCGACACAACAGTGTCAACGCTGAGTTTCGCCAGCGTTTTCACCGCTCTGCTGCATTATTTCCATGCAGCATGGGGCTGAAAATCCTGCTTGCAAAGTGTAAGAAGTGCAGGCAAAGAGACCCTCTGTTAGCCATCTCCATTTTCAGAGATGTGAGGCGGCTGGGTGGTCAGAGCCAATGGAGCCAGGTTCTGTGGCGTCGGGTCTTGGGTCTGCTATCTGTCAGCTGGGATGCTTTAGGTCATTTACTTAGCTTTGCGCCTCTGCTTCCTTGTATGCAACACAAAATGGTATGGCCTCGTCCTTCTTTGTAGAATGGTTGCAGAAACCTGAGTGTGGGGGCTGAAGAGGTGGCCCAGTGTTTAAGAGCGCTTGTGGCACAGTGGTGAAAACTGGGGTTCAGATCCCAGCACCCAGGTAACAAGCTGGACATCCCTAGCTCCTAGGGATCTCATGCCTTTTTCTGGCCTCTGTGTAAACTGCCCCTCTTCCCCCCGTCCCCATACACTCACAGACAGGCAGACAGACTGACACATACAGTAGGTGGCATGGAACCCAGGTCCAGTCACTAGGGCCTGGGCCGTGCCCTACAGAGAAGGGCAGCTGTATAGCTCACTCGTGTAGCAAACCGGAAGGCTGACACTTGGAAAGCCAATTGTCCTCTGTATCACAATCACAGCAGTGAAGAGGGCCCCCAGTTTCTCAGGCATCACTGCATTGGACCTGATCACATTCTCAACGTCACCCCTGCCATTGCTCCCACAACATACAGAAACACACTCAGACATGTGCAGTGAGCCCCGACAACAGGTAGCACCTCTAAGATGGTTGTAACCCTGCACATTCCAAATCCTGAAGCTTTTAGCCACCTTTAATCTCCTCAACACCTTCTCGTCTTTTAGAGACTAATTTTATTCTTGCTTGAAGGCAGGGGCCTTCAAACGAAGTCCCAGGGCCCAGAGAGGAGTAGAGGCATTTCAGTGGAGGGTGCTTCCATCTCTGTCCTCTGTATTTACCAGGGGTGGGGAGACGGCTTGGTGAGTAAAATCCTTTCTGTTCGAGCATGAAGATCTGAGTTTGGATCCCTAGCACTGATGTAAACACTGGGTGTGGTCAGCATCTCCAGTGCTAGGGGATCAGAGACAGAAGCCTCACCAGAGCTCAGTGGCCAGCTAGTGTAGCCAGTTGGTGAGCTCTGCGTTCAGAGACTCTTCCTCCAAAAGGATGAGATGAAGAACAACAGCAGAAGACATCTAGTGTCAACCTCTGCCTACACACGCATGTACTCACATGTGGGTGTTACCCATGTACATACACGCACATGTATGTACTATAACACACAGAGATACACAGACATAGACACACACACGCCACGCACACATACACACACACGCACACACACACACGTGCACACGCATGCACGCACACATGCACACACACACAGATCCATTTCCCAAATTCCCTTAACAGTTGGATGGCAAGCAGAGTGGGCGGTAGGGATGCCTGGGAGTAGGTGATAAGCACAGGGGCAGAGGAGAGTTGGTCTACCTCAGCGGTACAAGTTTTATCTTGTCTGGCCATGAGATTGGAATTCTCCTGAGGAAACCATGTCAAGGTAGACAGAGTCTCTCCCTTATGAGATGCCATGTGACTGCTCTTGCATGCAGCTATTTTCAAACACACAACAGCAGAATTCCTGCCACAATGTTTCTGTTTTCATGATAAATCTGATTTTGGAGAAGGACAGTGTCTGATATTTCATCTTTCTTAGGGCTTCAACTTTATCTTCCCTAAGAAAGGAAGAAAGAAAGGAAGAAAGAAAGAAAGAAAGAAAGAAAGAAAGAAAGAAAGAAAGAAAGAAAGAAAGAAAGAAAAGGAAGGAAGGAAAGAAGGAAGGAAGGAAGGAAGATAAAAAGGAAAGAAGAAAGGAAGGAAAAAAGGAAGGAAGGAAAGAAGGAAGGAAGGAAGGAAGCAAGCAAACAAGCAAGCAATCAAGCAAGCAAGCAGCCTGTATACATATATGTACATGTTTAAAGAAACCAAACACTTGGGCTCTGAGAAGATGGTTTAACAATAGGAATTTAGGCAAAAATAGTACATTCCGTACTTTCCTCATTGCTGTGACAAATACAGGACAGAACAGCTTAAAGAGAGGCAAGGTCATTTTGGCTCACAGTTCCAGAAGCTTTTGACAAGGAAAGCATGGCGAATGGTTATGATATCAGGAGCATGTGGCTCGGGCTCCTCACGCCTTGGCAGCAGGCAAAGAGTGGAGAATGGAAACGGACACCAGAAAGAGAAGCAACACTCACCACTGCCAACTAGAGAGCTACTTCCGCTAGTGCGGGCTCGTCTCCTGGAGAGTCCACCACCGTCGGAGGATGAAACGGTCCGCACACCAGCCTGTGCAGCGCGTGTCAATCAGTTGGCATCGCGAGTCTCTTGTCAACTTTGAAGACTAGACTGTTGTGTTGAGAAGGATTCTGAGAACAAGCGCATCGTCAGAGGGAAAGAGCGACGACTGATTACTGACGCCTGTCACAGCCCTCCGTGTGGAAGGGGAGAGTGGAAAGGCAGCCGTTCCTATATAAATTAGAGTAAGTTTGCTCCTAACCGAGGCTCCATTTCTTCATAATGTTTGAAAGCTGTGAAAGTATTTTAAAGTGTTTTATTTATTTATTTATTTAACTGTTCTATCAACTGGGTAAATGCAGTGAGGTTAACATGCTTCTGTATTAGTGAATTTGCCTGTGTTATGTTTATGGACAGTTACTATACCAGGCTGTGGGAGACGGCCGTCACTTTCTTTCCTGGGTTTACGTGCTGCTGCTCACGTGAGAAGTATGTCTAGTCCCCGTCCCCTTCAGTGTGGTCATTCTTCGTGACTTGCTTGGCCCGCAGGACGCATGCGATATGTGCCCAGGAACTTCCAGACGGTCTTAAGCAGGCTCTCAGTTTCTGTCTGTGTCTCCTTGAAACCTTTGTATTCTGAGCTCTGGTCTGCCTCGTAGGAAAGAACCCTTCTGGAGAAGACTCGAGGCTGGAGAAGGGTACAGCGGATTTCACCCTGCAGCTGTCCTGCTGAGGAGGCCAGCTCTGTGAGGAACCGTCACTCTGCAGTCTGGCTTCTCTGCCAGTTGAATACCTCGGAGTCACTGACAGAAGACGGTGTGAAACATTCTGGCTCACACAGTCATCAAGGGGGAAACCATGCTGTTGGAATTGACTAAGTTTTGGGGGGTTCGTCATGTATCATGTTGTGCAGAACACTGACCTGGGTTTGGGAGGGGTAAGTGATCCACACGGGAAATGGTCTTTAGGGAGAGAGAGAGACACATGAACCAACAAGCCAAAATGTGGTGAAACCAACATGCCAGATTTAGTGGTGACCCAAAAGGCAGGAGATGTCTCTACCTAACAGTGTAGGGAAGCAGACTAGCAGGGGCTCGTTTGACCTTTGACCTCAATGATTTGGGGCCCATCGCATGGAATACATTAAGTCATTTTTTAAGAACATTAAAAACAGGAGGGAAGGGACCCCCATTCAAGACTATGTTAGATGATTTGCTCTTTCTGGCATAAGTGCTCAGGTTGAGTTAATCAGGTTTTCCTCCAACTGAACCAAGTTCAGAGGCTGGGTGTCATTGGAACCAAGTTCATGAAGACAGGAACCCTGTTGTGGAAGTTTATTTTTAGTCATGTATAAAATAATTGTTTTGTGCACTCTTGGGTGAAGGGCACCCTAGGTCTTGATGTTTGTATTGTTTTGCAGGTGTTGGATTTCTGTGGGGGATGTTTGATTGCTCATGATCTGCACGTGCTATCAGTAGAGCACGTGAGGAGTTCTGGATCAATAAAAACACCTGAGCTTAGACACTCAAGGTTCCACTGTTGAGTATGGCACCTGCCATGATGGTGGTTCCTTCCATTGAGGTCTGGAAAAGCTTAAACCTATGGAAATGCCTCTGTCTCTTCCTTGCTGAGACTAACAGTGGCTAACTACTACAGAACTCTTCCTGTGCTGGGCTTCTCAACTTTGGACTTTGGTGCTATGAATCTTTGGGCTGGTCCATTCTTACTGGGATGGAAGGAGTGGTCTTGTGTGCTTGGCAGAATGTTTATAGCATCTCTAAGGCTCCATCCAGCGAACACTGTGCAGCATCCTACCACCAATCATGATGAGTGTTAGTGTTTTCTGCATGGGGATAGGGAATCAGCTCTCATTGATACCTACTCCTCTAGAGTGACAGTCTCCAAATTCTGGAGTGACTCTCTCCTGTCCTTATTGAAAGGCAGTAAACTCTTCCTTCTGTAAGCTGCCCCAGAACATCCAGTTAATCTGAGCCAGTGTCCATATCTTGCAGCTCAAAGAATCCTAGACCGCATGCTACTAAAGGTTGGGATGGAGCTGGTCACACAGCTAGGGATAGGAAGAGTTTGAGAAGCAAGAACTACACATGCAGGAGACAGAACCTCACAAGCAATCATTTGGTTATGGCTTCATGCAGAGGCAGGGGTGGGCTTCTGGCTGTGAAGCCACACCTTGCAGACCACACTAAAATATACAGACCCTCTGGGGATGGAAGACAGTGATATCCCAGGACCAAAGGTCTCTCACCTTCTTTATCATCCAAGAATGAAAGTAACTTGTCTTTCTGGCTACCCCTTAAGACTCCAAAGAATGGAATTCCAGAAAAGACAGGTCCCTCTTGAGGAATTTATTGTTTCATAGACAAAAGAAAACAAAGAATTGAAGGTGCATTTTGAATTATCCTGGATCTCACATGAGGAAAAGATGGAGCCCTCTGCGGCTTGAGTATGTTAGAGGACAATGCACCATTGCCCAGTGTGCATTTGTGAAGATGTGTGTGGGATCCTTCAGGTCAGACTGTTTCAGCTCACAGGTATGTTGTGAGGGAGCTCTTCATATTTGCAAATGGATAAGTAGAGACACTTTTCCTTCTCTTTCAGCCTTGGCTCTTTCAGCTTCTATTTCCATTTTTCCTGTTACTGCCCAGGGATAGATTTTTCCTTTGTCTCAAGGTGAAGTCCTGTCTAAGACAGTCAGGTTGACCCAGGTTTTAACATAGGGCAGAGTTTTGGGTCTTGGGGCAGTTATAAACACTGCCTTGAGGTCTGTATCCATTGCTAGGTGAGTGAGGGACAAAGCATGGTGAATCCTTGTGCAGAGAGGGTATCAGAAGAAGCTTCCTATCTGCCCCAGAAAGGGCTGTCTGGTCCCACTAACATGTTGGAATTAGGGCTGAATGATGTTGCTGGTGACAGCTGGTCTTGGACCTAGAAATCTCAGCTTCCAACCAACCGGCCAAATTCAGTAGCCTTGGAGTGGGGGCACCCAGGGGAGGCCACTTCTGAGGAATTGGCTTCCAGGAACAAGTTCCCTTGGGAAACTCTGCAGGCAGCTTAAACCTCAAGAAAACTACTCATTAGGATCTCGGGGAGCTGTTAATTGCCCTGTCCAGCCAAGACACAGTGTGGCCGCGCCAGCCTGCTGAACAATAATGAAGTCTCTGGAAGCTCCAGACCTAGCCCTGGCTGCCTGGGCTCCTCCCTGCCTTCTCTGTACCCTCTCACCAAAGACACTGTGCCCCCCTGCTGCCCTGCTGCCCAGAGACCCTCCCTGCAGTCTTCAATCAGAACTGCTCGCCTAGGGACCTGTCCCTGTGGCAATCATATTCTCCAAAAGAACACGCAGGGATGCTGAAGCCAGCAAAGGCTTGTTTAGCTGTAACCAGTGTTTCATCTCGAAGTTATGTTTACAAAGGGATAAAGATTAGCAGAAAGTGATTACTCACCCCTCCTTAGAGAAGTATGAAAGTCCAAGAAATTCATCCTGTCTTGGATAAAGCTGTGCTTTTGGTTGTCACGGCAACAGTCCTGTCCCTTGGCCTCCTAGTTCCACACAGGAGCAGTGCAGTTGCAATCTTCAGGACAGTGCAGAGGGGGTAGAATACCCATGTGAGGGTGAACTGGTAGATCTGTGTTCTAGTCTCGGCTCCAGGGCATACTAAGCAGCCCTTTGGGCATGGAAGTGGGAAACTAATAGATCCCAAACATCTTTGCTAGCAAGAACATCCCAGTTCTTGTTGAAGGAACTCTCAACATTCTAAAGAGGATTTGGCATGTGAAACCCCTTGGCACTTGCCACATCCTGTTGGGGGTGGGGTTGCCCCCTTGCCAGCTGAAGCCAATCAGAAGAGAGGCTGTCTGTCTACACTCAACCACCAGGGGGCAGCACGTAACCTAGCCTAAGGAACGGGCCTGTGACTTCCAATCTGGTGATCCAGAGGTAGAGGTTATTCAGGGTGGCAGCTGCAGAGTCATCAGTGAGTTGCCAGGTTGGGGAGTGCCCGTGTTTCCAGCAGTGATGTCTCAACCAAGATTTACTGTGGTATAAACATGACTGTGTTAACACTTCAGTGGCTTTGCCTTGTCTCTGCTAGCTGTTGAGTTGCGTGAGCACTCCAAAATTTTCTTTATGGTTTTGATGTTTTCCTCTTCAGCGGGCCAGAGTTGGCTTCTAGCATCTGAAATCAGAAGCCTTGACCAGAACCTTGTCAAACTAATTAACCCACAATCTGATCTTTGTGTCTAACACCATTTTGAGGTCTTACCTAATCCCAAAGATCTTTAAGGATTCAAGGAGTAGTTTGGCATCAGCCTTAACCCAAGGTTGCCATAGAGATGCCACTTCACCTGTGAACTCTGCTTCACAGGACAATGTTGAGGAGTACTCTGAAATCAAACTTGTTCGAAATGTCTCAGCACCTGCTGCCAAGCCTAATGACACGAGTCCAGCGCCTAGGACCCACAGGGTGGAAGGAGAGAAGGGACTTACTCAAGGTGTCCTCTGACCTCCAGTCATGTAGTGTGGCATACACATGTACACACACAAACACACACACACGCACACGCACACGCACATGCACACGCACACACACACACACACACACACCCCACATACATGCACAGACAAACACACACATACACACCCCTAAATAATTTAATTTAATTTTTATGAGAATGGGTGTTTTGCCTGCCTGTATATCTGTGTACCATGTGCATGTAGTGCATGTGGAGGCCAGAAGAGGGTCTCTGATACCCGGGGACTGGAATTATAGATGATTGTGAGCCTCTATGTCTGGGAATCAAACCTGGGACGCTCTGAAAGAGCAGCCAGTGCTCTTAACCACTGAGCTATCTCTCCAGGCCGCTAGTAAACGTAACTTTTAGAAGGAGGAGATTGTTGGCTGAGAGCTCCCACCATGCCCGTCTTCTCTATGTCTACCATCAAAGCACTGTGTTTTGTGAGTATGTGTGCACATGTGTGTGGGCACCTGTGTATATGTGTGCACATGTGTGAGAGGCCAGAGGTCGACACTGGTCATCTTCTTCAATTGCTTTATTTCCTCTCTCTCTTTCTCTCTCTGTCTGTCTCTCTCTCTTTCTCTCTGTCTCTCTCTGTCTCTCTCTCTGTCTCTCTCTCTCAAGAGTCTTTCACTCAAAGTGGAACTCCTGGATTTATCTACATTGGCAGTCCTGAGCTTTGGGGATCTTCCTGTCCCTGTCTTCTACCACTAGGATTTCAGGCACGCACCTCCATGTTGCCTTCTGCTTCCGTTTGTCTGACTTGGGGCCTCATGCTTAGGTAGCAAGCACTTTATCCGGCTCCAGAGTAGGGACAATTGAACATGCTCTACGACAAAAACAAGAGTGTAGCACCCCGGGTCCCTCAAGGCACCCCCTCTACAGAAGGCACCTGTTTTTCCTTGGCCATCATCTTCCTACAGCGTGGCCTCTATGACAAACCAGATGAAGCCTGGTGCCTGTATGACTTGCCTGTCTGTGTCCAACAGCCGGAGTTCAAAAGCCAGAGCAATGGCCTGTGGTCAGCAGTAGAGCTGTCAGGCCTGGATCACCACGCCAGTGAGACTAAGGCTGGGAGAGGGGTTAGGCGGCTTCCCGCGGCCTCCAAGTGACTTAGTAGCAGCTTGAGGCTTCACCGAACACCGCGGCTCCTGGGCACTGCTCTTCCCACATCCTTCCCACTCATTAAACTTCCCAAGGCTGTTGCAACAAACGATCAAACATTTGGTGCCTGAGAGTATTGTAAATTTGTCTTCCAGTTCTGGGGGTCTACAGCTCGACATGAATCCCACTGGGCTAAAATCCAGCTGTCCGGAGAGCTGTGGTCCTCGCTGAGGCTCTGGTGATGGCAGAGAGATGGGAGAGAAAATGGGCACACCGGTCTATTACTTCCATTAGCTTCTCAGAAATGTATACGAAGAGTGAAACAGCACAAACCACCGCTCTTGACTTTGTGATCCTGCTGCCTTTGAGAGCTAAGTGAGTGAAGTCCTTTTTTGGGCTGCAAGCGACAGAAGCCCAGTGAGGTTAAGGACAGGGAAGATGCAGTACTCATACCTGGGGAGGCTCAACGCAGTTCGCGTCAGCCGTGAAGGGAGAGGCAGCCTGGCGCTGCGGCCAGCAGCCAGAAGAGGCCCCTGTGTAAGTGAGACCAGATCCTTACTTATGTTGCAGAAGAGAATGTCAGCATGAGTCAGCATGAGGCAAGGCTGGTGATTTTATTAAGTATTTAGGTACAGAAGTGCATGGGAATAGGGTAGTGCACACTCTGAAGACACTGGCTCAGAAGTCTCGAGAATCACACAGTGACTATAAAATGCGTGTGTGTGTGTGTGTGTGTGTGTGTGATTTTGTGGCTTTCTAAATTATATTGTTCAAAGGACGTAATTTACACTAAGGGTTGAAGACCAAACAGAACTTAACATTTAAGAAAAATGTAAGATGATTTGTGCAGGGAACCACAAGTACTTCCAGTTCTTGTGTGGCATGGTTCTGTCATGGCCGGAAGACACAGGTCCACGCTGGTCCTCTCAGACCTCCGGCTCTTACAGTCTTTCTGCTCCCTCCTCCACAATGGCTTCAGAGCCTTGGGAACAGGAGAATGATACAAATGTCCCACTGGACTGAGCAGACAGACTTATTCTCTGCACGTTAACACGTTGTGAGTTTGTGTAACTACACTCCTCGGCCCAAAGAAACTTCCCTGATGAGTCCTGAGAGCTGCATTAATTGTAGTGTAGAGGAGAGACTTTGGAGAGCAGTTTGATGTTACGTTCACTAGCAAAATAATCATAGTAGGTTTACCTCTGGGCCTGTGAGCGCCCCAAAATGGGTTCTTGACTAGTAGCATGCATTTCCTCCTGTTCGGTGGGCCCTAAATCCAATCAGAAAGCCATTGGTTACACCCAACACATTCATGCCACTGTCACACCTATGATAGTATCTGTCCACCCTGTTCATTGTAATTCACAGACTATTGATGACCTCCCGGCACCACCAGAGTAGCCTACATAACACCTGCCAGTACTGTGAAAGCTAGTTAGCAGGGACAAAGCTTCCTGGTCAGTACTGATTGGGTTTCTCCATTTTCTGTGACCACAGAATGCGGTATCTTCCGCAGGACGGATCATACCAGCAAGTTCAAGTTCTTGTTGGTAACCAAGAGCAATAGCAGAAGCCTGTATCACTGTGGGGTTTTCCTGGGACACCCTTGACAGACAACTCCAGAGGATATATCCCACACTTGGTACTGGGCTTAGCTTCTGGGAGGGGCATTGCTCCCTGAGCAGGGTAACCCCGACTAAACTTGTTTATATGCACATGAGTATATAGGAAGCTTATAGAGTGGTAGGCTTCCACATGGGTTTTTCCAGCATCCTTGGTGTTGGTTATCCCTCACTCCATGCCCTCCCTTGCCTTAGTCCCCACTCCCCCTCTCCACTTAACCTCTGTCCCAATTATCCCCCATTCTCCTTCTTACCACCTGTGTTCTCCTATTTCCTCTTCCCCGCCCACCGGTCAAGCCAGTCAGGGTTCGGCGTGGAGGAGGGGCTTATGAGCTGCTCACTGAGACCGTGTTGTGGCTTCTGGGGAGGGACAGTGGGTTTCTGTAAGGGTGTGGCCCTGGTAGGCCACCATACTTCAGCGGCTGGCCCCACACCGGTGGGTATATGGGTAGCACAATATGACACAGTGGATTATTTGAAAAACAAACAAAAGGGACACGAAGTTGGAAGGGGGTGGGAAAGGGGGTTAGATCTGGGAGCAGATGGGGGAGGAGTGGGGCGAATACAATCAGAACACATTACATGAACATATAACATTCTAAATGTTAATGGAAGCCATGTATTAGGTGAGGTAGAACTACATGAGCTGATTTCTCTAGTTCTCTCATCCAAACCATTTTCTTTTCCATAAATGAAAGTGTAAGGAAGGCGGCCTCACGAAGCGCATGACTCGCGACTAGGGATGAGAAAGGCGTGCTGAGGTGGCTACACGCCGGGGGTCACAAACATTCTCGGCCTGAGTAAGCACAGGTGTTCCTTGTCTTCCTCCCTCTCGTTCTGCCCCGCCCCCTCTTCCTTTTTTTTTTTTTTTTTTTTTTAAGATAAGGTCTCTTGTAGCTCAGGCTGGCCTCGAACTTAATGATGTAGCTGAGGATGGCCTCCGACTTGTGATCCTCCTGACTCTACCTCCTAAATGCTGGGATTGCAGCCATGCGCCTCTGTATGTGGTCATAGTTTATGGTTCTGAATGTCCTTGCTGGTGAAGTCTTTAGGAAAGCATGCACAATTTCTGTAGGCATTCTGTAGGCATTCGTGGTGGTATTGACTGTGTCCGAGTTTCTTTCCTTCAGGCAACAGGAATGAGAAAGTAGTTCCCAAGATGAGGGGTTTTTTTGTTTTTTGTTTTCCCTTTTCCTCTTCTCACACCACCCAGTTTCCCCTGTATTGTTAAAGGAAAGCTGTAGTCGTAGAGACCTGAAGAGAGTGGGCCCTCCTCTCCTTATCCTCCTTGTTTGGATCAGCTTTGCTGTCTCCT
The DNA here is from genome assembly GCA_026225945.1 of Cricetomys ansorgei. Lineage (NCBI taxonomy): Eukaryota > Metazoa > Chordata > Mammalia > Rodentia > Nesomyidae > Cricetomys > Cricetomys ansorgei. The sequence continues at coordinate 1,722,271 of JAMJFZ010001258.1, read as the reverse complement.
CCAATCAGCTTCCTTCTACCGCGGGCTTTGTTATTTCCTCCAATCAGCTTTCTCCTTCCATGGGGCCTGTGCCTGACAGCGGGATCCCGCCTTGGGAAGGACTCCATCTAAGGATAAAGCCAGAAGCAGGCGGATCTCTGTCAAGTTGAGGCCAGCCTGGTCTACCTAGCAAGTTCTAGCACACCCGGGGCTATGTAGAGCGACCTTGTCTCAAGATAAACAAACAAACAAAAGCAAAGATAAAGCCCTTCCCGCCACCTCCAAATGAAAAGCACTGAAAAGGATTTGGAGTGCCCTGTGTCTTGTGCTGGCCCTGTGCTCCCGCGCATGAACTGTATGGGGCAGAATCAGGGACAAGAGATCGATCATCCAGGTTCATAGTAAGAGCAGAGGAGTGGCGCTCTGAATCTGACCTGTGCGCCCTCCTCAGGGGCTCAGCCAGGGACTGGCTATCTGAAGGGGGCCTGTGCGCCCTCCTCCAGGGGCTCAGCCAGGGAGTGGCGCTCTGAATCCGACCTGTGCGCCCTCCTCAGGGGCTCAGCCAGGGACTGGCTATCTGAAGGGGGCCTGTGCGCCCTCCTCAGGGGCTCAGCCAGGGAATGGCGCTCTGAATCCGACCTGTGCGCCCTCCTCCAGGGGCTCAGCCATGCTCCTCACTTCTGCAGCTGCAACTGTGAACAACTTTCACAGGCCCCAATACCACTGTCTCCTGAGATCTCCTTGGTTATCCACTGACCTCCCAAACTGAATACTTCTGGTGTCCCATCTTTGTCGGTGGCACCACTCCCTGGATGTGCCCTGCTGGCCCTGGTTTCCTCCCCTCACACACATTTGTCCTCATGTGTCTAGATGGTGGTCAAGTCCCTGATCTTAGCACTTCAGGGTCTTCAGCGTTCTTATTACCACCTCCCGTCCTAAGGTCAGACGCTCTGTGACCCTATACCACCCTCCCAATCTCTTACAGGTCCTCCAGCCTCCGAAGGCCCCTCTGTAAGCCAGAGTGTGCTGAGTTCTACAAGTTCCCCTAACCATCCAGGGTACAATGGCGTTTTACAGGTCAAGAAGCAGGGCTACAGTAAGTTCTAGGCTTATCAGAGGAGGGAGGGTGGTAGCCACAGGATCTGAACCTGGGTCTCAAAGTCCAAATCTAGCTTACGCTCTGACTCCCCCCCACTGCCTGAAAACAGCAGCTGGATGATTGATGGGAGGCTCTGTTATGCTGACTCTTGGTTCAGTTGGCATTTCTGAAAGGTGGCCACGTACAGATGAGAGTCCTTCAGCAGCTGTGTCCTTCTTGCAGCCTAAGCACCTGACCTCTTGGCTTGGGCTCCTACTTAGTGGAGGGAAGACAGGTGATGGGAAGAAGGCCTGTTTCCAGAAAGAGTGAGGTGGAAGAATCCATAGAAAGCATGTGATCCACGTCCTGGACCTGATTTAAGAGAGCATTCTAAATCAGAGCCTTGAGTTGGGACTGCAGCGTCTTGGCTACCCCAGAAGTTGGAGGGTGAGTGTGCAGCCACCCTCCGGGTTGCCTCCCCCCAATCCCAGGATGCCTCCCCTGCTGTGGCAGCCCCCCAATAGGCCCAGGTGTGTGTACTTGGCCCTCCTACTCCCCCAAGTGGAGAGGCCTTCTCTAGACTGCTGACCGGGTGCTCAGTTGGTATTGCTGGGTGGCTGGATGAATAGACTGGATGGATAGATGTTGCAGAAGCTTATTTTTAGTTATGTGTAAAATAATTGTTTTATGCACTGTTGGGTGAGGGGCTGTCTAGGGCATTTTGTATTGTCTGCAGCTGTTGGGTTTCTGTGGGGGAAGTTGACTGCTTATGATCTACACCTGAGGAGTTCTGAACCAACACCTACCTGAGCTCAGACACTCGAGGTTCCATTGTCCAGTAGGGAGCTTGCCATGATGGTGGTTCCCTCTGCTGAGGTCTGGCAGTTTGTAGTTATGAAATATGCCTCCTTGTCTTCCTTGCTGAGCCTCCCCAGCCGCAGCTAACTACTACAGATAGGTGGGCTGGAACAGATAGATGACAGATCGATAGAGAGATGACAGATGGAATGGATGGATGAGATGGATGGGTAGATTGATGGAATTGATGGGAGGACAGAATGGATAGATGGTAAACCAGATGGAGAAAAGCCAGGCATAGTGGTGCGCGCCTTTAATCCCAGCACTCAGGAGGCAGAGGAAGGCAGATCTCTATGAGTCTAGGCCAGCCTGGTCTACAGAGTGAGGTCCAGGACAGCCAGGGCTGCATAGAGAGACCTTGTGTTTAAAAACCAAAACCTCAACAATAACAAAAATGGGTGGAGAACTGGACCAATGGGCACACGGCTGCACTGAGTGGCATGGCAGGATGAAGAGGAGCTTCTCGTTGGAGTCTTGGAATTGGATATTAACTGTCACAGCGCCTGGTGATTCCACTTAAACAGCCGTTTGTTTCCCCCCATTTGACCAACTGCATGTTAGCAGGGATCCACAGGACAGGGCCTCTTAACTGCTACTGAGGACTGTATGATAAAAGCCCCCAGCATTTCCCTCCTCTTCACAGAACACTTACTTGCTCCCTAATTGACCCTGAATGAGGTGGTGTTTATAGCTGTGACTTAGCAGCCATTGATCTTGCATTGATGAAGCGACCAGCTGAGCCAGCCACTGCAAAGGAGAATGACAAGAACCGGGGACAAAGAACCCCATGTCTCTAGGCACTCGCCTCCCCACCCCCTTGCTCCACACAGCCACAGTGTGTGCTTTTAAATAAACAAACAAGCAATTAATGACTTGCTTCAGGGCCAGAAGAGGAAGTGGGCCCAACTGTCCCAGCAGTTGGGCAGGCTGGCACAGAAGGCCCTGAAGGGGCATGCCTAGCCTCATTAATCTCGCTGGAGGGGCCTGCACTCCTGCAGCCAGCCTCTCAGAGCTGCTGGCTGGGGACTTGGGCAGCAATAGGGAGTTCTTTGCATCTGCTTTTTTTGTGGTTGTTCCAGTACTTTCCAGTGGCCAGGGGAAGATCAGCAGCCCTGGCTTCTGTTGGCCAGGCCTGCCTGGCTGGGGGACCAGGCAAGCTACTTCTGGGGCTTCAGATCAGTCATCTGGAAAATGAGGAGGTTGGAGGAGAATGGCTCTTTTCCTAAACTTGTATTTATTTATTTATTTGTCTTAGAATCTATTCTTGAAACAAGACCTAACTAGGTCACCTCTCTCTGCTACAATACATTCAGCAGAGTGGACTGGGAGAGACAGTCAGCAAGCTCCTTCCTCCTACCCAGTTGGTCCCCAGTCTGGGAGTGGCTCCCTGGAACGCCTCTGTTTCCAAACCACTTCCCTATCTTATGAGGAGAACTGAAGTTCTTACTGGGGTCGTTATTCATCAGAAAACCACAAGCAATAGGACAAATAGAGCCTTAAATGATTAAGGGGCTTATGGATTCATTTATTTGCTAACAAGGGATCCAAAGGCAGGCGGTCCAGGGTTGGGACTGAGGAGAAGGGGTTCAGCCTCCCTCCTTTTCCTTTCTGTTCCATCTCCCTGAGCCCATGACCGCCAGTCTCAAGTTGGACCTGCGGCAAGGTACGGCTGCTGAAGCTCCAGACATCACGTTCCCATTCTAGACAAGGAAAGAGAGGGAAGGAGGAGATGTGGGTTGGCTGTGGTCATTTAGTCTGCTCCCTTTTAAAAACTTTCCAGTCTCCAGCTGCCATCTCCTTGGCAAGAACCAAATTGCCTGATGACTTCTGGCTTAAAGAGAAGGCAGAGAAAGTTTTCATTATTATTTTTTTAACTGGGGTGTGTTGGCATCCACGATAAAAAAAAAACCAAGCCCAGGGTCTTGCTAATAAGGATGATGAAAAGCATGGATAAGCCACAAGAAAAGCCACCAGAACAAGCTAATAACTGTTGGACATTTGCAAAGTATTAAGCACAGAATTATATTAATGCATGCATTATCTCATTTAACTCTCAAAACTGCTCAATGAGGCAAACATCCACTCCCATCTTTTAGCTCAGAATGTTGAGGCACAGAGAAGTTAAGGAACTTGGCCAAAATCCTCAGCAAATAAAGCAGATTTTTAGCTCAGATGCTGACTCTGGAGCCAGAGACATCAGGCGACATTTTATAGGAGGGCTATAAAGCCAACAACCTCCAGGACCTTCCAGGGCAGTGTCGACAGCTCTCGGAGAAGAGGGCTGTGAGGGCTGCAGCCTCTCCCAGAGCTGCTTCTGCTTCCTTATCACCCTGGTAAGAGCCCCAGCAGTCTGGGCAGACCTTGATGCACTGGCCAGAAGGGAAGTATTTTAGATATGCTTTGGCAGCATTGCAGGGACTTGACAGGAAGGGATGATTTATGAAACAAGATTAAAAGAGCTAAATATATATGGGCTGGGGCTGTAAGAAGACGGTAGTGAAGGGAGGGAACAAGGTGGCATCAAAGTAAAACAGAGAGCCCAGAGTGTTCCAGAAGTCTCAGAGCGGGCTGTGGCAGCAGGGTGCTGCCTGGATCCAAGGGAAGTCAGAGCTGCGCTTGTGGGTCCGGTGCTTAGAACCGATGGGCTATCAGCTCTGAGATAGTAGGGCCACTGCAGCCACAGGGAGTAGAAGAGGGGCTATTAGGACTGGCACAGTGGCACACTTCTGTGATCCCTGCACTTTGGAGGTGCATTGTGGTAAGAACATTGTGGTAAGTTCAAGGCCAGCCTGGATGTCTTAGCAAGACCCTATTGTAAGCTCAGTGATACATACATGTGATCCCAGCTTTCCAGAGGCAAAGGCAGGAGGATGGCGAGTTGAAGGCTAGCCTGGGGTACATATGGGGATAGCTGGTGCCTAACAGTGTAGATGGAGATCCATCTCCCAGGGGAGAAAGTGGCTTCCTTTCACAGCTGCAGGCTGTGTCTTTCCTTGGGGTCATCTGAACATTATTCCATTCTTCAAGGAGAAACCTAAGGCAGGACAGCTGAAAGTGAGATAGTTGTCACAGGAAGCAGGCTCTGGCGGGACGAGCAGCGTCTATGCCTTGTTCCCAGCAGCTTCCTTCAAAGCAAAAGAAATGGGCACATGCAGAATGCCAGGTTCCCAGAGGCTTCTGGGAGTGGTGGCAGTGAACACCCCAGACTATCTAAGCTCTCCTCTTCACTTCCTCTGGGAAGCAAAGCCGGCAGACTCTGTCCCCTAACTCAAGCCCCTTAGTCTCTTAACTCTCCTCTTAGCCCAAGCTTCAAGCCAATGGCAGCGCATACTCTTCATGGTTTTCTTCTTGAACTGAGCGAAATGTTTCTCTTTCTCCGTCCCCCCTTTACCCCTCCTCCTCTTCCTTCTGCATCTCTGCTTCCTCCCCCACCTCCTCCCACCTCTTCCTTCTCTTCTCCCTCTTTCTCTCCTTCTCGTATAGGGGATTGAGTCTAGGGCCTCATGCGTGTGCAGCAAGAGGCCTGTCACTGGGCTACAGCCCAGCGATGAGCCGTGCGAAGGTTTAAACACACAGATAAAGTAGTTCTGTGAAGAGCTGGGTTGATTGGCAATAAAGTGATCTCAGATTCAAGAGACATCACACAGTCCCAGCCATAATCAGATCCAGAAACTGGACACAGGGACATCTAGTACAGCAGAGAAAATATAGCTCCTGATTCGGAAAGCAGTATCCTTGTCTTGGGACTGACTAGCACTTCATAGATGTCCAGGAAGTGACTTCCAGGCCACAGAGTCACAACTAATTCCATGGACATGGCCTCACCGGTTGGGGATTCGCCAAGGGTGTCCAATGTTACGGTTGGTTTATTCATCAGGAGAAAAGGTCCCTAGAGACAAACTGGCCTGCAGCGCCCAATTTCTCTAGGGCTAAAGACCGATGTTGCTCAGTTCTCATTTATCAACTGGAGATCAGAAGGTTAGAGACCTGGAATTTCATTTTGTAACTAAGCTTTTTGTTTGTTTGATTGTTTGGGCATGAAGCTTTCTAGGGTCCCGGTAACATACTGTGTCTTGGTCACTTGTGAGAATTCACTGTTATTTGTGCACTTTTTATTGAAGTCTACGTAGTGTATGGAAAAAATACTCTTTTAAAAGGAGTATCCAAAAAATTTAAAGTCTTCAGTCTGGGCTAAGACTTGAGGATGGCAGGCTGTAGGTGTCTCCCAGTGACATCATCCTCTTCCTTACATGGTAACTTCTGTTTTGTTTTGTTTTTTTTAAACATTTGAGGTCCTTTTTAAACTTTATAGTTAAAATCTTTGATTCTGTGTGTGCCATAGCACCTCTTTGTTCCTTTCCCCATGTGGCCTTGTTAAATAAACAAGTCTCTTTACACCGTGTTTCGCTGTACTCTTCAGTGGCTTACTGTGGATGGATGGCGAGCCCTGTTTGGGCTGTCCAGGCTCTGACTCTAACCATTCAGGGAGCGACATCTCAAACAAGAATGTTGAACAGCTAGTGAACCGTGCTTAAGTCTAAAACATATCTTAAATCCCATGACTTTCAGTTTTAATAGCATTCTTTTCTCAACCACAAGCCTGAACAATGCACCCCAAAGGGCACCTTATAGTTTCATTTGCAAAAGGAAATTGTTTTTGTTGTTGCTGTTTGTTTGTTTGCTTTGTTTCGTTTGTCTTTTGAAACAGGGTCTCTCTGTTGTAACTCTGTCTGTCCTGGAACTCACTCTGTAGACCAGGCTGGCCTCAAACTCACAGAGATCTGCCTGCCTCTGCCTCCTGAGTGCTGGGATTAAAGGCGTGCACCACCACCGCCCCTTGAAGAAGGAACTTCTTTAAGATAAGAGAAACAGGCAAACTGGTCCATATTTACTTAAATTTAAAGCTTTGTTTACCTAATCTTTAAACCTACTTATAAGCTGGCTCCTCTGAACAATGTAGCTAAAAACAATGAATGACATAGACACTTCCATGTGCTAAGACACGTAGACGTAAATACGAAGACATAAGACATGTACGTGTACCTGTTAATGCCCACGCTGGCATCTGTCCAGGGCATACTCTCCTTTGCCTAATAAACCTCAACTCTGCTCCACACCGACTGGTCCTCAAATTCTTTTCTGTGCTTAGGTCAAGATCCCAACTGCACCTGGGTAGCCATCTCTAAGGGGAGCTTCTCAGACCTCACAATTCACAAGGTTGAGTTGTATCTCCTGCTGCCAAGGTCATCTCCATACTCACCTCCCGCATAGGCCTCTAATTCTAACAGGTAGTAGCACATCATCTTCTGCTGAGCCTAAGAATCAGGAGCAGTTTGCAGCACAGGCTGTGGGTACATCAACTTCCTTGAGAGCTTGGAAGCCATAATTGAAGGAAGAGGAAGAGGGGAGGTGGGAAGCTGGATGAGAGACAGGGGCAGAGCAGCTGGAAAGGGCTTCCTTGTGCTGCTGAAAGTCAGTTTCATGGAGAGCTCTAGGTTCTCAGAATGGGTTTTGCCAGCATGTATGTCTGTGATGGCGTCGGATCCCCTGGGACTGGAGTTACAGACAGTTGTGAGCTGCCATGTGAATGCTGGGAATTAAACCTGGGTCCTCTTCAAGAGCAGCCAGTCTTCTTAAGCACTTGGCTTTTAAGCCAGTGGAAGACTATACTGGGGACACCTGGCCTCCACTTCTGGGTGCCAGATGGAAGCTATTGCTGCCTCCCTGTGTATGGACACTGGTCCCCCTGAGCAGGATGAGTGGCAGCTTCAGGGCCACAGTCACTGAGGCAGGTCAGGTGCCCAGTTCTCCTGCCCCACCCTAGCCTCGCTTGCAGCTCGGACTAGCCTCCGGCCTCAGCAGCAATGGGTGGACCAGGGCAGGATAAAAATTGGTGGTGACTGATTTATGTGCTCATTGTATGCAGATGATCTGGCATGAGCCACAAGCCTCCCCTTGACCCTGAGCCCTCATGCCGTGCTGGGTGGAAAAGTGCCACAGTGTCCCCACCCTTCATCATCCCTGGCTTTGAATGCTTTGTTTCAGGCCCTCCCAGAGGGAGGAAGGAGAGGGAGCCATGGGGGAAGAGGCAGGAGATGCAATCAATTCTTCCTGTCTAGCACGGCTATGCTTTTGTTAAGTGGTCTGTGTCTCTTCTCAGAACTTTGTGGCAAGGGGCAAGCAGGGCACCTCCAGATCCTGTCTCAGGTTTCCCATGACAGTTCCCTTGCCTGGCCTGGGAATCTGGATTTTTAGCAAACCCTTCAGGTACTCCTGGCTGGCTCTGGAGTGGCTGCTCTGCCTGGCTGAGGATTCCAGGCCAGTTCCATCTCCTCTCCTATTGGAAGTTTTTCTTCAGAGACTTCCCTTTTCTCCTCCCAAGGCTACCAGAGGGTCCTATGTCTGGAGCCGGATTAGAACTCAAGGCATCTTCAGCCTCAGAGGGAAGTCATGTTGGCAGGGTTGCCAGAGCAAGAACAGCATGTGTACACAGGGGAGCTTGTCGCTTTTGCCACCAGTGGCTGGACCTTCTCAATCTCCCTGGGTTGCTCTTTCCTCCTGGGGACCCGACAGCCTGGCTTGACACAGCAGAGGCAGGCTTGGAGTTGTCTCTGGATCCAAGTGTTTGCATGGAAGACAGGGAGGCATGAGAGAAGGTGGAGGAAGAAAGGGAGGGTTGAAACAAGACAATGGGTCCAGGAAGGGAGGGAGGGTAGAAGAGGGAAGGGAGGAGAGGAGGCGGAGGAGGGAGAGGGAGGAGAAAGGGAAGGAGGGATGAAAGACAGGGAGAAGGGTGGTGAACTGAGAAGCAAATTTGCTCACAGAGGAAGACCTCTCCCATTCCCAGTGCTTGCTTGTGCTCCACTCATCCGATAGGCTCAGCCTGGGTCCACCCTCACCACCAGGACCTCTGGAAGTGTTCACAGTGCCCTTTTGTCCTTACTTTTCAGGTTGGTAAGCTGAGGTGCGGTCCAGATGCCCAAGGCCATGTTGACTCTAACTGTGGAGCCTGGCGTGGAATTCTTTATCTGGCTCATGATCATACATTGACCCCTGCTGTCAGTCACAGCCACGGTGACCAAAGGACAGATTCAATGAACAGACTGGCTCTTCTCAGACCTAGAACAGCTGCAGCTTCATGGCAAGACCTTGGGAGGCAATGTTGCTTGGATGCTGGGAAGAGCGGGACCCAGGGGTTCTGCCCTGCTGAGGAAGACACCTAGGGTCAGCAGCACCCTGGCTCAGCCCTCAGCCTCACTGACAGGTTTATTACCAAGCTTTACAGCTTCCAAGCTTAGTCACCGCTGAAGTCAGGCTGCTCATAGACAAACACATAGCAAAGCTGTGACCCAGCTGCCTGATCTGGGAAAGGCGACCCACCCTGGGCAGAGCTGGCACTGGGGAGGCGGCAGGCTGAGGTCGGGTGCATTGGTGGTGAGCCACGCACTTGTCCTTAAATTTTCCGTGTCTCTCCTTTGAAGCATGGAAGGTGTGAGAAGCAGATGCCTGCAGCCACCTGAGACAGCCTAGCACATACCAAGGGTGTAGGGTGTCCTGTCCTCTAGGTCTCCCTTGGGAGCTCAGCCTGAAGCAGGGAGGGAAGAAAGAAAAGAGAGAAAGAATTTAAGGCTGTTCTGGCTTTCAGTTCATGAGCAGAGAAGAAGCCAGGCCATCATCCAAGACAGCTCAACCCAAATTCCTTTCCCCCTAGCTGCTCTTTCCCCATACATGGGCTCCATGAAAACATGATCACCCAAACCTCCCTAGTTATGACCCAGCACTGCAGTCCTTCATCTATCTGGGTTTGCAGCTGGCCGGATAGTGTAGCAGTGACTCCCCTGCCCAGTTGAGCACAGTCGGACAAATAATACCACTTGGGGGAGCCTCTCCTGCTGTCTGAGGCTTCGAGACATGGAACTCCCCTTCCTGCTAGTTGTCTCTGTAGCCAGCACACCCTGTGATTCCGTCCCAGGCTGGTGGGAGGATAAGGAACCCAGTTAGCGGGAAATGTGTTTGGGGAGCTGGGGAGAAAACCCTCAGGGGAGCCTGGAACTTGCCTGATTCCTTTGGATTATGGCTTTGTGCACCTGAGTGAGGCCCTGAGCACTCAGTCCCCAGCTCCTTACCTGATCCTCCTCTGGATCACACCACACTCATTTGCCCAGGGAACCGAGTTGCTCCCTGAGACTCTAACCTCTTACTGGAGAGAAGATACAGTCAGGCCCTGCTCTTTTTGGAACTTTGCTTCTAAAACACAGTTATTTCTTTCCTTTCCTTTCTTCCCTTACCCAGCATACACTAACGTTTTACGCTAATCGTAAGGTGAGGAAAGCTGCAATGCTTTAAATAAGGGCTGAAAGTTCCCACCATGAAGGCAAAGGGCATGCTTGGGGAAGTGTGTGACAGGACTGGTTGAGTCTGTGTGTCTGAGAAGCTCTGGGATCTCGGGTACAGTTGTCACTATGACACCCAAATTCACATGACACCTATGTGTGCATCATTGTGGGGTTTTCCTGGAGCAGCAATACAACTGACACTTAGGATGTTAGTCCCAGAATGTGCTGGATTTAACCCCCCACCTCGCTACTTCCTAATTTTATGATGTGGGCTGATTACGTAAACCTCAGTCGACAGCTGTCAGGTGGAGAGAGAAGATTGCCTGCCTTTCAGAGTGGTGGAGTTTCAAAGTGTATGGGTCAGGAGTGACTGTGTAACGACCAGTCATCCTAACTCAGTAGCATGAAGTGATGAATGAGCGTTTTGAATGTCTGTGAGTCTTGGCCAGGACTTGGTAAGCTTCACAGAGGCCCAGGACAATGTGACAGCAGCTGCTTCCAGGGCTCCGCTGACAGCATGCCAAGACAACGAAGAGAGTCACCAAAGAAAGCCAATACCAGTGACTGCTCAAGCACATTCGCGCGCTTAGGGCACCTTATTTAATTATATTCCATTGGCTGGAACAAGTCCCATGGCTGACAAGGCAGTGCACTCAGTCCACAAGCGGGACATGGTAAGGGTAAGAACACAGGGGTGAAAAATCAGGGCTGCTGATGTCATCAACCACAGAAGGTGCCGCTCATTCACACCCCCGTTCAGCTCTGACACGCAGCCGGTGCTTAGGAAAAGGGGGCCACGGTGGCTGCTGGTACCCTTGCAGTTGTGCAGAACACCTGTCTCAGGCTTGTTTTGGGTAACAGTAGACTCTAGGTGTTGTAGAAGTTTATTTTTATTTATATATAAAATAATTGTTTTATGCACTGTTGGGTGAGAGGCTACCCTAGGTCTTGGCGTTTTATATTGTCTGCAGGTGTTGGATTTCTGTGGGGGAGGTTTGATTGCTAATGATCTGCACGTGCTATCAGTAGAACGCCTAAGGAGTTCTGAAAAAATAAAAACACCTGAGCTCAGATGCTTGGGGTTCCATTGTCAATCGAGTATGGTGCTGGCCAGGACGGTGGTTCCCTCTGTGGAGGTCTGGCAGAGCTTCCATCTATGAAAACGCCTCCTTGTCATCCTTGTGAGCCTACACACAGTGGCTAATTACTACACTAGGTCTCACTCTGCGTGGACGAGCCAGCACAACTGCTCCGTCTCTGGCTGCTCTTCTTCCTCTCCCACGGAGCATTCCATTACCTTCTCTTGTTCTCCCCATCCTACCTTTAAACGTCTTCCTCCCCTCTCACAAAATTCTTTCTAAATTCATGTCCTACACTTGTGTGCATGCGTGCCCACATGCGCGTGAGCACACACACACGCGCACACACACACACGTATATTTACGTATATAAATTTAAGTCCAGTTTCTGCATATAAAAGAAAACCTGATGTCTTTCTCAGCTTTCGACTCTTTAGCACAACCATCTCCAGTTCTGTGCATTTCCCTACAAATGTTTTGATCTCATTCTTGGTTGCAGATGAGCAAAGTCCCATCATGCAAATGTACTGCCTTTCCTTTCACCTTTCATCTGTTAATAGCCCTCTGGGCTAGTTCTGTAACTCAACTGTTATGACCAGTGCAGCAGTAAATACGGATGACCCCCACCAGCTTCTTTTGGGCGGCGTCACAACTTCATGGGACAAATCAAGAAGGAAGTTCCAGCAGCAGGACCCTGGGTGTTTATGGCCTGAGCTGTAGCCAACACATGTGTAGTACTGGACCATGAAGAGGACATTGGTGGGCCCTATACCCAGCTTACTTAGTAATGGGGTGTTGGTCCCATGTCACAGTTCTCCTTCCCCTGAGTTTTAATGAGATACATATTACCTTGTGAGCATTTCTTTAATGCCCTCTTTTCTGGGGTCCTATGGAGGCAGGACCTTTGTTTTTGTGAACCAGCCAATACTAGAGCTTGGTACCACCTCTACACCTTCATTTTTTGGGGGTGAATGAGAAGATGGAGATATACCTGTAAAATGCCAGTGTTCTCAAGTGAAATGTGAGATTATACATTCCTTAGAGAGGCTTTTGGGAAATATGAAAACTGTGGAAGAAAGTCTGGAATGCTTCCACATGGCCTAAGTGCACGCAACACGTCTGTCTGTCTGTCTGTCTGTCTATGGCCTGGCTGTGATCTATCTGTCATCTATCCATCTATCATCTATCCATCTATCATCTATCTATCTATCTATCTATCTATCTATCTATCTATCATCTATCCATCATCTATCATCTATCTATCTATCTATCATCTATCATCTATCTATCATCTATCATCTATCTATCATCTATCATCTATCTGTCATCTATCTATCATCTATCATCTATCTATCTATCTATCTATCATCTATCAATCTATCTATCTATCATCTATCTATCTATCATCTATCTGTCATCTATCTATCATCTATCATCTATCTATTTATCTATCTATCTATCATCTATCAATCTATCTATCTATCTATCATCTATCTATCTATCTATCTATCATCTATCTATCATCTATCTATCTATCTATCTGTCATCTATCTATCATCTATCTATCTATCATCTATCTGTCACCTATCTATCATCTATCATCCATCTATCTATCATCTATCAATCAATCTATCTATCTATCTATCATCTATCTATCTATCATCTATCATCTATCTGTCTATCTATCTATCATCTATCTGTCATCTATCTATCATCTATCATCTATCTATCTATCTATCTATCATCTATCATCTATCTATCTATCTATCATCTATCTGTCATCTATCTATCATCTATCATCTATCTATCTATCTATCATCTATCTATCTATCATCTATCTATCATCTATCTGTCATCTATCATCTATCTATCTATCTATCTATCTATCTATCTATCTATCTATCATCTATCTGTCATCTATCTATCATCTATCATCTATCTATCTATCTATCTATCTATCTATCATCTATCTATCATCTATCTATCTATCTATCTATCTATCTATCTATCTATCTATTGCTTATCTATCTCCAGTGATCTACCCTTAGTTCCTGCCACTAGGTACTTAAGAATATAAAATCTAGTTGTTGAAAGCATACATGTACCCCTAGCTTCTCTTCTCTTTCTAGATCATTCTAGAGCTCCTTAGTGGGCACATGAGCCTGTGTAGAGAAAGCCTTTACTTAGAGTTTCTCTTTGCAGATCCTTCCTGTGCCCCTGGTCCTGTGACTCAGGCAGGCTTGTCAGCCACTGGAACATATTGCCAACGTCTCATTAAAATATTGAAATCTCTCACACCAGATGGCAAAAAGTGTGAGTCAACAAGGCTGCAAACCAGCCAGGAGCACTGTCCTCAGCAGCTCAGGGAAGGTGGGAAGGAAGGCTGTGGGAAGAGGGCGTAGTGTGGATGGACAGTGAATGCGTTGGCACACTTGCCACTCCAGAGCAGCCGACGGCAGGGCAGGCGGCCGCTGTGACAGGGGTGTTCTGTATCCAGATGGTGTTCCCAGGAACCCTGTGACCAGAGTGCCAGGGTGGCTGCAACAGAAAGCCGAATTCCAAGGAACGAGTGAGCGTTATTGATGGGAACGGCCCTGGGAGCGTTTGTGGCAATCCTTACACAGGGACCTCCTGACGAGTGGAAGCCAGAAAAAATAAACGAAAACTACATCGTGAATGAGCTGCTAAGATTTCCAAGCACTCCATGAATGGAGTGTCTATAATGCTCATCTCAAAGAGCATCGGCATAAGTAATGTCTTTGTTGCTTTTAAAATCCGCCCTGACAAACTACTGGTAAAGCGACTTTGGGACAGAGTTTTAGCCCGTTGCGGAGGGAGAGTACAGTGGAGTTCGCGGTGGCAGGAGAATGTGGCTGCGGCTTCTTACGTCATGTTCCAGTGTGCTGTAGGGAGATAGTTCAGACCAAACCATAACAAATAGCTTCAGCAGAACAGAGGACGGGAGATCATAGTCACCAAAGTCCCCATGGGCATCTTACTGAATGACTCAGCCTGGGTTGCCTGTCCTTGTGCATGCCCTCACCCTGGGCTCCACCCACAGGCCAGTGTCCTCACTGCAGCACACAGACACCTGCCCCGCACCTGCAGGAGCCTCAGGCTGTTGTCTGGCTGCCACGTGGGCCTGCTGTGACTTGACCTGAAGTGTTTTTATGCCATGCCCCCTTTCCCCACCTTGAGTCCTGTGATGGCTGACTTAATGTATCAATTTGATATGCGATCAAATACCACTCTGAGTATTTCTCTGAGTATGTTTCATCTAAGATCGATACTTGAATCAGAGTGAAGCAGACGGCTTCCTTCACGTGGCTTGGCCTGTTCCTGCCCCTTACGAGACTGAGTAGATCTCAAAGGTTGGCACTCTGGGAAACAAGAGGCAAGGCTTTGCTGGACGCTGGACTTTACCAAGATTGGATCTGAAACACCAACTCTTTTGGGGTATTGGGGTTTGGGAGCAGCATCTGGATTTTGTTCCATGGCCCTTCTGCTAGGTAGCTATTTTTGTTTTGTTTTGTTTTTTGTTAGCTGGACGCAAGGTAGAGTCATCTGAGAAGACAAAACCCCTGTTTAGAAAATTCCCCTATAAGATTGGCCTGTTGGGACATTTTCTTGATTAATAATTGATGTGAGAGGGCCCAGCTCACCATGGGTAGGTGGTCCTGGATAGTATAAGAAAGCAGGCTGGGCAAGACAAGGAGAGCCAGCCTGTGGGTAGTTCTCCTCCATGGCTTCTGCTTCGGTTCCTGCCTCCAGGCTCCTGCCCGTGTTCCGTGAGTTCCTGCCTTGGCTTCCCTCGATGATCAGGACCTGTTCTCCAAATAAACCCTCTGATCCCCAAGCTGCTTTTGGTCATGGTCTTTATCACAGCAACAGAAAGCAAACTGAGACAGTAGGCCTCTGGAGTCTGACTCAGGTGGTACGGATTTCTCTGGGCTCCCACCAACTGGCCGCTTTTTTCAGCCTCCTTAATTGTGTGAGGTCATGAGACAATTCTCTCTTGCTCCCTATCCTTCCCTCCCTTCTTCGTCCATCATTCCCTACACCCCTTCCTTGTTTCCTCCCTCCCTGCGTCCCTCTCTCACATTTTCTCATTTTTCCTGCTCTCCTCTCTTCCACACACACATTGGGTCCGTTTCTCTGGGAAACTGTCACTCGAGCAGCCCTGATTTCGGAGCATGCCCTGTGTGCTTGCAGCACGTACACACTGGTGTGCAGAAGGGCTCCCAGACCTCCTGTCCCAGGAGGATGGCCCCAGCCCTCATGTTTTTCTGCATTCTCTTCTGCTGTTGTTGCCTTCTCATGATGCTGCCAGGTGGTCATTGCCTGAGAGCCCACCTGAGCCACAGGGAGAACCCACAAGGGCTGGGTTTGGTGGGTGATAATTTAGGTTGCTGAATATCAGGGCTGCTAATCCATCTCCTTGTAGCTCCCAGACCAACCCACAGGATTAAACCCAGGATTGACATGCAGCAGTTGTTCTGGACAGGAGGACTCAGCAGGCTTAGGGAAAAGAGGCCTCAGGCCTGATCAAGAAGGAGGTTGGGATAGGTCTGTTAGGGTGCTGGGATCTGCCAGAAGGTAGAGTCCCTGTTGCTTCAGGGTTCATCAAGGCATGTCAGCCTGTAGAGTGGGAGGTTGAGGACCCCCAGACAAGTCTCCTCTGGTCTCTAGTCCCACAGGAAATCTTCCCTGTAGTCAGGGCCCCTGACTCCTGCCCACACAGCTTCCACTTTTCCCCTGAGCCTCAGTGGCTGCCTGTTTTCTGCCCTTTTATCCCAGAAGACTCTGTTCCCAACAGATAGAACATGAGGTTTCAGAGGGACCTGGGGTCATGGGGGGGAGACTGGGTACCTAGTATATAACCCCAAATCTAGGGGACCCCACAGAAAGTTCTCCTTCATGAGAAGAGATAGGGAGTTAGTGGTTTAGAGTCGTTAATTCCAAAAGGGCTGTTTGTGTTCAAGTCCTATCTCGGATGTCTGAATGTCTTATCTGATTCATCTATGACATGAGAAAGATAATAATTTCTGTCTTTGGGGAAGGTTCCAATTAAACTGTTGACATTTAGAGTGATTAAAATCACAAGGCACAGGGACAGTTATTTACTGTGGTGCCTATCATGAGAAATTGTGATCAATTTCTGTTAAGTGAGATATGTGTGTAGTGTTATCTGAAATGGGATATGGAAAAGTACTCTGAATTCTCATTCCCTCTTCATCCCTCATAGTTGCCTGATTGCTTCCAGACTCAGCCTTAATTAAGAAAGCTGTGAGAGTGAAATCAGCCGTAGAGATGGTCAGAGAAAACACGGCCTTGTCCTAAGGGGCCTCATAGCTGGGAAAACCCACTGGATCTTAATGTTAGAAGTGAGTCCACTGCCCAGGGTCAGACCTGCTAATGATTGTGGGCTCTGCTGGTCCCACAGAGCTGGCTGCCCTTCACATTATGGTC
The DNA here is from genome assembly GCA_026225945.1 of Cricetomys ansorgei. Lineage (NCBI taxonomy): Eukaryota > Metazoa > Chordata > Mammalia > Rodentia > Nesomyidae > Cricetomys > Cricetomys ansorgei. The sequence goes on along the minus strand of JAMJFZ010001258.1, from coordinate 1,705,472 downwards.
CCCAGGAAGAACTCACACAGCAGAGTCCCAGCCCTGGACACAGCACAAAACAAATTAAGGACCTGCTTTCATCTTCTCTAGCTTCTGAGAAGGTACCACTCCCTCCTGACCTGGAGGCCATCTTTACTTCCTTTCTTCTTTGGAACCCTGAGGTACTTGACTGGATCGTGGGGTTCCCAGATACATGGCTGACCATTATTCTGGGTGTGTCTCTGCCAGTATTTCTGGATAGATAATTATTTAAATTGATAGCTGAGAAGAACATATGATCTTTAATCAATTGCACATCAATTGCAGACCCAAAAGGCTTCTATTTCCTGAAGTATAAAGAGAGCCTCCTGTGTTGGTTACTTCTCTGTTGCTGTGATACAATACCATGATCAAGAAAGTTTATAGAAGGAAGACTTTATTTAGACTCAAGATTCCAGAGAGATAGGAGTCAATCATGGCAGGAAGCATGACAGCGAGAGGAAGGCATGGCGGCAGGAACTGGATGCTGAGAGCTCACATCTTCAAATGCCATCATGAAGCATAGAGAGGAAACTGGGAGTAGTAGCCTGCCCCCAGTGATATGCTTCCCCCAGCAAGGCTGCGCCACCTAAACTTCCCCAAACAGCGCCACCAACTGGGGACCAAGTGTTCAAATGCCAGAGACAATAGGGGCATTTCTTCAAACTACCACACTGCCTTACGACCTTAGAGCTTGCCACTCAACCTGAAGACTGTGGGGCTTCACCTACACAATCATGTAAATTAATTCCTTATAGCCAGTTATATAACCTTATAACTGTGTAGTCTTGCTCTACACAGACAGCCTCTGCGCTGGTTTTCTGGAGAAGTCTGCCAATCCTGTTCTTTGCTGAGGGAGTCTTGAGTTCTCCTTGCAGGTTCATGGTCTTCCCATCTGCTTGGCAAAGGAGCCTTGCAGAAGAGGCTTCTCCAAGGTGCCAGGGCTTCACAGCACCCCTGTGCCAGTGATCTTGATACCTGAGTGTCCCGGGAGCCCTGCATATCCCTCCCCACTGGCTTCACTTACCAAGAAGGACCCACAAATCTGATAGGGAAAGCCCATCAGCATGCTTTGACCTGCTACCTGGTACAAATCCCCTGCAGAAGCAGCATTGGGGCCATTAAGGGAATGATGACCTCAATTCGAAAACAGTGTTTGTTGAGTTGAATCTTCAGCCCGTTCATTTTCCTCATATGAATGGGAATTATATTTGGGATTAAGTTTTCACCGCAATGAATGCATTAGTGGGTTTCTGCTTTTTGTCTTTAGACAGGGGACATAACCTTCTCTGAGGTGGTCTGCGGGGACCTGGGCAACTGGTGTAGTAGCAGAATGCTGGCTGACCACAGGGGATTAGGGTCAACTACAGCGTGTTCACACTGAACATAAGATGATTTGTCTTTTGTTTTTAAATAAGCCTTATTAAAAGCTGGCTGTCCTTCATGTAGAATCTGTGGAGAGTGTCACTGGGCAGGGATATGACTTTTTGGGCGTGGCAGTCAACAGAGCTGCTTCCAATCTTCCAGATAGCTTCACTACCCAGGGCCAGCAGCTATGTCCCCGGTAGCCGAGTGTGGGCAGCCATGGCCCACCTGTCAAGCGGCAGGGGACATTGTGGCCTGCTGGTTGACTGTCCTTCTCACTGTAGCCACCAGCCTTTCTGTGATTCCTTATGGCCATGACCTTTTCCACGATACACAACTTCCCAGTGCAGTGACCTCACCTCAACCCTCCTTTCCCAGCCTCTCCACCAGACTCTGCCTTCATTTTAAAGCAGTCCATCAGTAACCCCAGGGCATTGTGGGTGGTATCTGAGAGACTTACAATGTCAGAGCTATTTCTTCCCAATCAGTCTCTCAGAGGCGTGTAGTGTTTTCCTTGATGGGTGACACGCGGTGATGTATGTAATAATGGGTGATGATGTCTTTCCTCTGGGCTGACGGCACGCGTGTTCAGGCATTTCTGTACTTGACCCTGCATTTCAGGCACACTGGGGGCATTCTTTGAATTCTTTGAGAATTTCACAAAATTCTTTGGAACATATTTGGAACAAATTTGGAAATATTTGAGGATATTTGCCCACTTAGTTCCCTTTCTTAATACCCCTCATCCCTCCTGTCCCTTCCTGCCAAACTCAGATGATTTCTTCTCCCCCTTCTTCCTCTTCTTCTCCTTCTTCTTCTCCTCCTCCTCCTCCTCCTCCTCCTTCTTCCCCCATTGAATCCAGTTTGTGTCTCATACGAGCCAAGACAATAGCCTGGATGTATTATCAGATTTTTGAAAAGCAAGTTTCAGGATACTATGTACTATGGCTTTATTGGTAGGGGAGTGCTGGGAAGCTGGTAGGCGAATGTCTAGTTATAAGCACCCCCAAACGAAACAAGGAACAGAAAGAAACAAACAACCATGAAACTCACCAATAATGCACAGTGAGATGTAATCCTCCTGTGGACAGGACTAGGAGAGGGGAAACCACAAACTCATTACGTATATGCTTACCAATATAATACTTCATGTGCTGCGAATTTCTTACATCTATGCAATAAAGTGGGAAGAAAACGCCAACTTGTTACGAGAGGAGCTACTGTTCTAAGCAGTGAGGAGTATGTCCCGGGACTCTGTGGATGCCTGGGACTTTTCTAGGGATCCAAACAGGACACCCCACTACTTGACTCTCTGCCCCCCTCATCCTCTAGAAGTGCCTGCTGCTCTGCACAGGTGTAAGGTTGGAGGCAGGGTAAGTGTGGCAGAGGACAGAGGTGCAGCCAGTAAAACCCCTGTATCTCACGTCTCCGTCTACTTTATGTGCATGATGTACGTGAAGGAAGAGGGCAGCAGCTGCTACAATCCGGCCACCGGTGACTGCAGCACCTTCCCTGCTGCAGACGTGATCTCCCAGATCACAGGAAGCTGATCTTTAGGAATCTGCCCTGGTCCACAGTCCTATTCTTTTGAAGTGCTCCCTGCCCTCAGCTTTCCAAGCTGAACTCAGAGATGCAAGTGTCTTCTGCAGCCAAAGGGACTTAGGAACACTGGCTAACTCTCTCTGAAACTGAACAGCTTTCCAGGCTCCTTGAGGTAGGCCCCCATCTTTCCAAGGTACAGAAGCTTATTATCTCTTTGCTTTGGAGTGAATTCTTCCTCAGGGATCATAGTACCTGGGTCCTACAGTCTTTCTGGGGATTCCTGGTGTCTTCCTGGGGAGCCCTGCCCAGTGGGAGCAAGCTGGGCCCTGTCTGAGCTGGTGCTTCCTTGGGGTTCCAGACATCATTATCAGAACGGTTTCCTCAAATGTACCCCCTAACAAGGGGTGGGCCCATTCTGGGAGCTGGTGGCTACATGTTTGACCTGTAGCCTTTGCTTAGAGCATTGAAGCTAGATTAAGTTTACGTTCCTTAAATGTTTTAAAATACATACTAGTGTCTGGACTGAGGATGGAATGAGGTAGGGTCAGGGATGGGAAGCCTGACTATCATGGAAAAGGGAAGGCTCCTAAATAGGTTAGAAAATTCTCACAGGAGAACAGTGAGCCCTTGGCTGCTTTCTTCCAAACAGGCAGGAAGCCCATGTGGGGCCTTCGGAGGGATGGCCTGAGCACTCGTGGAGTAGAGGTTTGCTTTCTCAGCCCGTGGGTGGGGCTTCGGATCCCACTATCTTTCCCTGACAAGTGTCCAGGAGAGCTGCAAAGGGCACTGCCCCAAGGCAAGGCCTCCTGTACTAGAAGAGGGGTGTGAGGTCCATGATGGAGGCTTCTGCAGTCAGTTATGTAGGTGCAACTAGAGCTGGGTTCAGACCTGGGAGTCCACTCTCTGAATTGCTTGTGAAAATGAGGGGTAGTGTGTGTGTATGTGTGTGTATGTGTGTGTACATGTGTATATGTGTGTGTGTGTATGTGTGTGTGTGAGTGTGTGTGTATATGTGTGTGTGTGTGTGTGTGTGTGTGTATGTGTGTGTGTGAGTGTGTGTGTATGTGTGTGTATGTGTGTGTGTGAGTGTATGTGTGTGTATGTGTGTGTATGTGTGAGTGTGTGTGTATGTGTGTGTGTGCGTGTGTGAGTATGTGTGTGTATATGTGTATATGTGTGTGTATATGTGTATATGTGTGTGTATATGTGTATATGTGTGTATATATGTGTGTGTGAGTGTGTGTATGTGTGTATGTGTGTGTATGTGTGTGTGTGAGTGTGTGTGTATGTGTGTGTGAGTGTGTGTGTATGTGTGTGTATGTGTGTGTATGTGTGTGTATGTGTGTGTGTATGTGTGTGTGTGAGTATGTGTGTGTATATGTGTACATGTGTGTATGTGTGTATGTGTGTGTGTGAGTGTGTGTGTATATGTGTGTGTATGTGTGTGTATGTGTGTATGTGTGTGTGTGTGAGTGTGTGTGTATGTGTGTGAGTATGTGTGTGTGTGTGTGTGTGTGTGTGTATATGTGTGTGTGTGTGAGGGTGAACAAAGAAATCTGGAGACTGGAGATGGCTGAAGGCCAAAGACATTTAGCCCAAATGCTGTCTCAAGACCAGTGATGGGAATGGCAGGGGTGGGGTGTATGCATAGCAGACGGTGACATGGTATTCTGCCACTCCATCCAGCTGCTCTCCCCAAACCAATCACAGAGCTGACTCCCTTGAGTAGTTTGGTATGGGATATTTCCCAAAACTCCACTCCCTTCCTCTCTGTCTTGAAACAGGGCTTCATGTAGCCCAGGCTGGCCTTGAACTTACTATGTAGCCAAGGATGAACTTCAACTTCTCTGGTCTTTCCACCTCCATTTCCTTTGTGCTGGGATTATAGGTGTGTGCCACCTGTTTGTGCAGTGCTGGGGTTTGAACCCAGGTCTCCCTGCATACCAGCCAAACACTCTACCGAATGAGCTACAGGCCAAGCCATCACACTTGCACGTTTTAGACAGATGTATTTTACAGAGAAAAACTTGGGGACGTAAGTCCTGTCCGTGTGACAGCATTGTGACCACTTGTGGGTGAACTGGTGGTCAGCGTTGGGTGCGCATGGCCCTGGGCCAAGCAAGCAGGCCGTACACTGAGACTTCTAGGATTCAAGAACGAGGGGACATGAGCAGTCTGGATTCTAGGGAATGAAGAAGGCTGGGGCATGGAATGGGTGTCGTGACTGATAGTAGGCACAGCCAAAAAAACCAGGCTTGGAAGACTCCAACGTGGGCAGGCCAGACATTGTTCTCTTGTACAAGTGTGCAAGTTGGCAAGACCCTCCCCCCATACACACACTGAAGGGTTCTCTGGGTAGTTACAAGAACACCCCATGCAAAGTGCAACCTGTAAGGCACTGCTTGGCTCACGTTCTTGCCCTGGCCAAGGGCTTTGCTCCTGAGGTTTATATTGAGGATGAAGAGTTTTGCACACTGTTCCCACTGATGTAGAATGGGGGCTCATGGCAATCAGATAGCAAACGGTCCCAACAGGAGCACATGGTTTATACAATATAAGATAGAATTTAGTCTTCTCTTACAGGTGAACCAAATTTGGAGATGAATCTGAATTCCAGAGTAACTCCAAGGTCATTCCTAAGAAGCAAGAACTCTTTGGTCCAGTATGGCTGCCTAAAGACCTCTAGTCATGACTACAGTTAAAGCAGGTGCCCCTTCTCTTTATGATCCTCTCTGGAAGTCATCTTACTTCTGCTTGTGCTTCCTTGTCTAAAATCCATCTCAAGGCTGCCCCTAGATGCAGGCAAGGCTGGAGCGTGTGCAGTCTTTTGGTTCTTATTTGTTCTATGTACTAGGGATTGGACTCGGGCCATGCACGTGCAAGTACAGGGACTCCTGAGCTACATTCCTAGCTCTTCGCTTACTTTTTATTCTGAGACATGGTTTTACTGAATTCCCAGGCTGACAAAGTAATCACAAGTGCCAAACTGATTGGAGGAGTGACACTGGCCTACAGAATCCAGTGCTGATAGAGGAAGGGCTCTTGACAAAGGAGGAGGGGTGCAGGGGGGCAGACAACATGCAGTGGGGGTGGGTGGGAAGCAGGCTCAGTGCAGGGGTGAGGGTGGGGCCCAAGTGCAGCTGACCTGTATGAGGCCTTGCATCCTGGACAAAGGGCAGCTTTTCTGCAGGATAGAGGTAGACAGAAGAGGAAAGAAGGCACAAAAGGCTAGTCCCTAGAGCGGACTGAAAGCCTCTCCTAGCATTTGACCCTCAGTCTGTATCCAAGGCTTTCCCCAAGAAGGCAACCACCTAGTCCCAGAGCAACAGTGCTTCCAGGTGCCACAGCTTTGCCACCTCTGCCCTCTCCTTTGGTCTCAGCAGGAAGTCAACAGCAGAGAAGGCAGTGCAGACTTTTGGCCTCTTGGTAGGATGTGAAGAGACTAGAAATGGATGCTCACCAAACAGTATCCACCTGCCACAGGCAAGCTACATGCCTCTTCCTCGAGCACTGTGAGCCGCAGAGTTGAAAATGACAGCACTGTTTCTGTCCCATTCTGGAGGTGTTTGCAAGGCCAGGCTCCTGCTGAGGGCGTGGGGAGAGCGTCTTTGTCTCCTCCAGTTTTTGATGGTGTTGAGCAAACTCCAGCAGTCCTTGGCTTGCAGATACATCACTCTAGTCCCTGATTCCCTTGGGCATATGCCTTTTCCTCTCCATTTTGTGTGTTCTTGTACAAGTCAGCTGTGTCATGAGGACCCTGGTCATTGGTTTACAGGCTCCAGAATCTGGAGTGTCTTGTCTACTTGATTGTACTGCCCAAACCCTGTTAGCAATGAGGCCATGTCCTGCAGCTGAGATCTTCAACTCAGGGGGACACAGTTCAACCTAGAACTGCACATTCCCCTCATGGGCTTATGCTAGAGCTGTACTGGGCCATGGAAAAGACCCCAAGCTCATACTAGATTCCGTAGCTCTAGCCACTGTGAACCAACAAATCCCATTTCTCCATAATTTATTAGCTTTGCATTGATCTACTGCCCATCAGTGCAGGGCCTGACAAACACACACTGTTTTCCTACTGACTCCCAGCCAGGTATGCAGTGGGGAGCCTGGCCAGCTGGCAAGGAGCACACCTGGGCCAAGGAGGCTGCTGGGGATGTGGCCAAATTTTCCCCTTCAGTTTCTTCTTTGCTTGGCTATGGGGACCTCATCTGCAAAGAGATGGTTAGATGGGCTGGTTCTACAGCTCAGGAGCCCATGGCTACCTATTTCTCTGCCCTGGCCTCTCTAGTTGCTGGATCCTTTTCAACACGTGTGTGTGTGTGTGTGTGTGTGTGTGTGTGTGTGTGTGTGTGTGTGTATGTGTGCATGCACATGTGTGTGCAAGTGCAGGTACAACACATGTGGAAACATTTGAAAGCCAGAGGTCAACCGTGGATGCTAATTCCTCAGGAGCCCAGCAGCCATTTACCATTGCTTCACTGTTGGTTGTTTGTGTTTTAGAGACGGTGCCTCTCACTGGGACCTGGGGCTCACCAATTAACCTAGGCTGTCCCGCTAGAGCACCAAGAATCTGCCTGTCTCTCCCTCAGGAGTGCTGGTGTTTCAAGTGTATGTCATTATGCCTGGATTGTTATGTGGGTTCTGGGACAGAACTTGGGTCTTCATGACTAGGGTGGGAGTGAGGACTCCACCACTTTCATCAGCCAGCAGCAAGATTTCCTTCTGGGTGCCACATCAGTACCCTGCTATGCCTCTAGGCTGTGCCATTTGCCCAGGGCTTCTGGGACAGTGTTACAGACCAGGTATCTAAACAACAGGCATTGGCTGGCTTGGTTTGAGGGTTTGAAGTATGAGGTCAAGGTCAATAGGAATCCTTCTCACAGTCTTTTGCTGGTGAAGGAGAGCCAGACCCCTGCCCACACCCAATCTCTGGCAGCATCTGGCATTTCTTGCTTGCAGAAGCAGTGCCCATCTGTCCTTTACTCTCATGTGATGCTCTTCTTGTATGTGTGTCTGCCGCCAAGTTTCCCTTTGGCCCACTCCTATTGAGCTGGGGTCCTTACTACTTCAATATGACCTCTTCTCATCTAATTATGTCTGTTATGACCTTGTTATGACCTAGCTTCTGAATACGTTTCCTCTAAGGTACTTTGATCCTCTGAACTTTGAGCCAAACCATAATAAGCCAAGCCTTAACAGGGCCCAGAAATCTCACGTCCTTCAGGAAGCCCTCTGCACCCCTTTCTCTTCAGTTCCTCTGTCTGGGACTCCTTGGCACAGAGTCCCAAGGTCATCATGACTCCTCAGCCTGTTTAGTGTGTGCCATCTCCTAAGGGGCTTCACTCTGGGGCAGCACAGCACAAGCAGCCCTTGGACCCAAATACAGCCCCGCAGAAGCTCCCTCATCTGGTGTGCTTAAACATGGAGGGAATGTGGCAAACTGAACATGAAAAGAATGCTGGCCACCTGTGAGGGCCCAGCATGCATGGGGCAGCTGATCTACGCAGGAGTAGCAAGCCAAAGTCAAGCTTGGTGTGGGTGAGTAAGGTGCACAGGACACTTCCTGCTTGTCAAACAGGCAGCCCTGGCTCTTTTACTGAGGGATGCAAAGCACCCAACCTCCTGGTAGAGCACGTCCTTAACATCATCTATACTGGAGCCATATCCAACACTCCTGTGTGTTTCAGGTGTCAGTGGAAGTGGCCACAGAGACATTCTGGGTTTTATATGTTGACAGGGATTCTGAGCCCCAGAAGGGTATCCCTTTGGAGCCTGGTGTTAGGGAAATAGAGTTGTCTTTAGAGTTATACAAGATGAACATGGCAGGCCCAAAGCAGACGATGCCAGACTGGCCTGCTTGATTCACAGTGTCAGCATGCTCAGAAGACTGAGGCCATCAGAAACGTGCATGTGTGCATGCCAGTGTGTAGACAGGGAGTCCCAAAAAGGGGAGACACTGCCTTTTCTTAACAAGACAAAGCCAAGTCAAGCTCAACCTTCCCCTGCCTTTGACCTTCCCCAAGGTGAGAGACTGGGCTGGTCTGTGCTGCAGGGTGTCTGGTCATCTTATGTGGAGTGATGGATGCTTCTGTGGTCAGTTTCACCCACTTCATCCAATAAACCCTCTTGTTATAGTTAATCTTAACTGTCAACCTGGTGGAACTTAGAATCAGCATGGAAACACACTTCTGCGTGTGCCTATGAGAGCTTCCATAAACGTTTAACGGAGCGGGGAAGACCCACCATGAATGGGCGGCACCATCCCATGCTCTAAAAGGAAGACAGTTGGGCATCAACATTTGTCACTAGCTCTCTGCTTCCTGACTAAGGACATAACATGACCAGAGGCCTCAACCTGCTGCTGTCATGATTTCTCCACCATAATGGATGGCATCTTGGAAGTGTGAGTCGAAATAAACCCTTCCCTTCCTGAAATTGTTTTGTTAGATATTTTGTCACACTACTTGAGAAGATTAACTGAGATATCTCTTCCATCCCATACTCACTCAGCATTTGCCCTCACCTGTTCCAGGAGCTTCCCTGCAGAGAAAGACAGTGACTGAACAGGCACCAAGACCCATGGTTGGGGGACAGCTTACCTGGTCAGTCAGCCCAGCTCCTCCCCTTAGTCCCTGGGAAAGTCATTTATCCTCTGAACTCCAGTCACCTCATCTCTAAAGTGGGCTCTGTCACAGCACCGGTTGTGGGGATTGAGGAAAGGATCCCCGGGAAGTGCTCAGCACAGTGGCTTTATATGGCAGGATGTATTAGGGTCTAAGCTCCCACCACCATCACCAACGTCTGCACTGCTTTTCATAAATGCTCCTGAGAAAGGGACTCACTTCTTGGACAGGCTGTGCAGCAGCTCAACTCAGACACTGTGTCCTTCTCAATAATGCTCTCTCCAGGGAGAGACTGACTGACTGAATGATTAGGTGAATTAATGGATGACAAGTCACATTTCTAGGCTCACAGGCCCAGGGCCGTCCCACTATTTGCACTAGCGAGCAGCCCCACCCTCGCTAGAGAGGTGTAAGCACCCTGCTTACTCTTGCAGGGGAGGGCTGACATAGGAGATGGAGATAATATTCCCTAAGCAGTCACAGTGGCCACAAGGTCAAGTCAGGGGTTGTTATCACCAAGCTGCTGAGTTAGATCACTCACACCTGCTGTGGTTTTGTGTTAATTTGGAGAAATACAGAAATGTGACCAAGCAAGTGTGTCCCACGGGTCTACAACATTGACCTCGGCTGGGGGTGACCTCGTAGAAATCAGAGTCTCAGGTCAGGCTTGGGGAATCACTACTCACTGCTCCACAAGTCCTGGGGCAAGTGCGTATGTCATTAGGTACGTCAAGAAGCTCCAGCTGGGTCGTCCCTGAAGGAAAGCCCAGCTCTTTGGGGTTGCGAAACAGGTATCCAGTAGCTGGCCAATGGGGCAAGGCTCGAGGGTGGTCCAGCCCTGCCTCTTCTTGCCTTCTTATGTTCCCTCTCCTCTGCCACTCATCGCCAACCTGGTTTTTCTTAGGGTGATAACAAGACACCTCTCTGCTCTGTGGGGACTGGATGAAATAGCTTCGTTTTCTTGTTTTATGAAAGAGCATGTTTCCATTTTCATGAGCGTTATTGTTAAGGCAAGCTCTACTGCAGAGTGTTTATCTGCCCTCTGCCTCAGCCTGATGAGAACCAGCCAGGCCCCAGCATGTATCCCCAGCCTTCTAAAGTACCCACCCCCACCACGCCTTGTCTCATCCTCAACTGTGCAGGGCTGGCACACAGACAAGCCTGGCCTTCCTTCTTCCTATCTTTCCTGCTCTGTAGAGAACTTAGCCTTGTCTCCAGTGACAGTATAATCCGACAACAGCCAAGAACTCCTAAATCTTCCAAATTATCACCTGAGCTTCCTCTAAGCTCTGTTTCTTGGCATGCCCAAACCTAACCTCCCTGGGATCCAGGCCCAGTGTGCAACCCATTGTCTGCACCTCCAGATGCTTCTGGGAACTTCAGGGTCCACCTCCTCCTGGGGCACCTTCCCAAAGCAGGTGGTGCTAAGAAGTGGGCTCAGGGTGGGAACATGAGGACTGGCCTGGAACTCCCCCAAGGCCAGATCTGTCAAAGTGTCTTCACTTTCCACTTGGAAAACCAGCCAATCGATGAAGAACTGCAGTGATTATCCCACGGACTCCCCAAGGGGACCTCCAGGTGGCGGAGAAGTGCTACCTCCTTTTCCAAGCATCTCTGAGCTCTGTGTGGAATTTCAAAAGGAGGCCAGATTGTCTCTGAGTGGTAGAAATTAGGCCTGTGTCCCCAAGTTCAAGTTGAACATGGTTGGAATCATGGTGTCAGCTATGCCAGAGAAGGGGGCATCAGGGGAACTTCTCAGTCTGATGATTGGTCTGTGCACCGAGTACATGCCCAGAGCTGTGTCAGACCAAGGCCCTAATGATGGCCCTTGATGCCTCCTGGGTGGAAAGGCCACCACCTGTTCCCTGTGCTTTTGTGTTTTAAGAGAAGACCTTCTGTTCATGTGGGGAGACACTCAGCCCTGTAAGCATGCATTTCTTACTTAGGAATCACCACATCTTCAATCTCCTCCCCCAATACCAGCTGCCCCTTTTATTACACAGCAAGGCAGAGTCAGGAAAGTGAATCGGACAGAGCACGGATGGGTGGCAGGGCTGCTTAGATGCCGCCCAGCTCCTCCACTCCCTTCTGACATGGCCTTTAAAATAAAATTATTACCTTTAGTGTGTGTGGGGAGAGAAACAGAAGGCCACTCAAATGAGTACCCTGTGGTTTGCACTATTTGAGGACCATTTGCAGAGCCTCACATGGGGTATGGAGACTCCTGGTGGATATCGGATCTGGCTATTCATTGTAGGGTTCTCACGACACCTGGGCCTGAGGGACGAGGGAGAGAACATTACCTGAATCTGGAGGAGACTGTTATGAGGAGAGGTGACCTTGAGAGAAGCTGTACCCACACTGGAGTAGTGGGCACAGCCAATCTGAGATGACTGTGAGGAAGGAGACGTAGGAGGAAGAACTGGTTCTTACCCTTCTGCCCCGGGTCCTCTGCTCTGGCCTCCACTGGCCAGATGAACCGGGAACCTACAGTGTGGTCCACAGGGAGAAGGAAGAAAAAGGAGCCTCTAATATGATCTACAAGAAGAGGATGAAGCCCATGATGTGGTATAGAGGGCAGCCTCAAGGTCAGAGAGCCAACTAAAAGAGTCAAGACTGGCTTGGAAGGAGAACCGACTCTTGCAAGCTGTCCCCAGATGTCCACGTGCCTGATGTGGCATACACACACATGATGTAATAATTTTCTCTTAAAGGCTGGGTCAGCAGGGCCTGAGAGGAGCTTGGTAGCATCTGAGCTGCTCTTCTGTTCAACCTGTACCCTGCCTACTTTCCTTATTCTCTTTTCTTGACACTGTAGCTATTTGGGGGTGAGGTTGGCTGTGCTCTGGAGGTGAGAGTGGGACCCCAAGCCCCCTTTTCTTCCCCTTTCTCCTTTGAGTCCATCAGCTGAGCCGTTTTTGTCTGCCACTAGCCCTGTCATAACATGCTTCCTCACCACAGGCTACCAAAACAATGGGGCCAACGTAGACTAGAAACTACAAAGCTGTGAGCGAAATAAACCTTTCCTCATTATAAGCTAGGCATTGGGTATTTTGCTACAGTAATGGCAAGCTGACTAACACAATCATCTTGTGTTATGATCATTATACAATGATTGCCAGCTCAGCTGTTAAGACTTTTGGGACAGAGATTGTATTTACCATGAGATTCCTCCAGGTCCTGGGTCTATTCTTTGTATAACATGTTGCATTTTGTGTGTGTTTGGGTGTATGTACATGTACCAGTGAGGTAATGTTACAATACTAGATTTGAACCACCAGATCTCAGTGACTATGCAGTAAATGTTTTATCTTGTTCTCAGTACTCAGGTATCTTGGTCCATTTTCTGTTGCTATAGCAAATACCCAAGACTGATATAAAAGAAAGATTTGATTTTGCATGGTTCTGGAGGCCAGACATCCAGAAACAGAGCTCCAGCATCAGCCTGGCTTCAGAGGAGGTGGAGGGACATGGTGGAAGAACAGAGGAGATCATATGGCAAAAGAGAGAAAGCAGGGAGTGCAATGGACTGTAGAACAGCTAGTTAACCAGCCTGGCTGGGAGAACAGCTAGTTAACTAGTTCCTGGCTGGGAGAACAGCTAGTTAACCAGCCCTGGCTGAGAGAACGCATAGGCCCTTCTGAAGGATGTGATTGCCTCCCAGCATTTCCACAATGGCCACCAAATTTCACCTGTGGCGTAGCAGGTGGTTTATTGTAAAGCCAAGAAAGATATCCTGGGTAAACTGACTCTCAGGATCCCTGGGGCCCTGCACACTGAGAACAGAAGGAGGAGACCCCTTCCAGTTGAGATAGACGTGATCTCTGTGAGGAAGACATCATAGGAACAACTGCACATGGCAAGTTACAGAGTAGGTTAGCCTTGGGATCTTCCGGGAGTCATCTTATGGCTTTCCTGTTGGCTCTTTCAATGATTCAAATTCTGCTACAACCTGCCGGGAAAGAGTGGAAGCCATCAGAAACCCGGCTGTGAATGCAGAGCCTGCTCAGGGCAAAGGGTCTGGGGACTAGAAAGAAAACAGGCAGCGATAGCCACTTCCCGCTTCCTGCTGCCCTCTTCCCCCACTTCAGCCTGCAGTTCTCTCTTCACTGAGTTTTAAGTCAACAGGCCAATCATTCATTTATTTTTATTTATTGAACACACATGTCTTGATCTCTGCATCATGATGTCACTGTTGAATACATGGACCACATGCTGTTCTCGGGGGCATATAGTACCCAACTGTTGTTAAATTTCAACAAGCAGAAATAATAGGAAAACTTCCAAACCTTAGACTTCACAGAGCACACCTCTGAATCACTCACAGAACCGAAGAAAGGATTTCAAAAGAAATGAAATCTGCACAGAACTCTGGGCCAGCAATGGCAGTGCCTACTGGGGTGCTCATAGCATGGAAGGCTGAGATTTGAACACTAAGGTAGAGAGGAACACTGCAAGCCAGTGGCCAGGTTCTCACCATAGGGAACCAGAAAACAACGGACAAAATCACTCCCAGAGGAAGCAGAATAAAGGAAACTAAAATAGGAGCAGAAATCAATAAAATTGAAAACAGGAAAACCAATGGAAAAGAAAGATGGTTCTTAAAAAAGATATCTCTAGAAAGACTGACACAAAGTAAGAGAAAGAAAACACTGTTCAATTCCCAGCATACATCAGACAGCTGACAACCACCTGTAACTCCAGCTCTAGAGGATCCAGCTCCCTCTTCTGGCCTCACTGGACACTCGCACACAGGTGGCATACACACTGCCATCAACACAGATAACATGACTAGAAGTAAAAATAAATCCAACAAACAAACAAGCAACCCCAAGACACAGGAGTAGTGTCAGAAACAAGACAAAGACTGTCACTACAGACTGATCTTGTCATTAAAAAGATAATAAGCAGAGATTTTGAGCAACTTCAACTTTGCGTTCATAACTTCGACTTCTTAAAAGAAGCAGGTGGATTCTTCTATTACTGCTCCAGAAACCTCCTCCTGCTTGTGGCTTCCCTTAGACACCGTGGGACCTTTTACTCTTCAAGTTCATGGCTCCCCTGGGCCATGTAACAATTGTATCAGCAGATCTTAGGAAAAAGGGTTCTTCCAACCTTCAATACTGGTTACAAGGCAACTTCAAGTACTGGAGAATGTGGTGGAGTTCCCAGAACAAAGATAGAACCTTTCGCACCTTTCTGATGAGATGAAAAGCTGCCAGGAAAATTTCAAAGTCTATTCTGGATCCTCAAGTCATTACTTAAAAATCTAATATAAAAGCAGAAAAATTACTTGAAATTGTTTGCACGTGTAGTGTGTGTTCATTTGTGAATGGGTTTGCGCGTGTATGTGGCGGATAGCTATGTTTTTTGGTCCTTTTCCACGTTACTTTTATAAATTATTTGAGAAGTTCGTACAATGTAATTTGATCCTACTCACCCACTTCTCTCCATCTTATTTTTTGAGACAAGGTCTCCCACTGAACCAGGATTTCAACAACTGGCTAAACTTGCTGGCCTGTGTCTGGGTGTTTACGCTGGGATGACTGGTGCATACGGGCAGGGCGTTTTTACATCGATGCTGGGGCTCTGAACTCAGATTCTCATCCTTGCACAGCAAGCCCTTTACTGATTGAGCCATCTCCCCAGGCCCAGAAAACCCTCTTCTTACCACAGAGGGTGACTGACCTCTCAATAGAGGTTTTATTCTCATGCGTCTTCAGCCCAAGGCCCCTGGGACCTTTTCCCGATGGCCGTGCTCACTTCCAGACGTGGAAACTTCTGTGCCCTTCCATGTCCTTCTCGCACTGGTAGTAGCAGGATGCAGAAGCACACTGGGCAAATGTCAGGAGCACGCAGTCTAGTCTCCGAAAGCAAAGCAAAGGCAGGCGTGATGGCTTCTGCCACCTGCAATTCAAGGCCTAAATGGATTGCCAAGAGCTCAGGTCCAGCACAGGCTACAGTATGAGACCCTGTACCCCCTCAAAATACCAAACCGAAGGAGAGAACCTGAAAGAAAACTGTCTGTGGCAGTTCCCTCATGTGCAGCTGACTAGCAGGCTGAAGGCTTCTTTGCCTACATGTGTCCACGTGGAGACGGGCCTTAAAACTGCCTAACCACCACACTCAGCACCATAGAGTGCCCTGGAGAGAAACCCAGAATTCAGTCTGTCTTTGCTTTTCTGGTGAACAATGGTTCCAGAAGGCTTAGCAATGTACCCAAGACCACTCTGATGACTGGATGGCCCTTCTGCTGCTCTCGTCCTGCGTCTTGGACCACATGTGGCGTCTAAGCTAGGTGTGTGTGTGTGGTGGTGGGGTGCCACTGACAATGTCCTTCATGGCACTAACCCTGCAGTCTCAAGCTGTCTATGCAGCCAGCTTCCTTTTCTCCTTTGGATGCGTATGTGTGCATGTACATGTGCCTGCAGAATTCAGAAGCGGTCCCTGGATCCCCTGGGGTTACAGGTGATTGTGAGTTACCTGACATGGGTGCTGGGAACCGAACTCTGGTCCTCTGGAACAACAGCCAATGATCTTAACCCCTGAGCCGTCTCTCTTGATTACAACACTAAGAAAGAGAATGGAACTTGCTCCTTAGATAAATGGATGGATGAATGGATGATAGGCAGACAGACAGACAGACAGATGGGTGATTCTGAGCTGACTCCCAGCTCGTCTTATTCCTGGAAATGGGCCTCCTTCTCCCAACGGGCTTTGGCACAGTTGGTACAAAAGCAACAGCTTGTCTCCAGTTCTGGAAAAACCATCACTCACTTTAGTGGGTGAACTGCACTTATTCTGTGGTCAAGACAGACTGACAGGCCTGGCCTTAACCAGGAAGTGTTTTCCAAATACCCTGCTAGAGACTTCAGGCTTATCCCAGCCTCTCATCGTCGTGGATAGCATGAAGGAAAACAAACAATAACAAGCACTGGACCATTTAAAATGATGGCTCTGGTAAAGAGGCAGAGGCTGCCTGGCTAGAATAAGTTGGTAGAGCAGGGGCCGAAGGGTCATACAGCACTAGAAGCAAGGACTTACTGCCCACAGGGTGTTACCAGGAGGGACAGTGTGGAACAGGAGACCTGGAGTCTAGGAACACATTGGTTCTTTAACCACTGGGACCCGGAGGGAGGAGGGAGGGATGTACTGAGCCCCAGGGAAAGGGAAAGGGAGGGAAAGGGACAAGCTGGGCAAGGGGCATGGATGTCACAGGCCAAGCCAACTCATCACCAGAAGATGGCCCTGATCTGAAATTTTGACACTGAGTGACATGACTTTACATAAAACATCTGATAGTATACCTCCAGCACGTACACCAAAGCATTTCAAGAGAATATGCTCAGAGACTAGTAAAGACCCCCACAGCCCCTCCACGAGACAGAGATACCTTCCCAACGGACAGAAGTTGGTGGACAGGTGACCAGGACGACAGCAGAGACACATTCTTGCCCTCTCAAGCTCCTGAGCTGCATCGCTGGCTGCATTGCAGCCTGCAGAGCCAGGTCTTCAGTGCCAGCAGATGGAACCTCACTACAGGGCAGGGCCACACAGGCCCTCCCCATCTATGTGCCCATCTAAAGAGCCTAGACAAAGGGGCTAGGTATTACACATATGTGTGAACACATTCCATCCACATTACACATAGAAACACGTCCACATCCCACCCACACTCACACAGACACAATCACACCCTTTGTAGACACACACATACACACACAGACACATTCACACACACACACACTCACACACACACTCACACACCCCTATTCTCTCTCTCTCATACACACACAGTGCCCCACGTCACTTTCAACATTAATTCATGCCATCACAGAGTGAATGCAGTGACTCCTCTCCAGGTCTCCATTTTCCTGATGTCTTGGCATGGTGGTTCTTTCCTCCCCCTCTCTGGACTGGGGCTTGTGAAGGCTCCACGAGGAAACGGAGTGCGGGAGGTAGAGGTGGAGGAGGGCAGGCAGCACCCTGAGAGCCAGGGTGGGAGCCCTTGGAGACACAGAATTGGCTGGCACCTTGATTTTGAACCTCCACCCTCTGAAACTGCAAGGAAATACACGTGTGCATTTCAGCTGCTCCACCGGTGGTATGTGTTATATGTTATATGTTATGTAGTCAGAGTAGAGCAATGGAGGCTGGGCTCTAAAGCTGGCCAAGAGGCCCTACTGTCTGGCCTTCCCTTCCTCTGGTCACCCCTGGCTCCTTCTCCCTAACTCACACCATCGAGCCACTCCACTCTCCCACACACCTTCCAACCCCAGGGCCTTTGCATCTCTGCCAGTCACACTCTTTATGTGTGCTCATGAGTGGGTGTGAATGCTTTGGCTGGAGGTTAACCTGGGGTGTTGTTTTCCAGGAACTGGTGGCCTTGGTTTTTGAGACAGGGTCTTTCACTGGGCCCCGAGGCTCAGCTAGGCTGACTGAGCATCCAACCCCAGAGATCTGTCTGTCTCTGCCTCCCCTGTCCTGAAATTACAAGCATGTGCTATCCTGCCTGGCTCTTTAATATAAGTTTGAGGTTCTGGGAAATCACTCCCAGGCCCTCATGCTTACACAGTGAGCTGGCTGGTTTGATGTCAACCTGACACAGGCTGGAGGAGAGAACCTCAGTTGAGAAGATGTCTCCATAAGATCAGGCTGTAGGCAACTAAGGGCATTTCCTTAGTTAGTGATTGATGAGGGAGGGCCCAGTCCTTGTGAGTGGTGCCATTCTTGGGCTGGTGGTCCTGGGTTCTGTAAGAAGCAGGCTGAGCAAGCCAGCAGGAGCAAGCCAGTACGAAGCACCCCTCCACGGCCTCTGCATCAGCTCCTGCCTCCAGGTTCCTGCCCCGCCTGAGCTCCTGTCCTGACTCCTTCAGTGATGGATTGTTACCTCAAAGTGTAAGCCTAACAAACACTCCTCCCCAGCTTGCTTTAGGTCTTGGTGTTTCATCACATAGCGACCTAACTAGAAACACAGGCAGCACTTGGACGACTGAGTCGTCTCCCTAACTTACACTCTTACTGCCAAGGCAAAGTTTCTTGCTTTGTTCAAGTCTTGGGTCAAAAGCCACCTTCTCTGTGAAGCTGACTCCGAAAAACTGCTGTTTGCTTTGTGTTGCCTGCTATTTCCAACTCCCCTGTCATGTATTACGCTTGGTTTTTTTTTCACCCACCGATCATTTTGCACAACCACGATGCAGGAGAACAGGATTTGCGTCTGTTTCGTTCAGTGATAAATCCCAAGTGTCCAGAACTATGACGCATGCGCAATTTCTTTTCGATAACTATTTCTTGACTGAGTACCCGGGCCTCGTCCCTTGTGAGTTATTAGCTTGCCAGCCAGGAGACCACGTCATACCAGAACTTCCCAGAAGAGGGCAACCGAGGAACGCCAGAGACGGCTGAGCGGCGGCGCTTTGAACTCAAGATTCTCTCAAGTGCGAGATAACACCGCCGGGGAGGAGTGAACTCACGCCCCACTTACTTCTAAGGCAGACTTTCCCCCTAACAAAGGGTTTGGGTGCAGGAGGCCGCTGGGGAGCCGATAAGGCCCCTATCCATGGCACAGGAGGCTGTTTACCAAAATTCAGGTGTAAAAATTTGAGAAACTGTTGAACAGAAACAAGGTCAGCCAGTCTCCCACGGTGGGAGGAGGGGCTGGAGGAGGACCTGCGTCACTCCTGCAAAGGACAGTTGTCCCTGCTATCTGGGGAAAGAACTTAGCCCCTAACCCATCCCGAGGTGTGAAGTCTCTAGTCTTACTCCGAACTCCCCAGCAGATGAGGTTACAGGAACCACACCCCACACCCACCCAGGGTCAATCAGCCCTCAGTGCTTCTGTTACCCATTCAATCAGGGAATTGAGTTGCAGCGGTAACAGAACCTTCAAAAGCCAAGTTCAAGGTGAAGCTGCCTTAGATCAAATTCAGCCTTTGAGAGTGTCATGTTGGAGGTTGGGGTGGGGCTTCAAGAGAGGCATTGCTAGAGCGCCTGAGTCCGCTGACCCAGAACTGGCCAATCAGCTGGCCGGGTGGCGACCAGCATTCACCAAGCACTTCTTGTGTGCCAGACACTCGCAAAGTGTGTCAGGGGCATTATTCCACGGATCCCCAGAGCGACCAGCTCTTAAAGTCTGTGCTCTTGTTCTCATTTACAGGTGACATGAGAGGCTGTCCACATCAAAAGCCAGCCCCGCTGCTCACCCTCAAGGAGGGCGAGGCTTCTACTGAGTGGAGTCATCGTGGATCCTACAGAATTGAGAGAGCTCGGTCTCTGACAGATGGAGAAACTGAGGCCTCAGGAGTGGATGGGAACTTCCCAAGTTCACACAGAGAGCCTGACCCTTGCAGCTTGCCTGAGCACTGTGAGCAAGGGTAGATCCTGTGACTTCACATCCTGGTTAGCGCCAGGTCCAAAGGCTTTTATCTTTTCCTCCCTTGATTCCTGATTCTGGGTATGACGGTGCACATTTGTAACCCCAGCACTCAAGGATAGGAACATCTGAGTTTAAGGTCATCCTCCGTTACCCTGTAAGTTACACAAGACCCTGCCTAGGAAACGGAACCGAAGTTTAATTTCCAGTCTGCGCCTGTTGCTTGAGGAGCTCTTTCCTGCACGTGTCACAAAGGCAACGCTTTGTCTCTGGGAGTTTTATTGACTTGTAGGCTGCCTCTGTGGGCACTGCTGGCTCCTTGGGAGGAGATTCCTGCCTTCTGCAGTTGTTAGCCAGTGTCTGTGCTCAGATAAAGATGCAGCCAGGTTACAGATTGGGGCCCTGTCTCTAGATCAGCAGTTCTCAACCTGTGGGTCTCAACCCCTTTTTTGAGGGGTCAGATAACCCTTTCATAGGGGTTGCCTACGATCATCTGCATATCAGTTATTTACATCATGAGTCATTGCAGTAGCAAATCTACAATTATGAAGTAGCAACGAAAATAATTCTATGGTTGGCAGTCACAACAATATGAGGAACTGTGTTAAAGGGTCTCAGCATTAGGGAGGTTGAGAACCACTGCTCTAGGTAAATAAATGAATCAACAGACACTTAGAACAAATGATCAAAGCACTTGATGTGAACCATTATTGTTTGTTGTTGTTGTTTTGTTTTGTTTTTCAAGGCAAGGTTTCTCTGTTGCAACTCCAGATGTCCTGGAACTCATCTCTGTCAATCAGGCTGGCCTCGAACTCACAGAGATCTGCCTGCCTCTGCCTCCTGAGTGCTGGGATTAAAGGTGTGTACCACCATCACCTTGCCGTTATTGGATTTTATGAGTTATATGAGTTATGTAGTATCTTAAACCCTCATGCTGGCGTCTGGCGAATAGTTTCCTTTCACACGATGTCTTTGGAGTCTGGCACAGTCTGTTCTTACAGACCTCAGTTTGCCTAAATGCTCCCTAGCCTCAGGTGGCCAGTCTTGTTCTCAGCTTCTCTTTGCTTTCCGCAGGTCACCAACCTTTGATAATCTTCCTGGGACCTTCAGATCCTCTGTAAACATTCCTTGTATCCTCTGTCCTGCCACATTGGCAGTGATTTGAACAGGCACAGTGAACTGAGAAGAGATCAGAGGTGATAGGTCATTGCAGGAACATGTTTTCCCTGAGGTGGGCTTGGTGCTAGAGGACCATGGAGCCGGGATCCTGGCCACCTTCAGACAATGGATGCTGCTTCTGCCTTTCAGCTTAGACGTTTGCCTTGCTGTGCTTCAGACAGCCACATGGCTGGAGTGGAAGTGCCCTCTGTAGCCATTGCTACCACTTGATAATTATTAGGGAGAGAGTTATGAGTGAGCTATGTTTGGGAAACATATAGAGGCTCAAGCCCGGCTTTACCTCCTGGATGGTACAAGAGATGGGAACTTGGGCTTTCCTGGCAGCAGCCATGCCTGGGGCTCCTGGAGGGGGCCAAGGTCAGGCTCATAGAACTGGAGCAAAGGGTAATCAATGAGGCAAGGGAGGGCCTAATAAGCCTGGAATGAGACCAGGAGACATAAGCAGGCAGTCTGGCACAGATTCGGGGCTTGAGAGCACTTCAGTGCCTATGAGAGCATCGGATACTGTCCACTGACTCTTCATCCCTAGCTCCCTGGAGGTCCTTCCTTGCGTCAGAGTTCTGCGGTCAGACTGCCCGAGTTTGTGTTCTGGCTCTGCTGTGAACCCTGTGGAGGTGGCCAGCATCTCTCTTCACCTCCGCATCTTCATCTATGAATGAGGACATGATTTCTTGGGTTTTCTGAGCATTGGCTGATTTGTGAGGCTCCGCATCATTCCAGGCTGCCATGGTTATGCTTCACTGGGCAGAACTGGTTCCCCAGCACCCTGCCTGTCCAGAAAAGAAGTACTTTATGATTTCTCCCAATTAAATCATTTTATGTGTTAAGACCAAAGCAGAGCATGAATGTAGATCTGTGTGCAGGAAGAGCAACCTCTGAGGTGCATGGTCAAATGAAAGGAGAGGTTCAGGTGGTCTGTGGTGTGCGCCAGTGAGGCACCCGCAGGCGGCAGCAGAGTGCAGCACCCACATTCACAGGGACAGGTAGGAGGCACTAGGAAGGAGACCCAGGTGGCCAAGGAGGTGTCTTCTGTGTCTCAGACCCTCTTAGTAGTCACATTTTACCAGGAGAGTCTTTCTGCTTATTGTTTTTTTTTTCATTTTGAGTACATATTTCCTTTTCAATTAAAAACAAAACAAAGCAAAAAAACCAAATAAACACAAATTCAAATATCCAACTTCCCTGCAACCAGTGATAATTTGTCACTTGGGAAAATGTCCAAATTTTGAATGGAGAACATAAAAATAAGGAGCCATTCCATTGCTAGGTGGTGAGAGGCCAGGGCTCCTACCTGTGAAAATGGTTTGCGCCTTAGTTCAGCTTCCCTGTGTCAACATTTAAGCACCTGTCAGAATACATCTCAGGCAGGGGAAAACAAAAAGGGGCCACGCGTTAGGTGATACACAATACCCAAAGAAAGAAATGACACACACACACACACACACACACCACACACAAAGGGATTCACACTTATACATATCCAGTAATCAGAATACTTAAACACCCACACCATAGGCATCTCTCTCTCTCATATACACCCACAGTGTCCAATAATGCAAAGTCTTTACATGTACACTCAATAATCAGAGCACTTCACTATACCCACAACACTAACTGAAGAGTTACACACACACACACACACACACACACACACACACACACACAATGAAGGGCTTCTTGTAGATACCCAATTATCAGCACTTCATACCCCAGCACCAACAACCAATCATAACACCCCCAGTAAACACAGCATTTCACAAATATACACGCATACGTTCCCAACCCAAGAGCTTCAACAGCCCCCACAGACCAACTGTTTCATTTGTGCACCCCAACCACCACTGCAGCTCTCTGTGCAACACCCCTCAGCCCCGTCCCCAAGCTCTGGATTTGCTGCTGCTGCAGCAGATACTTGAACACCGAGACATTAGCCTGCGACTTTCTTTTCAGATTAATGAGCAGAAAGAGATTGGGAGAGAGAGGGGGGGAGAATGGCGGGAGAGAGCAATTACACCCAAATCTTTTCTCTGTTGATTAGGGATTCCTTCTCCAGCCTGCTTTGGCTCTGGCTAAATCTTTTTCTAATGAGATGTGGCTTATCCAGATCAGGGCGCTGAGAAAAAAGTTGCAATTAACTTTAAGAAGAAAAGGAGTGAGAAAGAGAAGGAAATGTGGAGGGGTGGGGCGGAGCGGGGCCAGGAAGTGGGGGCAGGGACTGGTACAGTGGGCGTGGTCTGGCATAGCCATCATCCAGCAGGCTCTTGGGCAGGTGTATGGAACCTTGCTGGCCTCACTGACAGCCTGCAATTCGAGTCTTTGATTCTAGTGTTTAGGAAGGGCCCTACGAAGCCTCTGCCAGCCTGGATTAGGTCTCTTGGCTACTTGCAGGTTCAAGTAAAGGGTGGGACATACCTGGTCGCCTCAAGGGCTCTTTTCCTCCTGCACTAAGCTTTGAGAAGAAATAGGCCCTTGACCACTCACCAGACACATTAGGTCCAAGCCAGTTTTTGTCTCAGGAGCTGCTGGGAGACAGCTGTCCACTAGCAACCAGAGGCCTCCACACTAAAGTGGGCCTCAGACACGAGAACTGAACTCCAGGGTCTCCGTGGGCTGCCTCACTCTACCTATGTGGGAATAGGGTCCAGAGCCACTTGAATTCGGTTCCCAGCACCCATGTTGGGAGATTCACAACCACCTGTAATCCTGAGTCCTTGGTTCTCAGCAGGCACCTGCTTTCATATGAACATACCTATTCACACATACACATAATTTAAAAAATAAAAAGAGCTAAGGTGGAAAAGGGTCGCTTTACACGGACGTGGAACGTATCTGTTAGATGCCCTTTACAGGTCTCAGAGCCGCTAGGTTAAACGTGGCCAAGCCACAGCTGTAGACTAGTAGCTTCTTTTTTCCGGGGGCTTAATGTTGTCACCTGTTAAGGAAAACGAAGGAAGAGCCTTCCCTGGATCCAGTGAAAAGTATAGGTATTGAGTCACTGGGCCTCGGTCCCCTGAGACTCCCATCCTCTGCCTTGGGCATCCACAGGACCCTTGTACCTTCCTGCAAGGGTTTATCATCAGAAGACTGGGTTTTCCCCTGCCAGGGTGATGACTATCCAGTAAGGCCTGAGAGTATCTGACCTGGCACTTGTGATGGGGTCTCAGATTAACAACTTGACAGCCTGCCAGGCTGAAGACCTTGAGTATGGGTCAGTTGGAATTAGGCTAGGAAGGTGGGTGAAGGAAGGGCAGGAAGGGATACAGTTCCCACTCTCTTTGTTCCCCACAGATGCATGTAGCCATGTATGCTAAGGGGCCAGGCAGTTCATGCAAAGCCATGTTCCTTTATTCTGTCCGTATCACCTAGGCCTTTCTTATCCTGCAGGCCTTCCTGCTTGAATCAGAAGGGATTTCAGGTGCAAGCTGTTGACTCAAGGGAAAAGTAAAGCTGGACCTCTGACTCTTACCTTATTTGAGTAGCTTGTTTGCTGCCCAAGAAGAAGGGCCTCTGCATGTGAGAGACCCCTGGTCATACCTCTTCCTTGAGGGGATATTCAGGTCATCCCTCATCAAGAAGCCAAGGAGATGAGCCTGCGTTGGGGACAGATCAACTAAGCCCATCTCTCCTGGACCTAAGTTCCAGAGAGATCACTTTCAGGCCTTGGGGATCTTTTCAGAGCCTGCTACTAGGGTCACAAGCCAGTTCTTCATTCTGCCCCCACCCCATCATGTTAGCTGCTGGGGACAGTCTGATCTTCTCCTGTCTCTCTCTGCCTGTTGCCAACAGAATAAGCATATGTGTTAGAAATCCTAGCTACAGTGCTAAGTCAGAAATTCTTCCTGAACATAGAGTAAGGTCAGATGAAGGGAAAAAAATAGAAAACAAAACACAAAACCCCGAAACTGAAATTGGACGCAGAAGGGCAGATGTAGACTGAACAGGAAGTGCTGGCCCTGGGCTAAATGAAACAGCTGTCACCATTGTTCTGGACGGAGAGCTGCCTGTGCAGACTCCGTGCGAGCCGGGCTCAGAAAGCAGATGTTAATAATTACAGCACATGAAACCAAGGGCACAGGATTAGGAAGGCGACGAAAAAGAAATGGTACCAGTAGATTTATAGCTGGCTCAGGCAGATCTGTTCAGGTCAGTTGGGGGGGGCAAGTCAGCACGACTACGGAGGCCCCACCCACTTCCTATCGAAGAGGCCTCTTGGCCTCTCTGATCGTCCTGGAATTGAGAACTTGTTTGATTATTTAATGGATGTAGGCTAGGGAGGTGACTCCTAGCTTCCTTTCCAGGAGCCCCATGCTTATAGGGTCATAGCCAAATGTCTCTGACCTAGCAGATAAAATCCCCAATACTGGAGATTCTGTGGTAGGTAAAAGTTCAGGCCGTATAGGCATGAGGACTTGAGTTCAAATCCCGGTACTCACATAAAAAACGAGACATGGTGGCATGTGTCTATAACCCTGGAGTTGGGGATCAAGAGACAGGCAGATCCTGGGGCTCACTCATCAGCCAGTTTAGCTGGAACGCTGAGTTCTAGGTTCAGTGAGAGATCTTGTCTTGAAGATGCAGACAGGGGAAGATACCTGACATTGACCTCTGGCCTCCACGCACATATACACACACGCAGGTGCCCCCCCCACACGCATACAACACAGAAATCCCCAAGTACCAACCAGGCCTCTGGACAGACAAACAGCCAGGGGAGTGACTGATCTACCGAGACTTTTGAGGACACAAAGCTAAGCAGCCGTTCTCAGAGCTCACACTGTTAATGCCAAGCTCACATTGAAAATCCAGGATCTCTGTGTAGCTGAACTGGATTCACGCTGTCAGTTAGCCAGCTCCTTGTGCTGTGGAGAGGATGTAAGAACCTCTGCAGAAAGCCAGCTAGGCAACTTTCCTGAGCTAATTACATAAGTAGAAAAAGCAGTCTCCACACATTTGCTTAACGCCACCCCCCCATGCTTTTCCACTGGAGCTTAGGTCGTAAAACCAAACAAACAACACATTCACATCAACAAAAGAAAAAAAGAGAGAAAGAAAACATCTTCCCATTCCATCACCCATCAGAAAGGACGCCTCTCGGAAAGGTTCGAAAGAAGGTAAAAAGCATGTGTTTGCCATCTTTCTGCCTGATATGGAAACCATATGCTGAAATACACTAGCAAACACACTTAATATAACACTCTCTTTTATTAAATGTGGTTTTATAAATGCTCTCCCCAGCCAGGGCACCTTTGCCGTGCTGGAGGCTGGAGCTTGGCAAAATGCTCGTCCCACTGTTACATCTATTGATACACATTTTTTGAAAATGAGTCTCGGACCCTTGGAAAATAGGCTGGTTCTGATTATTCCTGTGAGAGGGAAGGGGCACAGGAGGGCATCTTTTTTTCCTCTGATAAATTAAAAGGACTGTAACGGGTGCTTTCTGTAACCTGTAAAAGGGCAGAGCCATCTGTGATTCATTTAGCAGCTCCTTACAGAAGATTTATTTGATTAATTCGGGCAGAAGAGAGAGAATATGGATTTTCCCCTTCTCTACAGGCACAGACACCCTCACACGTGCACACCCACATCCACCCGTGGGCAGGTATCTCAGGAATGAAAAACGACTAATCGCGTTATTGGAACTGCTAAATGTGGGGCCTCCGTGGTGAGATAGCAAGCTGCCGCCCTGCTGAAGGGCCGGCCCATCTCTGGACAGTTCACAGGCCCAGGCACGGTACCACTGAGGACTGAGAGTGGAGAATAGGTGCTGGTTGGCTTTGGTGAAGCGGGTCACTTAGTGCCAGGTGTTCCCCCAAGCCCCTAGGACCGTTTCCTCACTGCAGGGTCTCAAAGACTCCTCCGGGAGGAACTTAACCTCAGTTTACCGATAGGGGCACTGTTCATGTACGGTCGACCTTTGCTTCAAATTCTCTTTGCTTTTTCTATTTTTTTCTACCACTGAGCTACATCTCAGGCCCTCCTTGCCAATTTTTTAGTGTATGTGTGTGTGTGCACAGGTGTGGTCACATGTTACTATATGTATGTGTGCACACGTAGAGGCCAGAGATCAACTTCTGATGCCCCTCCTTAGCTGCTATCTACCTTGTTTATTGAAATAGACTCTCTTACTTGGCCTGAAACTCACTAATTTGGCCTGGCAAGTTGGCCAGAAAGCCCCAGGGGTCCGCCTGTCTTTATCTCCCCTGCACTAGGATTCTGAGAGCGTGCCACCACACCTGACATTTCTACATAAGGTTCAGGAATCCAACACAGGTCCTTATGTTTACAAGGCAAGTACCTTATTGGCTTATGAAGCTCTTAGCCTTCACTTTTTAAAAATGTATTTATTTATTTTATGTGCATTGGTATGAGAGTATCAGATCCCCGGGAAGAGCAACCAGTGCTCTAAAACGCTGAGCCATCTCTCCAGCCCTTCACTTTTGTATTTTAAAGATGGAGTTTACTTTCTCAGTCCTCCCTGATCTGTCTAGGTGGGTGGAGGCAATGGCATGGGTTTGTGTCCTGGTGAATAACTTGACGATCGGCTTATCCATGTTAATTGCCTCATGACCTGTGAGATTCAGTTTTGTTGACTGGTCTTTCATGGTAATCTCTGATCTCTAGGATAGCTAGTCTCCTCTATTCTGGGCTGTCTCTAACTTACGTGATACAATCCTACGTGTAATTATCTATAGACCAACTGTCACTTACTGATGGATGGGAACAGCCTCAAAACAGATTCTCAGAGAAGATGAAGAAAAGAACAAAGGCAAGAGGAATTAGAGAATCACACAAGGTCCAAGCCCAAGAGGTCTTCGGATAGTAATGTCAAGAGTGGCAATGTGTGGGAAGTTGAAGGACCTGCCCTTTCTCCTTCTTTCAGAGCAGACATTGCTAATTGATCCCTGCTCAAAATCTACTCAGCACAGTCCTTTAGACAGGCTCTACTAGTGGATCATGAGTTGAAAGTAGTTCAGGATGACTTCCAACTGAATATCTCACTTTAGAGAGGAATGAGCAAGAGACCAGAAGTAAGAAAACAGGTACAGACCAGCAAGGGAGCCAGACCCAAGCCTAGGCTCTCTGGCTTTCCCACCCACCTTTCATATTTGTATCAGCCAGGCTGGTCCAAGCCAGGTACAGGGGGTCACTTCACTGCCTCTCTGCCTCTGCGATAGACTCTCACTGATACTTCCTACAGATGGATAGAGCGGACCCCTGAGAGACTGCAGAGAAACAAACCTCAGAAGGGATCCAGTGGTCTGAACCTGCAACATTACAACACAGAGTCTGAGATACTAGACAGAAGTGGAAGGTTTCCGTTCAAAACTTGGATCAAGAGTACACTCTCCACTTCACTTGCAGGACCACAGGAACTTCCTGGATCAAAGGCAGCCAGGACTCCACCAGCTTAAGGTATGAAAATTTGTCTCCCCTGCCAGGCCTTAGGCATTTCTGCTTGGTGGGGGGTTTCCCTGGGGAAAGAATAATAGGGTTTGTGAATGGAGGACATTTTTCAAGTTTCCAGGTCAAGAATTCCCTCTATAATCCCTTCCTGCTTGGCCCTAGGACCCACAGTAGCTGCTTCTAGGCCTAAGGTTGTTTCAGTGGGCAGAGAGGGGCTCATTCTCCAGTTCCACTGAATATTTGATTGGCTGAAAACTACCTTCCAAGAAGAAAACTGTGATCCAGGGTCCTGGCCCCAAGAACCAAGAGTGGGTCTAAAACACGGCATATTTTCAAGGAAGGTCATCATGGCTTGATACTAAGGGCATTTTCAGGGCCCTGCTTAGCAGGTCTGTCTGTTGAGTCTGAGAGAACAGTTCAGAGTCTAGAACTTGCCTTTCAGCACCTGGATTGCCCACCTGTTCCTGCTGTTTCTGCTGCTTCTTGTGTACGGATGTGTGCACATGTTCATAAATGTGCAGGTGTTGTTCCTCGGGCCCCATCTGAGTTCTTATTTATTTATTTATTTATTTACTTATTTATTTTTTAGATATGGTCCCTCATTGGTCTGGAACTTGGGAACTTGCCATGAAGTGAGCCCAGGGATAAACTTACCACTGCCTCCCCAGATTTGGAATTGCAAGTGTGTGTGAGCGCTGGAGATTTGTTCCAAGGCATTTACTTACTGAGATCCAGCCCCCCTGCCCCTATTTCTGTGATTTCTGAGGAGGCCTGAAAACATTTTCTTCAGTTATGTATATACTCTAAATTTCCACTTCTTATCAAGGAAAGATTGCTAACAAAATCCCACTGTGGCCCAGCACAGCCTCTTGTAAAAGCATAAGAACAGCACTGTTGTGGACCTAAGGAATGAGGCCTTCACGGGCCTCAAGCCATGTCCCTTAACAGGTTTTGTTAATCACATTACCATTTGTTGAATAAAGACATTAATCTGTATTTCAGGAGAATGTTTTTCCGGAACATCATTCCTGATGTGGCATAACCACACAGTGAAATGCTGTTCACCCGCTGACGTATGGGTACGTTCCTCAATGCTTATGGAAGATATATTAAATGAAAGAAGAGAGACCCAAAAGGCCACATGTGTGCTTTCATTTGTATTAAATGTGTAGAGTAGGTAACTCTGTAGAGATGGAAAGTAGATTAGCGGTTGCTTCGGGTTGATGGAGAGAGGGCAGGAGAGGGAATTGATTGCTATATAGTGCTGGCTTTCTCTTTAAGGTGATTGAATGTTCCAGGGTTGCTGTGGTAAGGGGTGCATACGTCTCTGTGTGTTAAAAACTACCGACTCACAATCCCTGTTACTCTTCTCATTGTTATGACAGAACACCTGACCACAGCAACTTAATGAAGATTTTACTTGGACTCACAGTTGGAGGAGTGCAGTCTGTCCTGCAGACAATACTTGGGCTCATAGTTGGAGGAGTGCAGTCTGTCCTGCAGACAATACCTGGGCTCACAGTTGGAGGAGTGCAGTCTGTCCTGCAGACAATACCTGGGCTCACAGTTGGAGGGAGTGCAGTCTGTCCTGCAGACAATACCTGGGCTCACAGTTGGAGGGAGTGCAGTCTGTCCTGCAGACAATACTTAGGCTCACAGTTGGAGGAGTGCAGTCTGTCCTGCAGACAATACTTAGGCTCACAGTGGGAGGGAGTGCAGTCTGTCCTGCAGACAATACTTAGGCTCACAGTTGGAGGAGTGCAGTCTGTCCTGCAGACAATACTTAGGCTCACAGTTGGAGGAGTGCAGTCTGTCCTGCAGACAATACTTAGGCTCACAGTTGGAGGAGAGCAGTCTGTCCTGAAGACAATACCTGGGCTCACAGTTGGAAGGAGTACAGTCTGTCCTGCAGAGAATACTTGGGCTCACAGTTGGAGAGAGTGCAGTCTGTCCTGCAGACAATACTTGATGGGAAAGTGTGAGGCAGCTGGTCACATGGTGTCCACAGTCAGAGAGAGACAAGTGATGGTGCTTAGCTGGCTTTCTCCTTTTTCAGTCTAGGATAGCAGTCCATGGAATGGTGCCATCCAACGTTCAGAGCATGTCTTCCATCTCAGTTAAACCTCTCTGGAGCACCCTCACAGGCACTCCCAGAGGTGTGTCTCCTAGAGAATTCCAAATCCAGTCAAGTTGACATTGAAGATTTTTCACACAAACTTTAAATGGATAACTAGTACAACACATGGATCTCAACGAAGCTATTTTAAGAAGAAAGTTAATTCCCTACTTTTTGCAGTGCGTGTGGCTACAGTAACAAGGGAAGATTACACTGTGGCAACTGAAGAGTGCTTGTTCCACTCAGATGCATTCTGGTGAGGAAAAAAAAAAACACAAAATATACCAGTGGACCAAACAGACTCAGATTTCCACTGGGTAGAAAAGAAAGACCTTCCTCTCTCAAAGGTTTGTTGAGAGGAGAAATAAGATAAGGTGTGTTCAACATTAGTGTAGAGCCTGGCGTGCCACAGGCTCCCAGGAGGTGGTAGTGGACATTGTCCTTATTCTGTAGGATAATGGAATGGATGAACAGCCCCAGGGGCAATCTGGTTGGAAAGGGAAAGAATCACTGGAGGTTACCCCAAAGCTGTAACGTTTGTAGTTCACCTCTATTGCATCAGCTCAGGTCCTGCGTGACAATGAAAATATATTTGCTTTTATTCACACCTCTCACGAGGCTGTGAACATATTTATGTCAAATAATAACACCATTATTATTTTTGAACAGTCTGAAGTATCTTCGGTGAGTGGTGGCAGAGGAATTAAAATTTTCCTGAATCCTGTAAACCCGCAGGTGCCTTTAGAAATTAGAATGAGCACGGATGAGGGGCACTGGGCAGTCAGGGCTGACCCCGGATGAGCACGGGTGAGGGGCGCTGGGCAGTCAGGGCTGACCCCGGATTTGATTCTGCCACTTGTCAATAGTGCAACTTAAGGAAATTATTTCTCATGACTTTGGTGTTTTCACTTATAAAACAAGAAGGTGATTGGGACTAAAGAGATGGCTCAGTGGTTGAGAGCACTGGCTGCTCTTCCAGAGAGCCCAGGTTCAGTTCCCAGCACCCAGATAACAGCTCACAGCTGTCTGTAACTCCAGTTCCAGGGGATCTGACACCCTCGTACATCAATGCACTCAAAACATCAATGCACGTAAAATAAAAAATGGAAATAGAATAAACATTGAAAGTAAAAAAGAAAAAGTCTCCACCTTTAAAAACAACCAACTAACCAATAAACAAATAAATAAAAACAAACCAAGAAGGTGGTGGTGGGAGTGTCTCTGAACAGCCTTCAAGCAAAGGACCTCAGCCTCTGACAGTGATGCAAATCTTATCACCAGCCAATGGGGTTGGACTGGACATCTGAAGGATATCTCCTGCATACTAGGCTTGCTGCTTCTGTTCCAAGGACTGTGGATAGAAGCTGGCAGCACATGGGCTGGAGAAACCGCTTGCTATTAGTTCCATTTAATAATTGATTCCCCACATGGTTCTAGGCTCTCTAGCATCTCTCTTGCCCCAAATTCACTTGCACCCCATGGATGAGCCCTGGCTTGGAAACAGAGTCTATGGGGATGTATTCCAGTTAGTATGAAATCATTAGGATGGCTCTTCTCAGGATAGAAAAACTTGGAAACAGAGACACGAAGGAAAACTCCACATGAAAATGGAGGCAGAGGTTGGACCTATGTTGCTACAAGCCAAGGGACACTAGCAACTGCCAAAAGCTAGGAGAGAGGTTTGCAAGGGAGTCTCCTTCAAGGGCCTTCAGAAG
This sequence comes from Cricetomys ansorgei, assembly GCA_026225945.1. Taxonomy (NCBI): domain Eukaryota; kingdom Metazoa; phylum Chordata; class Mammalia; order Rodentia; family Nesomyidae; genus Cricetomys; species Cricetomys ansorgei. The sequence goes on along the minus strand of JAMJFZ010001258.1, from coordinate 1,673,144 downwards.
AAACCAGCCTTGGCCTTTAAGTCAAGGAGGTACCAGCCAGGTCTTCAGGGTTGGTGATCATTGTCATGTGTGTTGGAATGCTGATGAATGTGGACATTCCCAGTGAAGCTGCTTGAACCACCTGATGCCTCATTCCTTTGCAATGCTTTGAAATGATACCAGCTGGACAACAGTGGTTTTAATTCTCTTGTGATGACCAGAGCTGCCCAAATGAGAGCCCAGCAATTGGACTTGGCTTTTTATAATAGAAAAGGAAAGCATACTAAATGTACTTGCTCATCAGGCAAACAGCTCTTGAAATGTGTAAGTGTGTGTGTGTGTGTGTATGTGTGTGTAAAATAATTGAGTAATTCTCTTGGAGAGGAAAACCCTTTGTTTCCAAAATAACTTTGAGTACAACCTCTGCCAAAACCTGTGATTGGTGCTGAGGGCAATTATATGCTAGATAGAGAAGGTCTGCACTCATTGCTGGAGACAGACAGTACACAGGGACACAAGATGGACCTTCTTCCTTTAATGATAGTAGTAACTGGGAGCAATTTAAGTGTCCTGCAATAATAGGAACTCCTGACTTAAGCCAGACTGGCCAGGCTAGTGCTCTGCAGAAACAGACCAGTCAGTCTTCCTTTAGGGCCACAGGAGGGGACCCAAGTGATGTGCTCTGTCTTGGATTTCTCAGTGTAGACCACTGTCAATGTGCTTTGCATGGAATCTTGGGCCAGAGCTTCCAGAGAGTGCTTTTGCTAAGGCTGTGTTCTGTCTCTCAGAACACATCCCTGACGAGTGTTTTTATTGACCTAGGAATACAGTGTCTCCACTGAGCATGTCTGAAGACTCCTGGAAGACCTACAGTGTGGGTGGCAATATGTTCAGAGTCACCAAGAGTGTGCCGGACAGTGCTGTGCAGGAGCCATGTACACCCAGGACAGGGAGAGCACGGCTGTGGACTGAGCCCCAGGAAGCAGCAGTGGTCTGGGTGAGGAAGTTCCATGTTCACAGAACCCTTCCCAGTCCTTATTTCCTCTGCCCTGAAGAGGGGGGATCTTGGCAGGCCTGGGGACCCAGGACTCTGCCCAACAACCCAGGTTGGGGTGTCCTAGACCTTCAAAGAACCCCGTCCATCCATGCAGCACAGGAATGATACCGTCTCAGAGGACCTTGCCCACTTCTGTTCCTTGTTGGAGCCACCCGCCTACACCCCCTGCTGCCTTTGATCTTCATCCCACTTGGCTTGGCCCAGCTTGGAGGTCTCCTGCTGTGTTGCCCCAGGATGGGTCCCCAGCTCACAAGGCTTCACCCCCTCCCTGTATCACAGCTCAGATCTGACCTCCTGCCTGCTTCACTGTGGTAGCAGCAGGAACCCTCTGAGAGCCCCAGGAGGGAACAAAGGAGAAAGGTAACTTTGGGCTGAACTGGGGAGGGCTTTGTAAGCTGGGGACAATCTAGGTAGATGTGTTTTGATGGTCAGTGAAGACCCCCTTCCCAGCCTTTGGAGTCGCACAGTGACGGAATGATTTAGGTAGTGATTGGGAATTCAGGTTCTGGGTAGGAGAGTCTGTACTTTGCAGCTGAAGTTGTTTCCTACCAGAGGGCACAGCCAAATTCACTAACCTCTTGGTGCCTCAGTTTGCCCATCCTTAAGTTGGCAGCGGTATGAACATCTTTGTCATTGGGTTGTGAGAGGGCCGGATGACATCACGTATGTGAGAGCTGCTGACTCTGAGTTCTCCCTGAGCTGTAGCTGTTTTGGAAGCCGCCATCAGCTGGCTTTGGAAGGACGCCAGCAGCCCTCTGGAGGCACAGCTGCAATGGGTCTTCAAGCTCTTCCCTGCCTTCTGCACGACAGGCCTCTACCTCCCTTTCTTTGCATTCATCTTTTCCATCCTCCCCTGGCCCCTGGCCCAGTTTGGCTCTGATGACCTCAGAGGGACTACTATAGCTGCTTCCTTCAGCTTCCTGCCCATGCCGGCCCCCCAGTCCGCAGCCTCTTTATGCTCCAGCTTCCCCGGTTATGGTTGCCCTGTTCCCTCCCTTCAATTTTATTTAAAACCCTCTGTAACCTGACCCTGTCTGAAGTTCTCTGTGGAACTTGAGAAGTCTGAGTCCAAGTTCAAATGTGAGTCACACTACATCTGAGTTGTGGCATCTTGATTTCCATATATATATATATATGGAAATATATATATATATATATATATATATATATATATATATATATCAGTGATATATATATATATCTCAGTGAAAACAAGCAAAGAGATACAAACAGGTCATACCTGCCTTGGCAAGGGCCTGATGGGCAGTCGAGGTGTGGATGGTTGTGACCTGGACAACTGGCTATTTTTGGACGATACTATGGCTTTCTTTCATTTCCCTGCAGGGCCTTGTCTCTGTAAACCACCATTGTCAGAATCAGTGTTCCATCCCGATCTGGGCACACATTGTGTTCTGAGAAGCTGCTCTGTTCCCTTGGCTGGAAGCATCTTCCTCTTAAATTTACTATGTTGTGGTGCAACCCAACTCTCAGGTGCACCTTCCTGCGTCTGCCCTCAGACTCTTTTGCTGGAGCTGCTCTGTATTTCCCGGGGATCACAAACCCATCCAACACTGAGGAGCCCTTACTCAAAGGATGGGAAAGTGTAGGTGGATGGACTGCCTGCAGCAGTATAGATGTACAGAGATGGAGAATGCCCTGTGGGGTCTCTTTAAAGACTGGAGAAGGCAGGAATCTGATGGGCAGTCTCTCTCTCTCTCTCTCTCTCTCTCTCTCTTCTCTCTCTTTCCCTCTCTCCCCCCCCTCTCTCCCTCTCTCCCTCCTTCTCTCCTCCCTCCCTTTCTCTTTTTCAATTGTTTATCTTTGTGCTTTTTGTGTGTGACATGGTCTTATGTAGCCCAGGCTGGCCCGAAACTCGAAATCTCTATGTAACCAAGGAGGACCTTGAACTCATGATCCTTTTGTTGTCCTGAGTTCTGGGATACAATCATGTGCCACTACACCAGGTTTATGCAAGTGCTGAGTGCTGAGGAGTTAACTCAGGGCTTTGTGCATGCTAGGTGAGCACTTTACAACTGATGTATGTATATATGTATGTATGTGTATATATATATATATGTGTATATATATCTCCTGGGCAGCCATTTTCAGCATGTGACCCAGATATTACAAGATGGATCCTGTTTGTAAGGGATTTAGGTGCAGAAATGGAAAGTGCAATTAGGGAGAGGTCTTGTCAGACTAACCATGTACTTTAAAGATGTATGTTTGGCACACTCCTTCTTTGGGGTGAACAGGAGGTTGCATGCTTCCCACAGCTATCTCAGAGACAGGGGATGTCCATGCAGCATGGTGCTCCTGCTGGGGAGTCTCAGAAGCTGCCTTCCTAGAGTGGGGTAAGGAAGTTGGGTCCCACGGGAACAGGGCTCCAGAGGAGTGCTCTGACACAATCAGGTTCCATACACAGGTGTGCCCAATAGGTTGCTGCAAACTGAAGCTCAGGGTGAACAAAAGGCCTTGGGCACATTTCTGGCCCATTAGCTCCGTCGCTGGAGTAAGGCCTCTTTCCCCAGCAGTTAGTTCTAAGGGTATCTGTGTATCCCCTCTGTACTGCCCCCAACTCCTATTCCTCCAGCTGTGCCGAATCTGAAGTATTTTAATGTCTGATGTCTATCTCCGTGTGGAGTTTTGTTTTATCATGCGACCATTGGAAAGTGTTTTTTTTTTTTTTTTTTTTTTTTATCTCTTTGAAACAGATGTTAGCCAAAGCTCCTAGTTCAGATCAAGGGAAGGTCCAAGGCTTTGAGATGAGTCTGAATGTCCCTTAATGTGACTCCATCTAATACCCAAATATATCTCAAGTCATTACCCTGTTTTTATAAGACATTCTGAACCATATGTTCGGGAACTAATTAGGCATACGATTCAAGCCCTGGGATCAGGTGGCACTCTGTTGAAATATCTTAACCTTTCATGATTATCTTAATTTAAAGAAAATTCAAAACACATTCAGAAGTCTTAGAAAATGAAGTAAGTAGGAATTTACTGGCTGGCTGCTTTTCTTGATGCCAGAATCTAGCCCAGGTCTCCTGGGAAGTCCTTGGGACTCCTCACAGCTTGCAGAGATGTGCTCAGGGACCAGGCCTGACTTCACCTTCCTTCTCCCAGCCTGTGCCCAGCCATGCCCAGCTTCCAGCTCCACCGCCATCCACGCATGAGCCAGGAGGAAGAGTCAAAGGGCAGACACTGCACTTGAGAGTTTTATTCCCTTTTCTGACAAAGCATACAAGAAGTAGGTGGTAACTCTCCTTCCAGCCTGCTGTTGTTTAAGAAGATTCACAGCCTGGGCTCACAGGCCCCGTTCCTCATTGGCTGCAGGGGCGACAGATAGAGGGGACCATTCCTCTTTCTGGATTCCAGGTCTCCTCTGGAGCACTCTGGTGGGGCTGGGGTTCTCAGGTCCTTTGCCTCTGTGTGGTATGTCTACAAAGGGCAGCAAGTTCTCTGAGCTGCTTTCTGGACTCATCTTTCCAGAGCCTCTACTCAGAGTCAAGTCTGCTCTGCACAGCCTGTGCTTTAAACTGCCCCCTGGCGAGTACCACGTGACTGGGCCAGCTCTCAAAATCACTCCCTTTGATGTTTTTTGACGATTAAACTTTTAGAATAAGGTTCCCAGACAAAATGCCTGGTCAAATTTAATTTTTTGATAAGTATACATACCTAATTTTGTAACTCTTAAGTGTATGACTAAGTACTGAACAGGACATACTTACACTAAATAATTGCTGGCTACAATCCAAAATTTCAGGTTAACTGGTAATCTTGTATTTTATTTGTTAGATTTTGCAGACAAACTTTAAGATACAGTCTAACAGAGACAGTAATTTTGGAGGTCACCATCAAGGAGCAAAATTGGATCTGACCCTCCACTGGTGATATTCCTCTTAGACCTCAACACAACTCCATGAAGTAGGGCCCATGAGTGACCTGAAGCCCAGAGACGTCAAGTGACTCCCCTAACGTTGCTCAGCTGCGCAACTAGCCCAGCTTTGCTGGACTTCAAAGCCTGGACCCCTTCGATGCTACCCCAGTGCCAAACTGATGGTTATCTTTCCTGAGTTCTCGTTTTCCTAGCTTGCTCTGGCTCCTCTCAACTTCTTCCCCATTTTTTTCCACAAATGTTCAAGGAGAGATTCACTCCCGTCAGATCAATGTCACTGCCATAATGAAAACCACCACCCAAACCCACGGAGGACGAGGTCTGTGGGACGCTAATGGGAATGGCTCCGATTATGTAGAAAGCAACCTCGTGGTTATTCTAATGTTACAAGTAAATGTAAAACATTTAGAAATACTTGGCCTGGCTTTTTTTTTTTTTCAAGTACAGATGTCTGACTCTCTGCCAGTTTGTTATTAAAAATGCTGCGGTGGTTGGGTACAAAGATTGCTGTAAAAATAAAAGCTGATGCACTCTGAACACTTGTTTTGACTTTGCTGAGAAGCTGGTGATGATGAGGTCAGAGCAGATGGGGGCTGAGAGGGCTCTCACTGGGAGCCCCGACATTCATAGCTCAGGCTCTGCTCTGCTGAACACTCACAGTGGCCCCCCGCCCCCGCTGTCCCCTGAACCCCACATCGCGTCCTGCCTTCTGTCCCTCACTCTCCTGGGCACCCTCGCTTGGGGAGCTTGTCCTCTGTTCCGGTCTGGCTGGCACCTCTGCCCCCTCCGTCCCTGCCGCTGCACAGCTCTCTGAGATCCCTTCTTCACCTCATGTCTCTCCCACCAGAAGGTAAAGTCTATGAAGATGGAGACCCCAGAGATGTGCTCACCCTCGTTGTCTTCCAGCACAAGGCAATGTGAAGTGGATACAGGTTGCCCCACAAACGTTTGCCGAAAAAATAATTAGAGCTCCTGACGTCCCTTCTGACGCCACAGGGGAAAGCAACAGCCTCTGCACGTTGCGCCGCTCGCTGAGAAGCCCCCAGACAGGAGAGTCTTCATGCTCTATGAAATGTCTGGGCGTGCTCTCTAAACCACAGCAGGGGATACCTCATCGCAACTGCAGACCCCCAGTGTCAGAGAACAAGCATAAAACACAGCATTTAGGGTCCACCCTTATCAACACGACCCTCATCATCTTTCCACTGCGGGTGGGCGTGTCAATGAGACACAGAGGGAGACCCTGCTGAACGGCTTTGCACCTTAGAGAGTCTGAGGCTCTCTCCATGCAGGCTGCTCTCCCCTCCGAGTTTCCACTTGTGCCTGTCTGTGCAGCTGCCTGGCAGTTGGTCCTCAACAGTTTGTCACACACGCCTTTCTTCCACGCTGTCCCTTCCCTGTCAGCACATCCTCAGACCCGAGTCATCACAGGGCCCGATCAGAGGTCACAGTCTGTCACTTCCAGTTCTGCTGTGGCTGCTTCTTCCACCGTGGAACTCTCTTGTTCTTTGTCCTCATCACCGTCCACGTGAGCACGATTTTGAGGCACTTTAGGGGCAGGCACTGTGTTCATTTCTGTGTCCCCAACATACAGTTGTTTCTGTTGATGTTGTTGATCAGATCATACAACCTCAGGTCTGTAGCTCTGAGCCTAACCCTGCAGTGCCAGGTGCTTTGGCGGGCAAGGCTTACACCTTTTCTACTCCAGCACACAAAGAGGCAGTGTGGTTACTGGATCAGACATTTGTGTGTGTGTATGTGTGTGTGTGTGTGTATTTGTGTGTGTATGTATGTGTGTGTGTATGTGTACATGTACGTATAAGTGTGTGTGTATGTGTGTGTGCGTGCGTGTCTGTATGTGTGTGTATATGTGTGTGTGTGTGTATATATGTGTGTGTATGTGTGTGTGTGTGTGTGTGTGTGTGTGTGTGAGGGGGGAGACAGAGAGAACAAGTGCCACCTTACATGTGTGCAGGACAGGACAGCATGCAGGAGTAGGTTCTCTCCTTCCATCGTGTGGGTTCTGAGGATGAATTCAAGTCATAATGCTTGGTAGCAAGCACCCTTACCCACTGAGACATTTCTCCAGCCCCATGTTGTGTTTTGAGACTTGGTGTCTCACTGGAACTTGAGAAGTAGGCTAGGCTGGCTGGTTAGCAAGCCCCGGGGATCAGACGATCCCAGTCTCTCAGCTCTGGAACTTAAGCTGTATACTACCTTGTCTGGCTTTTTACATGGGTTCTGGGGATGAATCCAGGTCTTCATACTTCCAGAGATGCACTTTACCATGGAGCATCTCCCCAGCTGCTGGAGTAGGCGTCAAAGCCAGTGTCTTCACAACCCCATTCCCCAAACACCCAGAAAACAACTCTCTTTCCCTGTTTCATTTAGCTGTTTCCCTGTTGGGTGGCCAAAAGCCCAAGGCAACTGAATTCCTAGACTTTCTGTGCTCATACCTTGCCTTCCCAACTTGCCTGAATGCTTTATTACAAAACTCAGCCCCACCTCCAAATTCCTCTAGATATTCAATTGCTAACATCGATGAGCTGGGGAACCGGAGATCTGAGTGGAAACAAACACGCTGCTTTTGCCAGGTAAACATTATCACATTTATGAGCATGCATTAGAGCATGCCTCTCACGAGGGGTTCAAAGCCACTCGGAAAAGATGGCAAAAAGTTCTGGAGAATCACACACATCTGAAGCTGAGGATCCTCTGGGATGATCTCGGAGCCCCAGAGGTGTTCTGCGATGTGGCCTGAACACGAAGCCTGGGGCAGGCAACATCACTGAAGCCGCAGGCTAAATTTAAGCACTTCTCTTGTATGCAGAATCTGGACCCGTTATTTGGAGAGGCTCGTATCTTTAGAGTCTCTACATCTACGATGCACGAGGTGGTGAGACAGAACTCTTTCTCAGGCCGCCATCGCAACTGTGGCCTTGGTTAGCTCAGGGGCCATCGTCACATTTTCAACAGCCGAGGCTGTCAGGGAGAGAGTTCATAAAAACGTTTCCCCAGACTCCTCATGGAGGACAGCAGCGGGAGGAAACACTCCATCACCGGCAAGTGACACTAATGTATTCTATTAGATTTGCTTATCATGTTAAAGAGCATATTAAAAGGAAATGTTTGGAAACGGGATGCCATGCCTTGGGATGATGGATGGAGAATTCCTAATTTGGAAAAAATGTGCTAAGACAACATGATTGATGTGAGTGACCTACTTTATTTTATAAGAAAGTATGAGTTGCCTCGGGCCCATGGGTACACATATTTGGAAAAAGTTGTTTTTTTCCACATTAAGTTTTTATTAACATTTTCAAAAGAGCAAAAACACCATAGAAGGATGTAAGTCTCAACTTGTCAATGCAGATGTGTTTGTAGTCACTCGCTCGCTGGAGGCGTTTCTCAGCGAGGCATGTTTCTTGCCAAGAGAACACCTGATAGGGAGAAATATGACACCCCTCTCCCTGACAAAACTGACAAGGAAGAGGCATTATTTATTTATTTATTTTACTTAAAGCTCAGACAGATCTTCTGACACGAGTAGCAGTCCTGGAGTTACTTGAATCTCCTGGGGGCTCAGACACTCGGCTACGAGCAAAGATGAAGGCTGAGTTAACCACTCTAGTTCCACCTTAGACGTCAGCAGTCAGAGATGAGGAGCCACCCCTTTCTGTTGGGAAGTCAGGACTCCAGAGATTGTCTCAGGCTGTGGACATCCGGACAGAAGCACGGCTACTGCTGAAGTGCTGTCACCAGCTGCTTTAAGAACCTGACAGACACCTGTAGTATAAGGAAGAGTCCATATTACAGTGGAGGGGCAGACTAGATTCTCCCCAGCTTCTCAAGAGCTATCTGTCAACTCGTCACAAATGCCTGAGGTTGCTGGATGCCTTAAGTTGTAGGAATTCCAACCCTAGAAAAATTTGCTAAATAAATCACTTATGAAGAGACGTGAAGATGGAGCTACTAAGATGTGCGCTGTGTAATTACTCACCGTGTTAAAAGACAGGCCAGTCTAAATGAGTGACATCAGGGGACTTACTAGATAAGTGCCAGTGTTTAATGCAGACGGCAGGACAAGAGCAGAGAAATATTTATGACACACCACATGGGGAAGATGGGCAGTAAGATATTATATGCATTCTGTTGCTCTTTGAACTATGCATGCTGCACATGATATATAACATTGGATATATTAAAACTCTCTCTTCTCTCTGTCTCTCTCTGTCTCTCTCTGTCCCTCTCTCTCTGTCTCTCTGTCTCTCTCTTTTGTGTTTGGAGACAGGGTTTTTCTGTGTAACCCTGGCTGTCCTGGAACTTGATCTGCAGACGAGGCTAGCCTTGAACTCAGGAATCTGCCTGCCTCTGCCTCATGAGTTCTGGGATTAAAGATGGACAGTGCTACTACTTGGTTAAATGTCTTTTTTTTTTTTTTAACTGAAATCAAATATATGTTTGAGGGACAGTCACCCAAACACTCAGAGGATCTATTTCGGAAGCATAGGCTTTTACAGGTATTTCCTTACTTCTGTACGTCTCATTTTCCAGACAAGGAACATTTATTTTGGTAATAAGTGAAGCCACTATTGAGTGGAACGTGTGAGCGTTGGGGCCGATTGCGTCAGAGCAGACTCGGGGAGCTCGCAAAGGTCCCTAGATGGAAGGCAGTTTCTCCTTGTATTGGAATTAACGACTTAGAAATACAAAATGGAAAACCATTCCATTCCCTAGAACAAAACCAAAGCATAAGTCCCCCTCAGAACCGGAAACACAGTGACTTGCTCATGCCTTAAGCATCCAAGACCTGGTTAGAACCAAAGAAGGCAATGTATCAAAATCTAAACGGTTTACCTGTTTATGGTTGGGGTGACTGACCACTGTAAAGGCTGCAGCTCTCTCCCCAATTAGTTCACACATTTTACACAGTTCCATACAGTTTACGATTAAAATAACCGGCGGGTTGATTCTAAACATTATCTCAGAGAATAGATACACAACAACAAACAGGTTTTCTAAAGAAGAGGAGAAAAAGAAAAACAGCTCATTAGTGATTAAAAATATATTACAAAGTGAAATCAATTATCAAATAATGCTGTGATACGTCAGCAAGTGAAGTGGAACATACAGCAGAACCCTGTGGGTCGGTACACCAAAACATGGAGTCTAGAAAGAGGTGTCAGTTGTTTTCCTACAGCAGGAAAAGGTTAGGTGGTAGCAGCGTGGTGTTGGAATGACTGTTTTCTTGTTTGAGGAGGGAACATGTTTGTTTTTCTCTTTGTGGCATCAAAGGCGAACATATTGCTTAAGGATATAAAAGATCACCAAAAGCCAGAGGCTCGGGGTTGTGTTCCTGGTATCACAGACACACAAAGCAAAACAATGCCAGAAACAAAATCAAAGTCTGCCGTTCTAAAAGGAATGCTGAACGAGTGCAGCAAGCTTGCACTTACAGAGCAGCACTACGCACGGCAGGAACCAAACAAGTGAGAGCCAGAGCAGAATACTTTCACTGGCTGCCATTCCCATTTCTGTCTTACAATTGTGCGTGTGTGCGTGTGCGTGTGCATGCACACACACACGCACACGCACGAGCGCGCATAACAAGTGTACAGAATTGTCAACAGCGGCAGGATTGTGAGAGGCACCTTCAGGGTGACGTTTGCTTCTCCCCTCGTACTTTTTCCTGATCATGCAATGTTTTGTTGTTGCTGTGACGCGGTCTCTTGGACCCCAGGCTGGTCTCAGCCTCACTATGCAAGACACACGTGACCTTGAACTATAGATCTTCCTGTCTCCCCCTCTTCAATGCTGGGACTGCAGATGCTCACCACCACAACCAGGTTACGTGATGCTAAGAATCCAACCCAGGGCGTCGTGAATGCGAGGCAAGAACTCTACCAGCTATACCACATCTGCAGCTCCTCACATTGCTTCCATAATAAAAACATTATACACATGATACATTCGTCTGTAAATGTAGGGTGACTTTCTCCATGCTAGCGTGGAATGCTCAGAGCTGGGTCTTGTGATACCCAGGCTCCTGTAGTCCCCTAAGAGTCTCTTTTTCCTACTGAGAAGTCCTCAGGGCCACAGCATAACCTATCTAGCAAAAGAGGCCCAGCTCTTTGAAAACAGCATTACTGGCACAGCTCACACAGATGACTTCTGGTCTCCGGGGTTCAGGTGGAGACAGGATGACACATCTCTCCCAAATTACAACATTCACTTATGAGCCAAAGTGTTTTATACTCGACTTTTCTGCAAATAACCTCAGTTGTCTAAGGTATTTCCCTCTGAGGGAAGAACACTTGTGATTGCTATTATTCCATCTTGTTGAAGGAATAACTGGGTCTCTGGAGGTGGAGCATTTGCCTGGTCGACTGGCCACATGGCGTGAAGATAAAGAGCAGAATGGACCAGCCTCTATATCTGCAACACTCCTTCTCCTCTTCTGGGTGAGCACACCCCCTCAGCCCACAGATGCGAGTTGCCCCTTCTTGAGCTTGACCAAGGTGTATGGTGGAGTCTTTTGCCACAGTTTGGGGTGACTTTTGGCCCCGACTCCTCACTCAGTGTCTGGTGTTTCTGTTTTTTTTTGTTGTTGTTGTTTGTTTGTTTTGTTTGTTTGTTTGTTTTTGCTACTTGGAGTCAAGCATGGCTGGGTCAATCCTCTGATGGCCCAGAAAGGGCACCAGTCTGAAGACTCTCCACCAGAAGGTACTGTCTTCCCCAGACAGATGAATGCCCTCCACACATTTGCCAGTAAGCTGGAGATTCTTAGTTCCCACCTGTGTTCCCACAATCTCGCTAAAGGCTTTGTACACAGAAAAATGCTCACATCACAGTTTGCAGAATCAATGGACCAGCTAGGGAGACCTAGAGTCCTGTCTGCAATCCCTTCAGAGCTTACGCTGACCTCAGCCCATCTCTGTTCCCTTCTAAGGTTCTTCTTTCCCTTTTGTAACATAGGCGTGATGTAGCCTTTAAGGACATGAAGCCATTGGCATGGTGAGCACTGTCAGGTTCACTCTGAGAGCTAAGACACTGAAGGGCAGAGACCAAATGTGATAGATAATGTTAATTATCAACCCAATGGGTCTAGAATCATCTAGGAGACAAACTTCTGGGCATGTCGCATGTCTGAAATAGTTTGTGTACGGCTCAACGGAGGCAGGAATACCAACTCTAACTATGGGTTGCAACCTTCCGTGGTGGTCAAGACTGAATAGAAGGGAGAAAGCTATCTGAACACCAGCACACATCTGTCTGCTTCTTGATTGTCCTGTGCCTTCCCATGACGATGGACTGTACCCTTGATTGTGAGCCAGAATAAATCTTTTCCTCTTTAAGGAGCTCTGACCAAACATTTTGTCATAGCCATGAGAGAAGAAACTAATGTGTGGGGAGATCCAGAGGTAGGTTGCAGGGGAGTGTGGGGGAGCACACCTTCCTAACCCTTTGGTCAGCCCACGGCAGACGCCCAGGAGTAAACGGTGCCATTCTTCCATAATTTTCCATGGTTGAAATCAAAAGTGTAGGACTAGAAATGACTTTATAGACCACACTGCCTCTTGCCTTCTCTTGGAAACTCAGAAACAGCAATGGCTTGCCCAGGGTTGCAGGGACCATGCATTAGAACAGGCTGTATGAGCTGGCTTGCAGACATCAGCCAAAGCTATGAATAGCTGTCTTGGCAGTTGTAAGTGCCAGGAGAACCCTAGGGAGAACCACCCCTCACCCTAGAACCCCCAAATTGACTCTTCCAGATCAGTCATCCCTGGAAGAGGCCTGATGCTCTTATAATGAAGTCATATCTATCACAAGGATCCTTGAGGCTACTTAGCTGAGAAATAATTACATGTGTCTCAGAACTTGGAGAGCAAGGGTTTCTATCCAACAATCCATGATGCTCTTTAAAAAAGGGTTTCTCCATAAACTGCAGCTGGGGTGGGGAGCGGCAAGATCTTCAAGCCAGGATGCCATGTTCCAATTCCTCCTTTTATGTCTTGGCATCATCTCATCTGTATGTCTATATCACCGTGTAGACATATTAAAGCAACATTAAAGGAGATTAAAAGAGGAACAACTGCCATCCATAATCATATTGCTGTAACTAAACAGGTCACATGCCTGTGCCTCCTTGTTTAACTGCACGGGCAGGGCATGAATGCGTTCTCATTGTCAGCAATTAAACAATCAAGAAG
>JAMJFZ010001258.1:1452500-1655000 GCA_026225945.1 Cricetomys ansorgei | reverse complement strand
GGCAAATTGAGAACCTCATTCAGCCTGTCTCTGCTTCTCTAAAATGGGGTGATGATGGCTCGTGGGCAAGGGGACAGAAGTGGTTATTCACATACCAACAGCTTTATGCTCTTCTGTACCTGAAGTAAATGCTCTGGTAAGGATATGGGATCCAGGATCTGTATCCTAGGAGAGGGCTATGGATTTGAGTAAGGTGTTCTTTCTTTACTCCATCTTTATAGGTTTTTTACTTTCTTATTGGGGAAACAAGGTCATTTTGTTAGCAGATTAGAGGTGGTGAGAAAAAGGAAAAGCTATTGGAGTTACACAGAGCTGGCTAGGAATTCCAACTCACTGATTTGTAACTGTGTGGGTAATCTGGGGCCAGCATGAACATTAGAGCCTCAGTTTTTCATGTGGAAAATGGGAATATCTACAATGGCTCTGATTATTGCTTCAAACCATTGCTGTGTGTATTTTGTGTTTAGCACAGAGGCTGAGGCAAGAGCCATCACTGATAGAAATGGATTGTCTCTCATCTGAGATGCCCTGTCAAGGACAAGAAATGAAATGGATCCTACCCTATCTTCCAGCACACCTAAGCAGATGCCCTTTAAACCAGGGTCATAGGGGCTCCAAACAAGGGGCTTTGATGCTTACACAATTAGAAAAGAGTTTTCCACCATGATGGACATGGACAAGATGGATCACCTGGACTGAGAAAATCGGCCATCTGGGGGAGAGCTGCAGCCACATGGTTGGCACTATGCAGCTCTCCTCATCTGGAAGCCATGTTCAGATGCTCCAAAGCAGCCAGGCCCAGAGACTGCAGCCAGGGAAGTAGGGGTTGGCTGTTTTGTTTTTAGCAACAAGAGGTCACAATCCTCTCCCTCCCCCCAGCTCATTTTAGAAAGTACCTAGGGGCCTCTCTAGGATCTCCTTCATGTCCATAGAATCCTTTCCCCAAGTCTCAGAGGCAGGCTCAGGGCTTCTCTAATCTCTGGGTTTTTGGTCTGGGGTTTAGCCAAATTCACTGTTTCCTGGTACAAAATGTTTGCAACAGGTAACCATTTTGGAGAGTGGATACTTTTAAGAAAAAGCAAGTCTGCTAACACAGCCCCACCCATTTGCTCTTTGGTGGGGCCGATCTTCATCTCCTTCCAAATCTCACCCCAATTTCCCTAACCCTTGGCCTCTTTGCTGTTTATTCTGTAACCTGGGGGCCTTTCTCATGCTTCATGCCTCCCTGGCAGAACCAGACTTCCTCTCCTGCTGCCTAGCTGAATCCTTTTGCAGGTTCTGATCTATTAAAGGGGTTCACCCACATCTGAAATTCTTATTTTCTTTGGGCCCACCTGACCCTGCCCTTCACAGAGGGCACTGCCTGGGGTGGGGGTGGGGATAGTGCGACTGCATATCCAACTCATGGTTTCAGCTTTCAATCACTGTGAAAAGCAGGCTAGAGGCATTACCCTCTTGGGTCTAGAGGGCTGGAGGACTGCAGAGCTACCTGAAACTGGGACCCGCAGCAGCTTCTCCCCCAGCATGGAGCCCAGCCATTTGTTGCCCAGAGTTCAGAATCAGAGGTGAGCAGCCTCTCCTGTTCTCCCAGATACCTCAGCTGAGCACGTCTCACTGTCTTAAGTCATTTTTAATTCATGACATAACTTTGAGGAAATCGGAACCACTAACTAGCAGTCCTTAGAACCAAACCAAGTCCTACAGTAGAGGAGGCTACCCCAGAGAAGGGGTATTTGAGAGAACAGAGGGGCCCTGCTATTCCTCAAGGCCGAGTTCTCTTCTTGGAAACACAATTGCACCTCAAGGTATTTTATAGCTGGTTTCAAAGCAGTTTCGATTAGGACTTTGTGAAGTTAGATTAAAAAAACAAAACAAAACATCAAATACATGCTTACAGGGAGATTAAAGGCTACACACACACACACACACACACACACACACACACAGAGCATGCAAATATATACCAGAACAATGTAGAATGCATATAATGTATACAATGAATATTAGATAGTTACTATGACTATGAATTAAAACAGGAGCTAGATGCCATAAATTAAACAACAATAGGTGAAAATCAATATATATTATATAGTGAACAGCATATAATGCAAACAAAATAAGTTGTAGATCCTGCGTATGAAACACAGTGACCTCTTCTGAAATACACAGGGTGCGTCAGAGTTTTATGTCTGCGGCACAGGAAAGAAAGCAGGAAAGCCACCGTGCTCTAGATACCCCTGTTAGCGCTTCGCCTCAACCCTTCACCTATGCCAGCTTCCCAGAACCCACCCTGTCTTCACGGTGGATAAAAATATCCCCCCAAAGACCAGCTTCTGGATAGGATAACGAAATTGCAGATTGTTTCTTGCAACGGTCAGAATTTAACTGGGGAAGGAGAAAGGTGAACACTTCAGAAACGACACAGGAGGGCACACTCAACACGGTCACTGTAAGCCCGTTTGGTCCCCAGAGCGTTAGCCTAAGTGCTGTCTCGGACACGCAAGACAGTTTAACTTGCCGTGTACCACATAGGCATTTACAGAAACTTTGAAATGATTCATCATTTGCAGGACCTGAACGCTGGAGAGGCCCTTCAGCGCGATGGTCGGAAAGGCTATGTCGAGATCCATGAACGCGTTGAAGAAGATTTAAAGCAAAATAAAACGCGCAGTTAGAAAAATTTACTCTCACGAGTAAAGCAGCTTATATAGGTGCCGCATGCTTTTACTCTTCCCGGGAAGGGGAAATTAGAGAAGCATTTCCACGGAAAGTTACCAGAAAGAAGGACACCCTTTTGAAAGGAGGGAACAGCGTCCGATGTTGGCTTGCGACCGAAACACTGAAATTATTTTTCTCCGGAGTCACCCAGGTTTGGAACCTCGACATCAGTTGAAAGCTGGGTGTGTACGTTAAGCAAAAGCTCTTTTCTGTTTTCGAGGGGAAATCCGGCACTCCTCGAGTGGCCGCGGGGGCCTGGAGACCGGAGTCCGAGGCCGGATCGCGCGCGGCGGACAGCGCCCCGGCAGCGAGTGAGCGAGGAGCGTTTATTTGCAAACGCTTTAACTCCTGGTGGCTGGTTCTCTTCGAGCGCCCTGCGGCGGGTGGAGTGTTAGACAAGCCCTGTAGTCTGTAGCGCTCACCTCAGAGTCAATATTATCTCAGATGGGCACAATAGACTGGAATGAAAAGCTAATATTGAACCAGTGCGGTCCCTGCCCGCGCCGCCGCGATGGCACCCTTTGTTGCGTAGCCCCGGGCGAGCCGCTAGCGGCCCAGCTAAGCAGAGGGCTGCGGCGGGTCGGAGCCCTCTTCGGCGCTGGGGGGCAGGGTTGTGTGTTCACTGCGGGCCAGAGAAGCCCAGGCGGGCTGCAGCTGCTGCAGGACCCCGGGAGGCCCCTCTGCTCCCCGCAACTCCCTGGCTGCCTCTCCTCCAACAGCCAGAGACTGGTTGTGAAGACCTGGTCCGAGCAGGAAGACAGACTCACCGCACTTCCCTGTGCTCCGACAACAGGATGGTGCAAATAGGAAAGCCAGGTCTAGTGAGTTCAACTTGTAAGTGCCAGGGGCCTTGACCGATGTGAGCACCGTGTCATGGGGCATGGGCAGCTTGGGCACCGGAATCGGAATCATGAGCCCTAGAAAGCGGCCACAAGACTCTGTTTCAAAGTCTAGGGCTGTTGGCAAGGGGTAGATAGTGGAGGGGGTGTTCTTGGGAGCCTCCTAGGAATCTCCCCCGCTGTGCTAGCCCTCCGTGGACGGGTAGGCAGAACTAAAGCGCTAAGCTCCAGATACTCTCTTTTTGCCTCGCGCTCAGTGCTGATGATGATGTTCAGTGGCCACCAGAAGAGGTTTCAAGACCCCTAAATCTCCAACGGGAAAGCGCGGAGAACCACACAGGCAATAGCGTCGGCTCACAGATCCTCAGAAGGTCCCTACCCACATCGTTGACTCCTAACACCTAGGCTTTGCTAGCTCCGGGTTGGGAATGTGACTTTCAGAACAGGGAGTGGGCCAGCGCAAGCAGTCAAGGGCCTGGATTACAATGAGGCAAGCAGCGTGGCTTGGGTCAGTTTGGGTGACCCATCTGAAGGTGGGGACTCTTTGCTGACCTTTCAAGTTAGCTGAAGTGTGCTCTCTGAAGACTGGGTGGGCAGAAGGTTGAGGTGTGCAGGGTTCCTTATGGACTGACCACTGAATCTATGGTTAGGAGACGGGAAGACAACCTCTCTGACCCTCAGTTTTCTCACCTGGAAAATGAGTCTCTTCCAGTTCACTACACTTTTAAGAAAGGACATGCTTAATGCCCAGACTCCACACAGGAGAGGAGTTATCAGCATTCCTCCAACCTTCCTGGCATCCCCCAGCTTTAAAGGAGAGTCCAAAAGAAAAAAAAAGCTTCTCGTTTCTTCTTTCCTCAGATTGCTACAACCCTCTTTCTTGGCCCAGCTCTCTACTCCAGAAAAGTATGGAATTGCCAAAAGGAAAAACGCTGCATCTCAGAAAAGCCCAGGGAGGGCATTCCAATGCTCCTTACATCTAGCACCTCCTTACATTCCCAGGTGGAGATCCACCCTCCTCTCTGGGGTCGTAGTCAAAGTGATTGGGAACCAAGCTGCCAGAGAGTCCAGGAACATATCTGATGGACACCGCCCCCAACACACACACCCATGTGTGCCCAGGAGAAGCAGCTTTGGGGTGACTAGAGGGTTGCCACACTCCTGAAGGGCAGTCACCTGGGCAAGCCTGACCATGTTCCCTGGCTCCTGCTGTGTGAGGACATCTGTTTCCCTTTCCTTGCTTGGCCTTGATCTCTTATTTGAAGGCAGTTGATGGAGAAAGAACCGGTGACTCCCCTCCCCCCTTGATTACTTCTTTGCTTTCCGCATTGAATCATCAGGGCTGTGTGTGCCGACAGCAGCGACGGTCCTGGTGTGTCTCCTGGAGTAGTGCGGACTTCTGGACTGGAACGATGGGTTTATAAACCGGCAGTTTCCAGAGATCCAGAAACTCGTATGTTCTCCGTGACAACGCATTTTTCCTGCGGTCACCCAGCGCAGCAGAAGCCAGCATCCAGGAGAGACTCTCTCTCCAGGGCTCCTCACCCCCCTCCCGCTCCCCGTAGGAAGGGCAGTGGCGTGTCCAGCAAATCCTAAGTGAATCCTACCGCTTCACCTCCGTGAAAGATGAGGTCCGTGCCTGTCTGGTGGCAGGGGCGGGTCACCATAGCCACATCGCTGCCGCCCAGTCCTGACTTGGAGAGGGGTTTGCGGTTAGTGGTACCCGCTCAATTATCAAGGACCCCCCCCCATCTCGAGCTCTTCTCCACCTGCCGCAAGGGGGCGCACATCTAGGAGCGCTGCACCTGGCAATCCCAGTCAGGGTCCCCGGAGGCCCATTCTCTAAGCCACAGTGTTTGGGCAAAGATATCCAGGTCCTCAGGTACGGAGTTGTGGCTGCCTTTGCTCAGTAACTGACTTTCTCCCTGGCTTAGGTGGTCCCAGTCGCTGAGTCCTTGTTAGAGAGGAACCTACATTCCCCCCTGCTCTCTTTTATAGGAAAGCCTGGCTCCTAGACAGGGGGAAATTCCAGCAAAGATAGACTCCGGAGCTGACTTGAAGGCCAAGCCACTCTCTCTTAGTAGCCACGATCCTCCTCAGAGGTCCTGCACTGGTTTGGACTGTGATTGGTGGCACTGGGCTGCAAACCCCCAGCACTCTCAGCGAACTCCGAGGGCGTCGCGCCCGCCTGGGCCTCTCGCCACTAGGCGCCGCTGCGCACACGCGGATTGTGGCCCTGGGCTGCCTTTCCTGCTCCGAGAGACAACTCTGGGGAGGACGCCAGAAAGGGATTTACCTTGATAATTTTAAAAAATGTTTTTAAGGTCTTAATTCTTCTTTTCGCTTTCCCACAGCCGCCCTAGCTTTCAGAGGCCGGAGGGATTGGGACCACAGTCACAGAGTTGGAGAAACTTCTTAGCCAGCCCCTAGGTTGGTCCTTCTCAGGATACCTTACACAAGTCTGAGGGTCGCTAGTGCACAGTGGAGCTCAGCGCTCTTGAACACTACAGGGTCCAAACACCAGCCTAACAATAACGAAAAATGTAAATAACGCTAAATGTGAGCCAAGCTCACCTACCCCAAACGACCTGTAAGACACTAATTCGGCCTTTTTTTTTTTTTTTTTTTTGTCACAGCCATGCAGCTAGCTAGTCACCCGATGCATCTCTACCCACTGGAGTTGCATGGTGCCATCCATCCACCACAGATACCTCTGGGGCCTAGCACCCACACAGGCGGAGGCAAGTGCTCTGTCTGCCTCTCTGCTAGCAGAGGCCTTGCAGGAAACTCAGAGGAGATGGTTATCACAGATCCCCAGAAATCTCTGCCCTTTGATAAGGAGAATCCCCCAGCACTTCCTGAGAGAAGTTCATGGCCTTTGGAGGGAACACAGGGGAGTGAGGCTGGAGAGAGGTTACCATGTGAATACCTTTGTTCAACTTTCTTGTTCCACCTGTGAAGCCCTGGCTGGGGGCAGATAATCACAGCGGCATCCATGAGAGGAGCTGGCTTTTATTAATGTTCATTGTGTGCTAGGCACTGTCTGAACAGTTTGCTTTGCTTATCTCTTTCAACCATCCTAAATGCTACTGTTCCCATTTGGAAGAAGAGAAAAAAGAGGCAGAGAGCATAGGTAGCTTGCCCAAGGTCACCCAGAGAAGCTACGAATGCAATGGGGGGGGCAGTTTTATTAGGTATAATTACAAATTGTAAAATTCACACTTTGTAGTATACGGTTTTGACCATACAACCATCTGGAAACTCACTGTCCACTGCTACCTGTTTGCTTCCTAGACAATCAGGCTGTATTTTTACATATGACAAAATGAGAGTAAGAGCCTGAGGTGTTGACTCTGGCGGTGCAGTAAGAGACAAATACATGATCGAAACCTTCACATGTGTCTTCTAGTCCTCTGCCTGCAAAGTCTATGATGTCCAAGCCTCAGGGACTAGGGCTGCATACTGGGCAAAGCGAAGCAGCCCAACTGTGTGTACAGGTGCTTAACCAAACAGCCTCTTCTTTGGCCCTTAAGAACAAAGGAGGCCAGAATTCTGCTATTTCAGAAGCCATGAGTGTCTCTGGTCCCAAGCTAGTCTTGAGCACCCGGAGCCCTGGTGCGCCTCTGCTGGTCAGTGTGGTTAATGAGTTACTCTCTAGTTAATTCCACTACACGTCGGGGAGGCCAGATCCTTCCCGGGCACTTTGGGCTGAAAGAATGAATTAGCATAGATTACTTGGCTTCTAGGGCTTCCGCATTCGGCCTGACTCACCGGAAATGCTTTTCTTCTTCAGTGGAGGTGGGGTGGAGATGGCACAGAGCCCTCTAGGGTTCTGGTGCTTGGCATAGAAGAACTGAATGCTCTGGCTTCCTTCAAATTCCGGGACCCAACCTGCTGCTCAGGAGCATTGATCACCTGCAGGTCACCCAGAGCCCACCCTCAGTAGGCAACCCTAGTGTTAGAAGGGCAGTTTGCAAGAGGCTGTTGGCTTTCTGAGGATACCATGCAATTGGTAAAATGTCTGAGGCAAGAGACTGGGGGCCCTTGTCTGAAGCTAGGTGCTCATTCCCTTAGGACATTCCTCCGGTACATTCTGGCACAGATTGATGAAGGGTTAAACAAGTACCAACTACACCTTAAGCACTCAAGGCCAAACATTTTAAACCCACAGTATGGGGGGGTCTCAATCAAACCTCCCAAACTGGCCTGGATTCCCTAGTCCTCAAAAGTCAGTGACTGTCTTACCCTCAGCTAAGTTCACTAATGGGGTGTAAGGGGAGCATCACAGTTGATCCCACAGTCTGTGAAGCTTTTAGTGGTCCTAATTTGGACCCACAGAGTTTCAGCCCATTCTGAAAGTCTAGCTCCACCCTCTTGCCCTTCTCCAGAGGATCTGCTGTGTGACCAAATGAGCATTTGTTTCTAGCTCCAGAAGCCCCCAGTTGACCTCTAGCTCCTCTGAAGCTTGCTTGGCTAGGCACTGCCCAAGACTTCTGCCTTTCACTGGGCTCCAGGCTTCAGAAGCCTGAGCACCAAGAGACCTTTATTTTCACAGCCCAGATGAGATTAGGATTTCTCAGCTGTATTTGGGGGATGGTGCAGGCCTGAGGAGAGTGTGGTCTTCAAATGAATACCTTTTTCACGGGATTGTATCTAATGCCTACAGTCTTAGGGACAAAGAAGCAAGGTCTAGACTAGAAGGCGAAAATGGGCCAGAACCAAAGGACTGGCAGTGCAAAGATCTGAAGCCTGGGGCAAGGGCGAATTTATACCATTGTGAGAGCGAAGTTGAGGGTCATGTCTGTCTGCTGGGTCCACTGTGTGTGTTTGTACATGCTTGAGTAGCGAGGGGGGTGGTCAAAGTGAAGGGGCAGCAAAAATACCTTCCGTGGTCTCCAAATTAATCTGCCTGGAGCACCTACAAAAGAGCCAGGAACTCTTTTCTTAACTCCTATTCTACCTAGGGGTCCCTGAGCATCGGCCTTCTCAGATGAGCACGATACAACACACAACCTAAACAACAGAAGATGAAAAACAAGGGCGGCCAACACTAGAACTGACAAGGAACCCACGTCTCCGGACTTCCTGGAGTGTCCTAAGGCCCAGACCCTTGGTGGAATCAGGTGGCTTTCACACACTCCCTCTAGAGGACTTCACATCTCCCTGTCTCAGGCAACCTAGTCACCAAACACAGGCATTTTATCCCTCTTAAGATAAATGGCCTCGGCCTGGGAGTAATAGATTTAAAGGACACCAGGAAAATTTTTTATCATTAATTGTAAACGTGCAAAAATACCTGCTGGTACTTCACTTTAGAAGAATGTAATTGGCAAAGGGTGGGGGGGGGGCGACTGATGAATAGATAATAGATCTTTAACCACCAATAAACAGAGAGCAGCGCCAGCAGGCTGGGGGATGTGATCATAATTATGCCGCAACATGAGCCAATAGGGACGAGAGAAGTCGGCCCTAAAATCATCCCAAAACCGAAGGCGAGCTCGAAAATGCGGACAGGGCCTAGGACCGGAGACGCGATCCTCAGTCCCTAATTGCGAAATCTGAGTTTGCAGAGCAACCCAGCCCCGGGACGACAGATGTCAGAATAAAAATAGCAACAGTAATAATAGCAGTAATGGTAACAATGTCAACGCCACTAACGACAACCGAACGAAAACACAATCACCGCTTCAGCTTCAGACCTACAACCTAAGACTTCTTTCCCAAATATCCCCACACATCCCAGAGTGAACTGTTTTTGGGGAGGAGGCCCTCCAGACAGGGACAAGAAAACACTCTAGGTTGAGAGCTGGAAGCCCAGAGCAACCGCACAGGCGCAGCTGGCCTCTCGGGTTTCCACTTGCAAACGAATCAGCCGGGTCAAAGACTGCGAACGCGTGGACCCTGGAACTTCGAAGCTACGCTTGGTTGGAGGACCCCCCTCCCCGCCCCGCGCGCCTCGGAAACCTCAGGAGTTTTGCTGGGGGTGGGGATTGGTATGAGTGAAGCGGGTTAGTCCTCTCCCGGAACCAGTCCCCGCCCGCTTACCCTCGCCGGGCGCCCGAAGCCATTCAGTGACCTGGACGCGGGGCTGCAGGGGACTGAAGCGGAGCTCGGGCGTGTAGAAATCTGTGCTTCCGTCGGTGTTCTAGTCCTAGCAGCTCCGACGCCGCAGGCTTAGGATTTAGGGGTTGCAGCGAAGGCAGAGCGGGCTGAAGACTCTGCGGGACCCGGGTTCCCGGGAGGGAGTGGTGCGGGTGCAGTTGGAGGCGGCGGCTGAAGGGGAGGAGGTGGGGAAAGACGAGGAAGAGGAGGAGGAGAAGAACGAGGAAGAGGAGGAGGAGAGGGAAGCGGAGGAGGCGAAAGAGGAGGAGAGAAGCCGCAGCGGGCGCCGCAGGAGCGAAGGAGCTGGCCCGGAGCGCAGGGCGAAGGCACAGAGAGGTCGGCGGCCGGGCGGGCGGCTGGAGGCACCGCCAGGGCAGCGGCGCCGACTCCGTTCCACTCCGGGCCCGGATCCAGGCCTCCGGGTTCCCAGGCGCTCGCCTCCCTCTGACGCACTTTAAAGAGTCTCCCCCCTTCCACCTCAGGGCGAGTAATAGCGACCAATCATCAAGCCATTTACCAGGCTTCGGAGGAAGCTGTTTATGTGATCCCCGCACTAATTAGGCTCATGAACTAACAAATCGTTTGCACTACTAGTGAAGAAGCGAACACTTCCATGGATTGTCCTTGGACTTAGGGCGCCCTGCCCGCCTTTTGCAAAGGAGAGAAAACTTTTTTTTGCCTCCCCCGAGAACCCCCCCTTCCTTGCCTCTAACTCCAATCTCCCCCCCCCCACACCATCTCGCCCAAAAAATATTACCCCAATCCACGCCTGCAAATTCTTCTGGAAGGATTTTTTTCCCCCTCTCTTCAGATTGGGCGCGTTTGGTGCAAGATTCTCGGGATCTTCGGCTTTGCCTCTCCTCCCCCCTCCCCCCTTCCCTTTTTCCTTTCCTTCCTTTCTTTCTTCCTCCCCCCCCCACCCCAAACAAACGAGTCCCCAATTCTCATCGGTCCTCGCCGCGGGCAGCGGGCGGCGGAGGCAGCGCGCTGCGGTCGCCGGGAGCAGGGAGCCCAGGGCGCCCGCTCCTCGGCGCAGCATGTTTCAGCCGGCGCCGAAGCGCTGCTTCACCATCGAGTCGCTGGTGGCCAAGGACAGTCCCCTGCCTGCCTCGCGCTCCGAGGACCCCATCCGTCCCGCCGCGCTCAGCTACGCCAACTCCAGCCCCATAAATCCTTTCCTCAACGGCTTCCACTCGGCCGCCGCCGCCGCTGCCGCGGGCAGGGGCGTCTACTCCAACCCGGACTTGGTGTTCGCCGAGGCGGTCTCGCACCCGCCCAACCCCGCCGTGCCGGTGCACCCGGTGCCGCCGCCGCACGCCCTGGCCGCCCACCCCCTGCCCTCCTCGCACTCGCCACACCCCCTCTTCGCCTCGCAGCAGCGGGACCCATCCACCTTCTACCCCTGGCTCATCCACCGCTACCGATATCTGGGTCATCGCTTCCAAGGTACGTGCCACGTCGTGGAACTGAAGCGCGCCGCTCGGGCTGCCTCCTTCACAGCGCCCGGCCTGCTCCGGGTGGGCACTCCTCGAGGCCTGGGCGGAGGTCAGCCCGCGTGCTCGGTTCCGAAACCTGGCAGCGAGGGGCCCGCGTGGCTTTGATCCCTGGTCCCTGAAGCAGAGTCTCCTTTGGGTTACTAACTTACCCACCCCTCGATCTTTTGGAGAGGGGCGCGAACGAGGTGTGGAGTACGCTCCGGGGTCGGGCTGGCTGGACAAGCTACCAGGCAGCGAAGTCCGCTGTCCAGAAGCCCCGAGACTGCGAGGTCCCCAGAATCCTGGTCCCCTGAACCGAGCCTCTGACCAGCCTAGCTATTAGGGACCTGACCATCTGGCTCGGGCCACGTAACTGGCCAACTCATCTCTACACCTACTGCACGCCTTTCCAGCTCAGACCCGCGACTTCTAGGTCTTCTACCCCTCTACAGAGGCAAGGGGACCTTCCAAACCTAAGAGTTTCCTTCCTCCAGCTCCGGAGGCCTAGGGAGGGGCGGGAAACAGAGCTAGCAGAAACCTCCACAGCTCCGCAGGCTTTCTCCGCGACCTGCTTAATTGGGGCACCCGCTGGACGCCGCGGGAAGGCAGGTTCTGTCTGGTTTCTGTTTGGTTGATTTTTTTTTTCTTGAAAAGAAAAAGAAAGAAAGAAATTAAGAAAACGAAAAAAGAAAGCCTAATGAGTGAAGGCCCGTCAAAGGAAGTTCTGTTTGGGTATCTTTGTTTTTTTTTCCGATTTATTAATTTTGTTTGCTTCTGAGTAGGGCTTGGTAGGAAAGTTAAAACTTTAGGAAATGGGTTCGAGTAATTAGTTTGCCTACTGGAGTCCGTAAAAGACCCACCTCCGATGAGGCACGATCGATACAGAAGGACTTGTCCATTCAAAAACACTTTTCCTTCCTATCAGAGTCTAGAATCCGGTAGATGCCACCTCACCATTATTTAAAAAAAAATCAAAAACAAAAAATCATCACCACCCAAAAAGAACCAAAGCAAAACACCGTTCTCCATTAGTAGTTCAATACTGAATTTGCTTCCACTCCCGCTGCGACTACTGGCTGGTTTTTTATTGTTGGGCTTTTTTTGTGTGTGTGTGTGTAAATAGATTTACTTTCTTTAATAAGAGAAGTCGAAATACCCCAGCCTGGCTTTCAAAGTTTAGAGATCAGCTTCCCCATTCTCTGCCAGCCACGTTCTTGGTCACCCTGCCATATCAGAAGCAGCCCGGTTGCAGCTGCGGATCAGCTAGGCGACTATCAGTATCAGT
Organism: Cricetomys ansorgei; assembly: GCA_026225945.1. NCBI lineage: Eukaryota > Metazoa > Chordata > Mammalia > Rodentia > Nesomyidae > Cricetomys > Cricetomys ansorgei. The sequence goes on along the minus strand of JAMJFZ010001258.1, from coordinate 1,642,581 downwards.
CACCCCGAGGCTTCTCTCCCTTCACTCTCCTCTCCTAGTTCTCTGCAACCGGGTTCCTCCAGGACCGAGTACTCTTGAGGCAGCCGCTGTAGAGGTTGGATGTACTCGCCTAGAGATTTCTGTCCCGGCCCGGCTGCAACGACTCGACCGGCCTCTGCAATTTCCCAGAGAGATAGCAAGACAAAAATTCTTGAATAAACCCTAGAGAAAACTATGGGTAGGGTTCTGCCGTTCTTTCCTCGTTTATGGCAATTTTTAAAAAAGAGGCTAAAAAGTAGGGAACCTATTCGTCTTATTATTTTTGGATGGTGGGCACCAATCTCCCAGCCCGGGCTATGCTCCTGACACCCAGCGTGGAGGTATCCAGGCCTGTGGTGCCAGGGCAGTTGCGGACTCTACCGAGATCCTGAGCCTGAAGACTGGCCGCTCAAAGACTACTGCTGGATGGGTAGAGCCCTGGTTGGAGCCCTTGGGACCACGATCTGGCAGCTGGGCGTCCTTTTCAAAAGCCCAGGGAGAGTCATGGGCCCCTGCGAGTCTGGCGCTGCAAACTAGGCAGAGGCCGGGAGAGCTTGGCTGGGGCAGCCTGGATCCGGGATCCGGAGAAGCCGACTTGGCCAGGGAGGCCCCCTAATGGTACTATTGCTGTGCCTCCCCCCTCCCCTGCAGGGAACGACACAAGCCCCGAGAGTTTCCTTTTGCACAATGCTTTGGCCCGAAAGCCGAAGCGGATCCGAACCGCCTTCTCGCCGTCCCAGCTTTTAAGGCTGGAGCACGCCTTCGAGAAGAATCATTACGTGGTGGGAGCAGAAAGGAAGCAGCTGGCGCACAGCCTCAGCCTTACGGAAACTCAGGTGAGTTTGGCCCAGCAGCCCGGGTACCCTACGTTGACCCAGGCAGCCAGCGCCCAGCACACCCACAGTGCGGCTCTCCTCCGGGAAGGCTTGCGGAGTTAACTTCCACGTCGGAGCTCGGGATCAGTAACTCTCCAGGTGCTCGGTGTAGTTAGGGTAGCAGGAGCTGCAGCGATGAGCTGTTTCTTCCGCTCCGCTGGTCAGGCCCCTGCAACTCCAAGCTAAGCTACCTCTGTGCTTTCGGTGAGAGTTTTAGTGCGAATCACCGATACTCAACGGGTATCGTTGCTAATTGCAGCAGGGTGTTCTGGAGATTGGGCCTCAATGCAGGAGAAGGTACGGAATGGTTTAGGTACGACTTCTGAAAGACTTCGGGGTCCACCTAATTACTCCTCTTAAGGGGTGCCTGGGAGTAAGGAGCGGGAGGCCAAGCAGGCTGGGGGATCTCGAATCGGAGTCATAAGAATAAAAGTATACAGTTTGCAGAGAGGGCTAGCTTTAGGGGACACGGCCTTTTTGTGTAGCAGGGTTGGCAGGCGGAGGGCCTGGTTTGGGTTGGTCCCAAGGCAGGAGGGGTTTTCGGTCCACAGTGGGTGCTACTGTACTCTCAGCCGCGAGGCAGGGTCAAAGTTCTCAGTAAACAGTAAGGTTTGAGGTCAGAGTAAGTTGTAACGCTTTTTCTAAGAAGCGAAGAAGCGCAAATCGAGGTTTTGTTTTTTAAAAGTTCCCCCTCCACGAGAGAAAAAAAATATAACGAAGAGGGCCTCGCGGGTTTGTACAGGGCGGGCACAAGGCAAGGCCCGGATGATTTCTCCTGGACAGCCGAGGCAGTGGCGGTCTTTGTCCGCCTTGCTGCCCACACTGCCTGGAGTCTTTGTGTGCGTGTCAAGCCTGGAGCACACCCGACGACGTGTGCTTTAGGCGAACGCGTGGTGGGGGTGGGGGGAGGAACTGTCCTACCCTTAATTAGCAAACTCAAAGCAAATTAAACTCAGCCTTGTTCCCTCTGCTTTTTCATGGGGCACTTTGGGGGACAGGAGCATTGGGGAGAAAGAGCGGGACCCTGTGCCTGCCAGTCTTAAAGTGGGGCCTGGAGTGACATCTCAGGATGCCAGGGTCTCTGACTGGGCACTTCAATCAGGACAGGGGCTACAGTCACCACTGCCTTCTTCACCTGTACCCTACTGCTGGACAAACTTGGGCTGGGTTGCTGAATGGAGAACCCACCAACCACCTTTGGGGGGGGACATTGAAGGCAGCTGACTTCAACCACTGTTTCCTAGACTCCTAACTGCAAGCTCTGGGGAGGTCAGGCTGCCAGACCCTCTCTGCCTGGAAGAGACATGGCTAAGGTGGGGGCTGATCCTATTCCTGTTTGGGGACTGGGCAGAGCAGAGGAAAGAGGCCACTCTCCTTCCTCCTGTTGGGTTTCTTTTACTTCCTTTCTGTGTCACGGTCTTCCTGAAGCTTTCACTTTGACCAGGCCTTGAGTGAGGCCTGTAAAGTAGCTGTCCACTTGGCTTCCCCTGGGTCCTTTCTAGTCATGCTCATCTGCCAATGTCCCCCAGCAACACCGAGAACAGGCAAACCCCCATCCTCTAGTCTGGGCTTTGGGATGGCAGAGGAGGCACCTATATGTTTAGGGAACTCCAGTCTGGCAGAAAATAGAAATCACATTAGGCCCAGCAGAGACTGAGGTCTCTTCTGCACTCTCTGGCTGGGCACTCAAGGGACAGGCTTTATTATTTTCTCTTTATGTTTTTTCTTATTATTTTTACAAAGTTTTCCATGCTTTGCAAAAAGGCTTTGCTCTCTGTTGGGATGTATGTGGGAGAAATGTCTCTAATGAAGGTACTGTGACCCTTGGGAAAGGCTCTTTGGTAGGACTTGGAAGGATAGAGGTCCAGGTTTCCCACCTGGAGGCCCTGCTCTTAGAGGTAAGCCATGGAGTGGTCAGCCCTTAGGATATGTGTCTGTAGGGCTGGGGTCAGGCCTGGGCTGTGTTAGACCTCTGGTACTTGATAGGAGGGCACAGTGAAACATTTAATGTTGTCCGATTGCCTCTCCCCACAGGTAAAAGTATGGTTTCAGAACAGGAGGACGAAATTCAAAAGGCAGAAGTTAGAGGAAGAAGGCTCAGATTCGCAACAGAAGAAAAAAGGGACACACCACATTAACCGGTGGAGAATTGCCACCAAGCAGGCGAGTCCGGAGGAAATAGATGTGACCTCAGAGGATTAAGAGTATAAATCTAACCCCACAGAAACGGACAACATGGAGCAAAAGAGAGGCAGGGAGAGGAGGGGAAGAAGGAAAAAATAAACCCGATAAAACAAAAACAAACTGCACACACATTCACCGAGAAAGGGAGAGAGGGGAAATCAAATCAGTGCGCTCCATGCAGACTTCGGGCGGCGAGGGCACAGGACCAGGCACTGCTGGCTTGGGATGGCAGAGGACGGAGCCTTCATCAACGTACAACTCTCCTCTAAAGAGGCAGCAGAGTGAGTGAGAGAGACAGAGACTGGGAGGGAGAGAGGAAAGAGAGAGAGAGAGAGAAATATGAGTGAATGGTCCGGTCCTTGTGAGGCAAAGGCACATTCTGACATGGGGAGCTGTCAGTCAAATGCCAAACCAGGGGAACAAGATGATTGGCAGGTATTCCGTGCTTATCGAAGTCCACTTAGAAATGATAATGATTTTTTTTAAAAAAAAGGCACAGGACTTTTAATTTTGCACTCCACAGTGTTCCCCCCATCTTTAATTAGAAATAACATATGAAATTCTGCATCTAGCCCCATCCTACACCTGTTTCAAAACTTGAATTGCATGTAGCAGTTGTTGGGCGAATGGTGTCTAAAAATGAATTGTAATTTTATTTTTTCTTTTAAAGGCAGGTTCTGTGTATTTTTATTTTATTTTTCTGAGAAATGTGCAGTCTGTAAAAACACTTTTTGATGCCTTCTGTTGTCAAAGTGATTGTGAAAGCTAAATGAAGTAGGCTCGGAGATAGTGGTCCTGTTACAGAGAAATGAGGGAGCAGGATGGGGATGGAGGGCGGGGGAGGGTGCCCCGAGATGAATCAGTAAGTCCGCTGGGGGGGTAGAACAATGACAACCACGACAACAACAGAAACCTAAATTAATTCCATCTCTTGGACATTTCCTTTCCTGACATCCTGAGACTTAGAAACACCAAGTCAACTTCTTTCAGTGGTTGGGGAAATTGACTGCATCCAACCACTCAACATAATGGCCATTCAGAACTCTAAGTCGGTCTATTGCAAAGATGGAAGGAAAGACTGGGTGGTGGTAGTGCGGCCAAGGACAGGGGAGTTTTCAAGCACTGAGTTTCTCTTCCAAGACCATAGACTTACTAAAGAGGGTGACACATGCTTCCTTAGTGTCTTCTATACCAGAATGTAAATATTTTTGTGTTTCGTGTTAATTTGTTAGAATTCTAACACACTATATACTTCCAAGAAGTATGTCAATGTCAATATTTTGTCAATAAAGATTTATCAATACGCCCTCAGAGTAGTTGTCTTGGGAAACTGAAGTGGATCTTCACAAAAGTAACTCTCTAATTCGAATGTGGTCCTTCTCCCACTAGGCTCCAGAGACCCTGACTCCCCACCCACAAGAGAGCCAGACTGCTGGCTTTGGGCATGTGTTCTAAGGAGATGTGACTGGAGAAGGGCGATGGTTAAGACAGCTAAACTCTTTTAGAAAAGGGAAAGGGGAGAAGCAAGCAACTTTGCTTAAGGAGTTTAATTTCAACTTCAGGCTAAAAAACTAAAAATAATTCTCCGTTTTTACTTCTGTTTTCTTTTTAAAGTTTAGAGTGTAGTTATAAAAGAATATTCTTCCAGAAAAGCTCTTAGAACCTCAGTTGCGGGGCTTCTAACTTTGTTTCTGACTTCAAACCCCTTAAGGACATGTTGTCGGCTTCCCTTTCTCTTCCTCTCTTTCCTTTTCTCTCTCTCTTTTGGTCTAATCAGCCAAAAGTGATGGGGATGAGCCCAAAGGTCCCAGAAGCCTTATAAGGCAAGTGTTCTGAGAAATCCTCCACTCTTAATTTTAACATTAAAGAAAAAGTTGTAACCATTCTCAAAGAAAACTTCGCTCTTTCCCCCTCCCCCTTCTGGGGGTATGAGGTTGTTTTTGCATGCTTCATTTGCTTCCTATCCTGATAGGGCTGCATTAATCAGTTTTATTTCCATTGATAGAGAAACCTCGTCTGTTCTGTTCGAGCTACAAAGCGTCCTGTGAGCTTTTGTGAAAGTGCAAATCAGTTTAAGCAATTATCATACCAGGAATATGAAGGGAAAAGAGGAGGCCTTGCCCAGTGGTCTCCTTTAATCTCTTAATCCACGGATCCAGGGGGGCTGCCTGGACATAATTTAGGACAATCTCCCCCACCCTTTACACCGTGATAAGGCCAAGTTACAAAGCAGGGCAGAAATACAAGCTTTGTTAACATCCTGCCTTGAAAAGTTAAGATTAGACATTCCGTGCACGTGTGGGGACTATAGGGCACTATGGAATCTTTTCTTTCTGTTTTTCCTCCCCTCCTCTAAAGTAGACTTCATTCTCTGCTTTCCCTCTTTTTGCCCCCGAATCTCTGTTTGTCACCCTTCTCCCCTTGGTCTCCGTCCCTGGGTAGACCTGGCTGCTCATACTTTGGGAAGTTTGTATTGTACGTACCGAAGGCAGAGAGAGTCCCTTCAGGAAGACCTGGGCTCGTCTCCCAGGGACAGGTGCAACTGGGGAATTCCACAGAAGTGCACTGGGCTTAGGCAGCTTCCAGAGTGGGACCACTGGGGACTGTTAGTTTTACTGAGTGCTTGGCAGTAGCTGCTCCTGAACTATACATCCTTTAGCTTAGACAAGGGTAGTTTTCCTTTGTATGCGGTCCACCTTCCTAAACCTGCAATGGCTTGAGCATATGGAGTATAGTCTCCCTAAAATTGAGGCTGACCCTTCCAGAAAAAAAAAAAAAGTTCCATCTAGATAAAAGGCTTTCTCAGTAACCATATACTTAAATTTAAGTACAAGAAAGGGGGAGTGGTGAAGATTTTTTTTTTTTCTAAATGTCCTATGCAGTGTGACAGCAATAAAATCATCAGAGAATACTATTAGCTTTGAGGGGGAAAAAAACCTAAAAGCTTTATTACAAACCAAGCTTTGAAAATAGGGGGGATTAGGCGGCTGAAAGGGTCCCACAATGGTAGGAAGAAAAGGTTTCATGCTAATGAGGTTAATGCCCTTTGTATCTCGGGCCTCCACATCTTCATTACGCGCTATCTCCGGCTGCACCGAGCGGCTCAGAGAGCCGCAATCCACTCCAACGCCCCCCTTCCCGGCCCAAAGAAGGATTTGATAGCCGCTCTGTTCAAACTAGATAATTATATCTTTTCAAGTCGGAATTAAGATAAAGAAAGTGAAGCAGAGGCGGCTCGCCTTGATCCACTGCAAACAAATTTGGCGCACTTTCGAGTCCTTCCCCCCGCCTCAAAAAGGCAGGACAGTCAGCTTATTAGCCGCTCGTTTGCTTTATTAATTCATCTATTTAAAGTGGCAGGATTAGAGCGTCTAATGTGGGTGCGGGCTGCCGTGGCGCCGAGGAATATAAATATTTGCGAGATGCCATCCCACGATGCCTATCTGGGCTTAGGGCTGGGGCAGGGTGAGCGGGGGGCGCAAGTGCTTTGCGGCAGATCCCCTTTGCTGCGCTCTGGAGCTTGTAGCCTGCGGGGAGCTGTGTACCCACTCGTGTTCCGCAGGTGTTAGACCTGGATGCTCCTGGGCAGGGTTTTCATTGTGCACGGTGGGCTGCTCTGTGCTTCCCTTCCAGAGCACAGCCAAATGTATGATGGTTACCTCGTGTCTTGCTTGTGACTTGTAGGCTATAAATTGATGACATTTTTCGCTGGGCTTTCTCCTCATGCGTCCCCTGTGCCAAAAGGATGTCCAGGAGCCCCATGTTCTCGGTTTCCTTTTTCCTAATAGGGTCAGGCGGAAGCCGGCCAGGGCTACATTCTCTTGTGATATACACCTGGGCTGAGTCTTCCTTCTTTCACACCCATACCGTCCCAAAGCAACTAAAATTATCTGGTGCTGGCAGAAACCTCGGATTTCCAGCAGTCACCGTTCCTTGCTAACCTTCTGGATGTGTGGAGTTCCAGCTCCCTGGAACTCTGCTCCTGGCAGCCGAACCGAGCCGGAGCGGGCGCGTTGGCCGAGGCCCGGAACCTGCCGGGCCACTTTTGTAGTAGGGGCGGATTGTGGAAGCCAGAGAGGCAAGCCAAGCCGGCCGGGCAGAAAGGGGAACTGTGGCCTGCGCGCGGCTTGGGAAACCTCGGCTCCTCCCCGTCCCCGCCTTGAGTCTCAGGAAACAAAGTTAGGGACACACTGGAGGGTTGGGAAGGGATTCTGGAGGTTCAGAGGCCTGGCCCTAGGCCCTACTCTGTGGTGGTAAGATAGGAGCCGGATTGGGCTGTCCACAAGTGGGCAGTTGCAAGTCGGTATAAGGGCGAGTTAGGCTGGATGTCTGTGATTCTAGGTTTGCAATGGGTATGTGCTTCAGTCCACCATAGAGCGGTGTTTGTGTATTGTGGAAACTCAATCAGGCCGCTCTCACCTAGGACTCTAGTCCTTTTGTGTCTGTGCTGAGGACTGGAGTCAGAAGCTGTGGAGGTCAGAGTTCCCCCGCGTAGATTGTGTCAAGATGTCCGTCTGTCCTTGTCCCTCCAGACTGTTTTGAGTTAGGGTCAGAACTTACAGTCCCAGGACTGCGGATGAAGAGCCTATTAAGGTGTGAACACGCAGCTTATTAGATTTGTGCACCAGATCTGATCGCGCAGGATGTCTGTGGATCCTGTTCGTTTGCATTTTAGAGAACAGTATAATGTGTGCGACTTGCTGGGACACTTTTTCATGTTTGAGTGGGGGGCTCCTTCGATGAACATCCATGCACTTACAGTAGCATTTTTGTATCTTGGGGTCTGGGCATAAGAAGAGCCTAGGTTTGGGTTGGGGTGCACCACCAACTCTCGGCGTTCGATTAACAACAGCCGGGTTTTGTAACCGCGCAGCTTTTTTCTAGGTCGGTCTCTATTATTTCCGCAATCAGCGCTTGATTTATTTGGGTGCCGCCTTGGAGCAGCCGCGGGCGGGGTCGAGTATGCGGGCCTTCGGTGCTGGGTCACCACACCGGGATACGGGAGCCCGGATGCCAGAGTCCGCGGCTCAGCCCTCTGAATTATTTCCCCCAACCAGGCCTGTGGCGAGGGGGAAATGGGAGTTTTGAGAACCCTCTGACCCCAGCCGTGACCCGGCTCCGAGAGGCAGCTTCTCCAGGCGCGACCCTGTGCGCCAGGAAACCCGAGGCGGTGCCACGCTTGAAAGCGAAAGGTTCATTCATCAGCCGCGCCCCTGCGTCTAATTGGTCTTTTGTTCATTAGAGCCTTTGCCCAGCGGGGGAGCTTGGGAGGGCCCCGGGATGCAAGTCAGGGTGCCTGGGGTGGGCTGGGGGCCGGTGCCTGTGCCCTGGGGCTGAGGTCTCTCTAAGGGCAAAAGCCGTCTCGCTCCTCCGAGGGGGCGCCAGAGCGCGCCAAAGATCACAACCACGTGTAAAAATTCGCTCCGGGAGGCTGGTTTCCAAGAGTTGGGGACCTGGTCCTGGGGCTACGGAAGCTCTAGCTTCCTCTCCTTCTCCCTCCCTTGTTGCCCTGCAAACCGAGCTGAGATTTCAAGCTTGCCTTCCAGCCTCTCCCCAGTTCCCAGCCCAGCAGCAGCGGGTGGGATTGGGTTGAACTCACACCCTTTCTTCATGCCCCCAGCTCCTTCGCCCTGACTTGCTACTCACCCAAGAGATTTTGTACTCCACTCCCCAGGCACCAACCCCTACTGTCGTGGAGCCGGCACCCCACTTCCCTGAGAGGAGTCTGGAGAGAAGTTTTGACACAAGCCAGGGAGGTGGGAATCGTCCCACACCTCAAGAATCAGAAGAGGCAGGAAAAATAAGGCCTCTATCACTCCAAATTCCATATGCATCTCCAAGTCAACCCATCTATCTCCCAAACCACGCATAATTTCCAAACCAAACCCGAGCGCCTCCCCCCCCCTTATAGTCCCTCTGCACACTTCCCAGAGGAACCCTGGAGATACCACGGGGCTTCCCAGAACACACCCAAGGACCACGACGCACCTGAGGGGACCCCGTGGTGTCTAGGCTGAAGATGGGGTCGCTTTTGGAAAATGCTCCAAAAGGACCAGCTTTGCCTGGCTGTGGACTGGCTGCCATCAACCCCCCAGATCTCGGTGACTGAACCTATATATAGGACCCGGAGCTGCTCCTCTCCTCAGATACCTCCAGGTTCTATATATAGCCTGGGTCTCCAGCCCCGACTGGACCCTGACGTCAGGAAGAACTTGATCTTGCCTGCTTCACTCCTGCTTCTGAAACTGATCCTTGAAATGAGAGAACAGACTCTACACAATTCCCATGGCCTTGACATAAGGTACAGCGATAAATATACACCACTAATGAGCAATTACCATATAATCACCTTCCAATTAGCTCGCATAATGATGAATTAAACATTCTAGCAGGCGGGATTAGGTTTCTTACTTTGTATATTATTTACGAAGGCTATAGCTTCTGCAAAGAACCAAATATCAAATTAGACGGGGAATTTTCACTTGGGGGTAATTAGGTATTCAGGCCAACGGCTGAGTTCTGGTCACTCGTCAAGCGAGGCCTCCTGCAAGGTACTGACCAGTTCCTTTGGCCGTTTATTTGCCTTTTCCCTCTCTTTCTGTAGGTTGCAATTGCTTTTCCTCTCCCCCTTTTCCACCCCGGCTCCTTGGGGAAACTACATGACCGACCGCGGGATGTTGGGGCCAGGCATGGAGAGCGACCTCAGCCTAAAGGGAGGGTAATAACGCACAGTCCCTTCCGAAGACTGTCTTGGGGTGGGGGCCGCTGTGCGCTCAGGTCCCTGGTTCGTTTCTCTGCAGCCCAGGATGGACGCCCCAGGGGGCCCCCTCTGCACTATGGGAGCTATCTGGAAACAAACTCGCTGCAGCAGAGTGCAGGCCCTGGTGACTGCTGCCTGCCCTAGCTAGGGCTTCCCTAGGCGCCCAAGGGCGCCAGCAGCCTGGTCTTCCTGCGGTCTCTTAAGAGCCTCCAAGCACTCCATTTTGACTTGTACTAGCCTTTCCCACCCCAGGTACCGGGAGGGAAAGAGGGGTGGGAATAAGGAAAGAAACAACAAACCTCCGCCCCGCCCGCAGCCACCTCTTCTGTTCGGAAATGAATTTGGGCAAGAGATTAGTTCCTAATCTGATCTAGCGCTGCTGACATTTGGGAAGAAGATGAAAACGGCAGCTCAATTTCATTGTGAAACGGGGTCACTTCGCGGGGCTCTACTCCCCAGAGATGTGGATGCCCCTCCTCCTTTCCAAACCAGAGGAAGAGGATGAGCCAGCTGCAGAGCTGGAGAGGTCAGGGAGCTCCTAGACTGGTAGCCTCGGGTTCAATGGTTGGGATAGGAGGAGGCAGCCTAGGCTGGGCCGGCTTCCTCCTAACTGCCTGCAGGGAACCTGCTTGTGCTGGGCAGAGAGCTGCTGGCTCTCCTTGGGACTAAACTGAAGAGCCTCTTCCTTACAGGGGGGTGCTCATGGGAGGTGAGGGGGGTGCTCATGGGAGGTGAGGAAGTTTCCGGCTTCTCTAGGAAGGTCATTAAAGTGCAATGCCCCCAGGGCCTGTAGGGTGATTCTCCGTGCTTCCTGGAAGTAAGTGGTGGGTACTGAGATAGCCCCTCCTAAACTTGGCTTCTGGAGCTGCAGGGTCCTAAGAGGCAGGAACTAGGACTTTCCCAGCAGAGCTTCTCCTTTCCCCAGACAAGTACACTCATTGCAGACCCAAAACTGATCTTACCATGTTTTTGATCACCTACCAGGCCACACAATGTCTAACCTCTCCCTTCAACCCAGACTACCCAGGAGTGGTCTCACCGTGGGTGAGGCAAGAAGGAATGTGTTGCTTGAGAAGACATCTGTATCCTAAATTCTGTGCTCAAGGAAAGGACTCTTGGAGGTCTAGGTACTTCTGAGGAACCATCTACAGGGTGCTGATCCTGGGGTGGTAGTAACCTCTTCAGTGCAGGTCATGGAAGAGCAGGGAATCTGGGAAGTGAGTTTAATGACAACAGTTCTGTGCTTGAATGTGTCTATGTGTGTATGCTGCTGGCTGAGCATGCATGTGTATATGTACTGAACGCATTTGTACCTCGTGGAACAGTGAGCATGTGGAACACATAGGATAGGGCTCATGTGACCTGTATCCTGTCTGTGTGCAGCTCAGATACAGTTGTTCTTTCTTCTGGTTGGATGGTTGGCCTAATAAATGAGTGGATTTCAGCGAGGTTCCTCCCTCCCCCCACCCAACCCAGTCCCTTGGTTAGGCTTTTTACACAGTATGCAATCTGAACTCCAAGGGTTATCTGTATTGGGTGTGATGTCCCCAGCAGGTGCTTTGCTTACTGAGATGCAGCTTTCTTTTGAAAAGCCCACGTCCACCTGCCATCCCTAGCTGTGACCAGCACACACCTAGCTGAGGACAATTACTTGCCTCTTTCATAGTAGGGATGTTCTAAATTGCAGCTGCCACCACCAACTGTGACCCTTAGGGTTCCTGAATATCATGTAAGGGCTGAGTCACTGGGCATGCATGTGTACATAGGAGTAATTACAAGTGAGTGCTTTGAACATTTTTTTGGGGGGGGACAGGCATGATGATGCCTTGGGGCATGGCTTAGCATGCTTGCAGGAGCCTCAGTGAGGTTTGTAGTATGTGCAGCTAGTTTCTCATACTACTCACTGCCCTTCAGCAGGGACAGTCTGTCTCTGAGGGGTTCATCCAGCCCCTCCCTGCTTCCCTCTCTCTCATTCTAAATGACTGCAATTATGCCCTTCCAGGAAACCTAGAAGTGGTGTGCAATACTGTAGCTCACTTGAAGTGGCAGGCTGCGGCTTTGTTAAGTAAATGATGCCATGCTGATTCAGATGGTGAATTCCTACTTGTTGTCCTGGACCAGCATAGGGGGGCTTAGACACTCCAAAGGTGGGGGTCCAGTGCTGAAGTTTAAGAAAAACTGGAGAGCACTTTGAAGATCCTCCTTTCTCCTCCAACCCTCTGCTGCCCCGCAGTGTGCTTTCCCCAAACCTTAGGTTTTCACAACTGAAAAGGAGAAGCGATTCAGAATATGTTTCACACACATGTAGAATACAGAGGGTGGCAGTGGATGGTGTGTATTCACCTATGTGGTCATGTGTGATGTGTGTATGTAGGCTGATGTCACAGTTCTATCAGCTCTCTGTGTACGACCCTGGAAGAGTTCAGCTTCTGTCCTCTGGAAGGGAGTCGGTGGGCCTGGAGCCTCTGTGAACATTCAGGCTGGTGTTCACTTTGCATCTATGTCTCCTTTCCTGGCTCCTGAACTATGCGTAGCCACTGCTTCTGCTCCAGGCACCTACTAGAAAGTAGGATTTTATGTTATCAGTTCTGTTTCCAACCTCACTTCCTTTATAGGTCCTATGATATCCCATCCATAGTCTGGGTTAGTGTCTCTGTCTAGAATAGAACATGGGGTAATGGAAATGTACAGGCACATCAAGAACTTTAGGGCTAGGAAAGCAGCTGTGCCAGGAAGGGTGGAAACCTGCCTTTCCCACTCTCTGGACATCCCTCCCTTGTTTCTTTCTACAACACAACATTCTTGAAGTTATTCGAATGTTCACCGCTAGTGAATTGGTGAAGGGTTTATGTCTAGATGGGTGTTACACGTTGGTTAAAAGACTAAGCCATAATCGGAGTTCTAAGATGAGGGGGCGTTCTATTGCATTTCTGTTGCTGTAACAAATGCTTTGGTGAGAAGCAACATTTGGGAGTGGAGGGTTTATTCAGCTGCCAGTTCCAGGCATGACGGGGTTATGTCAAGACAGGGACTCCAGCAACTAGACACGTCACGTCCACAGCCAAGAGGAAAGGGGATAAATGCATGGGTTACTGTTTGCATACTTTCTAGCTTTCTTCACCTTTATACTGTTTAGGACCAAGCCTAGGGAATGACAGCACCCACAACAGGCAGGGTCTGTCTTAAAAACCAAGACAATCACCCTACATATAGGTTCACAAAAAACTTGATCTAGATAATTCCTCAGAAAGATTTTCTTCTCAGATGACTTTAGGTCATGTCAAGTTGACTGTTAAAACAACAAGCAAAAAGAGAGCCAAAGATATGTCTATGTTACTTGATGACAGTAAAAGGAGTGTATACATGGTTTATTGTCAATATAGAAGAAATTGTATGCAAGGCATGTGTATTTACTGGCACTTGCTTTGAGTCTTTCTAGAAGGACACAGAGGGGACTGGCAGAGGTCCTGGACTGTCTGTTTTGAGCTTCCTATCTCCCTCAGCCCCTACCTGCTCCCCTTAAGATGTGGTTCAGTGACTCTTGAATACTAGTACAATTGTCTCCTTTGTCAGGGGGTTTCCCCTAATGGAGCCCTAGGCTCCATTGGTGACCCTAGTCCTGTAAAGTGCTGAGTGAATCCTGTTCTCTTGTCTCTTTCCTAGAAACTGCCCAAAGTGTCATGGACTTAGTTAGGAAGTGTGGCCAGCCGGGCTTTCTTCCCAAGAAGAATTCCCACAAAAGGCATCCCCCCAACTGAGTAAGGCTATCATCCAGTCTTCAGTGCTGAAAAGCTCACAACCTCCCCAAACTGCCTGTTTCTTCTGAAAAATCTCTGGATGTGGTGGTTTGAGTGAGAATATCCCCCACAGGCTCATACATTTTAATGCTTGGTTGCCAGTGGAACTGTTTGAAAGGGATTAGGAGGTGTGGTCTTGTTGGAGGAGGTGTGCTACTCAGGCAAGCTTTGAGGTTTCAAAAGTCCACTGCAATTTTCAGTTCTCCCCCCTCCATCTTTCTCTCCGCCTCGTGGTTGTTGCCTCCACATGTAAGCTCTCAGCTACGACTCCAAGTGCCATACCTGCCTGCCAGTTGCCGTGTTCCCTGCCATGATGACCATGGACTCTACTACCCTCTGGAACCACGAGACTCACATTCAATGCTCCTTATATGCAGGTCGTATGCCTTGGTCATAATGTCTCATCTGAGTAACAGAAAAGTAGCTGTGACAGAGTTTTAGAATTTTCACTGAAGTTTAAACAGATGATGCGATGATTGTTGAAAGCATTGTCTGCCTGCTCCTTTGCATTATTATGAAGACACCGACCAACGTAAACAGTGACCGCAAACAGTGCAACACACTTCAGTGTGCTGTGAGTGGATTTGTGTCCTCTATCCAAAATTATAGACTGAAGCCCTAACTTCTGCTAGCACAGAATGGGACTTTATTTGAAGACGGTGTCTTTCAAAAGGTAATTGTGTTAAAATGCAGTCATTAAAAGTGATCGTTTATAGACAAGGAGATGTCTCGGTGGGTAAGACATCTAAAATACAAGTGTTTGACTTATAAGCATGAGGATAGAGGTTCAGGTCCGTGGAGCCTACATGAAAGCCAGCTAATCGCAGCAGTCAGTTTCTGTTCCCAGTGCATGAGTCACACTGACAGAAGACCTCCAGGAAAGCTGGCTAGCCAGACTAGCCAACAGCAAGTTCATGATTCAGCAAGAGACTGTGTCACAATCTGCTAGGTGAGGTGTGACCTACGAGGACACCCAGCATCCACCCTGGGCTTTCACATGGATGCATGTACACATGTACAGACATATGTGCCCCATACACATGAATGCACATTGCACATCTATAATAGGCAAAGAAAGCGGCTTTTTAAAAGAGGGAACCTTGCTTGGGGATACAGCTAAGTAGCAGAGCATCTTCCAGGTCCGTGCAAAGCTCTAAGCTCCGTCTACAGCACTGGGGTAGGGGAAATGGAAAAGGGAAGAAACACTGAACATAGGATGCAAAGTGTGGCTACGTATCTACAAATCAAGACCTGGAAGAGACCCTTCCTTCAGCTGGACCAACCCTTGTGGCGCCTTGATCTAGAGTCTAGCCTCCAGAATCATAATAAAACATATTTCTGTTGTGAAACTACCCTGTCAGTTACTCTATCTTATTACAATGACCCCGGGAAGCCAATACAGAAGACCAAGTCAAGGTGAGTCTTGTTCTGCCTACCCTTCTTATGCCTTGCCCATCTCAGGCTATTTTGAAGCAAATTCCCAGCTTTGTGTACTTTCCCCCGGTAACAATTTTAGGGAGCATCTCTAGTAGGATTGTCATAACACTGTGATTCCTTCACAATTTTGTCTTCACACTGATCTGTGAATGAGAAACTGCGTGGTTACTCTTGGCCAAGCAGCCCGGGTTCCAGTTTTCTTGCAATCCACCTTCCACTCTCTTTGAACCTGAGACTCCCCAGCTGTGGCCTTGAGAAGCTCTTCTGCCATGGCAGAGCCAAGTGAGGCTGCCCATTTCCGCCCTCTTCACCCATCAACTGCCCTTTCCCGGAAGGATCAGCCCAGGGATAGAAAAAGAACACCTGTAGCACCTGTGAGTCTTAAAATAGTCTCAGAAATTTCCGGAAGCATTGCTCAAAGCATCAAGTACTGTTCAGAGCTAACAGCAACAGTCGTGGAGAGGCGAGGGCACAAAGAAACCAGGAGAGAACATCTATTGGACAAATCTGGAAGCATTAAGGATATCAGAAAGACAATCCCTAGCAGAAAGAACTATGCTGGAGTGTAACAATGCTTGCCTTCAAGCTATGCTACAGAGTCATAGGACAAAAATAACGTGGTACTAGAACAAAACAGGCATGTAGGCCAGCGGAGTAAATAACCCCAAAATGAACTCACATAGTTACAGCCACCTAACTTAAAATATTTTAAAGTAATTTTATTTTATATGAATGGATGTTTTGCCTGTATGTATGTCTGTGAACCACTGGTGTGCCTGGTGTCCTTGGAGGCCAGAAGAGGGTATCAGATCCCCTAGAACTGGAGCTATAGATGATTGTGATATTGATACTGAGATTCGAACCCAAGTGCTTTGGAAGAGCAGCCAGTGTCCGTGACCATTGAGTTATCTCTTCAGCCCCAAAAGTCACATTATTTTTTAGACAAATCTGTCAAAAACATACACTGGGGAAAGGTTTTTCTAACACCTAGTGTTGGGAAAACTGGCCACATGTAGAATGAAAGCAGACTCGTGCTTGTCCTGCACAAACACCACCAAAATGGGTCAAAGACCTGAATGTAAAAACCTGAAACTTCAAAACTGCTAGAGGAGAGCTCACAAAGCACTTCAAGATACTGGCATAGGCAACCACTTTCTGACCAGGACTCCAACAGCGCAGGAAATAACCCCAAGAACTGGCAATTAGCAGTACATGAAGAATTCTTCCCAGTCAAGGAAACATTCATCAGAAGGAAGAGACAGCCTCTCTGCCAAGTATATGCCAGGTCGGGAATTAGTATCCAGGATACATAAGGAATTAACAAAAATTTAGCACTAAACTCCACAGAAACCATCCAATTAATAAATGGGTTTATGACTTGAATAAAAAATTCTCAAAAGACAAAATACAAGTGATCGATAAATACTTGAAAAATAATCTATATCCTTTACCATCTGTGAAATGCAAATTGCAAAGTCTTTGTGACTCCTCTTCACCCCAGTCAGAATGGCTCTGTACAAGAGCAAGGACAAGGTCATGATCAACATGCTGTTGAGGTTGTAGGAAAAGAGGAGCATTTATTTATGGTAGGAATATAAATATAAACATGTACAGCAATCATAGAAAACAGTATGAGGGTTCCTCAAAAACAGACAAACGAACAACGCTGAAGACAGAATGACCCAGCTCTTCCATTATATACACGAAGGTGCTTATAAATTCATGTTTATTGATACATTGTGCACAATAGCCAGAACATAGAACCAGCTCAGATGTCCATCAACAGATGAATGGATAAAGGAAATCTGATACATACACACAGTGGAATTTTATGCAGATATAAAGAGAAAAATGGGATCATGATATTTGCAGGGAGGTGGTGGAACTGGAAAACATTATATTAAGTCAAATAAACCAGACTCAGAGAGACAAACACCATGTTTTCTCTCATACATAACAAGGAATGGAGATTTGAGCATGTGTGTGTGTGTGTGTGTGTGTGTGTGTGTGTGTATGTGTGTGTAAGAGAGAGAGACACAAAACTAGAAGTGGGGTCATGAGAGGGAGCAAGAGATTTTTAGAGAGGTAGGAAATAGAGAGGATGATGGAGTCCATGTAAAGTAAACAGAAGGTGGGGCTGGCTTGGGTGGGGGGAGAAGCCTAAGAAGAGGAGACAGAGAGGAGGGCAGTGGGGGAGGGGAGGAATACGGACAGAGTCTACTGCGCATGCTTATGAAGATGCCACGCAAAGCTCATCCCACTGTATGCTAACTGAAAATGTTAATTTAAAAATTAAAAAAGAATAGGATAGGAGAAAAAAATGGAACCAGAACGAACGACAAGAGTGCGTGAGTCTATTTCAGAGCCTCGTCTGCCGATGAGTCCTGTATGCCACTAGTTTCGTGCCCGCAACCGGGAAGTAAATTCAGGAAGACGATTCCGCTTTGCAGGTAAGGGACCAGGCCAGAACAGCTTCGGGCCGAAGGTCTCAGAGCTAGAAAAGGCTGGGAAGACACCTGCTAGAGGGAGGCGTGGCCTGGTGGCTCACTGGGTCCTCTCCGAAGCGTGGTCCTGGAGCCCTGGCTCTGAGCTGAAGCCTTGACTTGCACTTTTCACCCAATCTTAAAGTAGTTCTTTGTGGGAAGTTTTCTGAGACCACCCACCATAACCGCCTGAGAACATCACCCGTGAGATAAGGTAGTCTGACGGAAAAGCTCTTGGTTTTGGCCTGCTTTTTACATATCTCACTGGCAAGTTCCTCTACCCTGTAGCTGCCCTCTCTGCTGATGCTGCCACCCTTTGTGGACAATGAAATCTTTTTCTGTCTTTCTGTAGGATCCCACAGGCCTTCAGCACCAGACTGGGCCTGTTAAGGCATCCAGCCTTACGGTCAAGCCGCTACCTGTTGAGGGTCTCTGTTGGATTACCCAGACAGTATTGTGTAAACCAATCTAATAACTCTGTCTTTAATATTCATTCATTCCATCAGTTCTTTTCCCCTAAGGAACCCTGGCTAGTACATCCATTTTATAGATGAACACACAGAGATCCATGAGCTAAGTGTCCTCGAATCAAAGTGGCAGAACTAGGGTTCCAACCCATGTCAGTCTGACTGTGATGTCGAGATGGTTTTGCTTCAAATCCTCTATGTTTAGCCTTCCACATATTAACTATCTATTTTTTTTTTTTGTGACTCGGTGACTTTTAGGTGACATCAGGAGACAGTGACATAGTTCAGAGTCTGCATTTAACCTTCCTAGGGTGTCGACTCTGTGAGAGTTGACAGCTTGTACCCAGATTGGGATACTGGAAAAGTGGAAACAGTACTTGGTTGCTGATCCTTTCCAGACAGAGTAAGAATTTTCTTTCCATAATGGTGTATGTGTGCGTGCGTGTGCATGTGTGCGTGCTCGTGTGTATATGTGTGTGAGTGTGTGTATGTGTGTGTATGGGTGTGTGTGTGCATGTATGTATGTTTGTATGTGTGTGAGTGTGTGCATGTATGTGTATGTGTGTATGTATGCATGTGTGTGTGAGTGTGTGCATGTATGTGTATGTGTGTGTATGTGTGTGTATGTATGTGAGAGTGTGTGTGTGAGTGTGTGCATATATGTGTATGTGTGTGTATGTGTGTGTATGTATGTGAGACTGTGTGTGTGAGTGTGTGTGTGTGTGTATGTGTGTGTATGTATGTGAGACTGTGTGTGTGAGTGTGTGTGTGTGTGTATGTGTGTGTATGTATGTGAGAGTGTATGTGTATGTGTGTGTGTGTATGTATGTGTATGTGTGTGTGTATGTGTGTGTATGTATGTGAGAGTGTATGTGTATGTGTGTGTGTATGTATGTGTGTGTGAGTGTGTGCATGTATGTGTATGTGTGTGTATGTATGTGAGAGTGTGTGTGTGAGTGTGTGTGTGTGTATGTATGTGTGTGTGAGTGTGTGCATGTATGTGTATGTGTGTGTATGTATGTGAGAGTGTATGTGTATGTGTGTGTGTGTGTATGTATGTGTAAGTGTGTGTGTGTATGTGTATGTATGTGTGTGTATGTGCATGTGTGTATGTGCGTGTGTGCATGTGTGTGTGTGTGTGTGTGTGTGGGCGCATGCACGTGCGCATGCACGCGCCTTACCCTCCAAGATCCTGGGATCTTGCCATGACCACTGTGCTCTTCTGCAGACATGAACAGGGCTTCCTGAGTCTCAGGAGGAGAGCTTTGCTTTCATACTTGAGAACTTGCATGGCGGTGCTATCCCTCTGTTCCCTTTCTGCCAGGAGCTTTAACTACTACCTCCCTGTCTGCTGCAGCTCAGATCACCCATGGGAATACACATCAAGAGAAGCATCCAGCCTGGGATACCTGAGAGCCTGGGTAGAGCTGTTTGAACCCCAGATTCACCTCACAGAGAAGATCAGCCCTGAATGAGTGTCCTGCTAACTACTGAACACCTAGGAATGGACTTTTTCTGAGGTCCTGACCTGCATGTTGCCTCCTGGGAGCTAGCAGGCTCACCTTCTGGTGCTCTGGACTGCCAGGGTCCACAGTCCTGGGATGTGAAGTCATGATCTCTCTGAACAGCCACTCCTCCGTTGTGGCTGCATTGTTAAGTAGTGTCCCCGGCAAGTAATTACATCCACGGCAGCTCGATTGCACCCTCAGCGAACGAGACGCTGACCTGAAGTAATTAAGCAATAGTGCTCATGACAGAGCTATTGTGGGTGCCTTTCCTCCGTGCTGTGCAGCAGCGCCACGGAGAGTCCACTCAAGACCTGGGCAGAGCCCTGTGCTTCCGCAACCTTCCTCACGAGGTCTTTGCCGAGACACCTCAGAGCCAGCTTCTCCTGGGTTTCTAAATATTGGGGCAGCCCTTAGATGTGTCAGGGTGCTGAGTGTAATTACCATTCTTTAGGAACAAAATACAAAACAGGCTTGCTTATTGTTTCCTTAATTATATGTCTTGGATATAAAACAATCTCTTGGTGGTGATGAAGTGTTGATTAATTACCCCAAACATCGCTTTTGGGTGGTTGGGAAACGTGTCTCTGACCTCCTTCTCTATTTCAAGGGAGCCATCCTATCCCATTTCCTCTGCACTGTGTTGAAAAAGCGTGTGTTGGGGCAGTGGACGCTTCAGCTGTGGGTCACGGATGCAGGGGCCTTGTAGGCCTCAGGTAAGGGGAGATAGGCAGAAGCCAGAATTGCTGCCTGGCCTGGATGGGTGAGGATGTAGCAAGGTAGCATGTCCTAGTGGGTTAGGGCACCATCTCTTCCCGTCCTTGTAGAGCTGTAGGAAATGCTGACTCCAGTGTCAGCAGCAGGCACACAAGATAAGGCTGGAGTGTTCACCAGCTGCAGCTGGGCCCAGGGAGCTGGGTAGGTGGTGTCTATGACACTGGGTACTGAGGGGAGTGGAAAGGCCCCCCGAAGAGTGCCTCATGGGTGAGCATCTACCAATATGTGCGGGATGTGTGTGTGCATAAGTGTATGGGTTTTCATTTATGTAAGGGTGCTGTGTGAGAGTGTATGGTATATGTACTATGGATGTTTATACGTAGACTTGTATATATGGATGTATTCATATATGAGCATGTACGTGTGTGTGTGGGTATGCATGTGAATGTGTGTATGATTTTGGTATGTGTGTGAGTATGTGCGAGTGTTTATGAACATGGACATGTGTGTTTATATGATGTCCTGTGAGTGTGTGTGGCATGTGTTTATAAGAGTATATGTGGGTTTGCATGGGATATGTATATTTGTATGTAGACGGCTATGTGCATGTGTATACGTGTATTCAAGAATTTGTGAATATGTACGTATGGATGTATATTTATGTGTACGTGCATGGGCGTGAGTATGGGGAAGGTTGTATGTACAGAGGTGCATGTGTGTGTGAATGGGTACGGGTGTGTGCATATAAGCATGTGTGTGTCCATATGTAGGTATGTATGGATGAGGATGCGTGTGTATGAATTTATACATATGGGGGGGTGTATGAGCATGGGTATGCATGCATTTGTATATGTGTAAGTGCATATGTGTGTGCATAGGTACATGTGTATATGAGTGTGTGTGTATATGTGTGTGGGTATGCACATGGGTGTGTGTATGGGTATGTATGTATTTGTGTATGTGTGTGTGAATAGGTGCATGTGTGTATGTTGGTGTGTGTATATGTGTGTGGGTGTGAATATGGGTGACCATGTAATGTCTATGGGCTGGGGAGATGAGTGGTGATGGGGAACTCTCCCATTATGTGTATGAATAAGGGTGTGTTATGGGCATGCATGAGTGTGTCATGTGTGTATATACAGGCACGCATGTGTATGTGTGCATACATAGGGGTGTGTATATGGGTGTGTGTTCAGGTATGTGTGCATAGGTATGGATATATGTGTGTGTGTGTAATCTGCGTGTGGATAGGTGTGAATATGTGTGCGTGTATATGTGTGTGTGAATATGTGTGCGTGTATATGTGTGTGTGCATATGGGTGCGTGTGTGTATGGGTGTGCATATGTGTGTGTGTGTGCACGCGCTAAGCTGAATGATGATGGGGAACATTCAGCTGGGTTTCCAAGTCTTAGCTGTCACTTCAGGGGTCTGAAGTACCACACCGTCTCTGTTCCTTGTGCTGGCCTCTTCTCCTAGGATGCAGGAAGTAAGTACCACACTGTCTCCATCCCTTGTGCTGGCCTCTTCCCCTAGGATGCAGGAAGTAGGTACCACACCATCTCTGTTTCTTGTGCTGGCCTCTTCCCCTAGGATGCAGGAAGGGTCACTCCCACCCTGGCTTCCTGCTCTCAGAACAGATGAACCAAGCCCCCCCCCCCCCCATCCAGCCCCTCTTCCTGTTCCAGCCCTCAGTCTTTTCTGCAGCTCTCCTTCCCTGTCACTTCTATACATCTCTTGTGGTCTCTGGGTGCCTGCCTTTTCTGCCTCATTACTAAAAATACTCTAGGTGGCCCACAGGGAATATACATAAACGTAATTAATGATGCATGAGAGACCTACATACATTATAGAGGGAAACAAGACAGTAGAAATGCTTGGGGAAGCATGCAGGCCAGTGGAAAAGCTGGCAGCCAGTCAAGTTAGCGGAGCCCGTCACAGTCTGTGCACTGCCCTGACAGCTCAGAGATGCTCCTTGTGCTGGGCTCTTTACTGTGTGTGCATGACCTCATCTCATCCTCTTGCTAATATCCCTGGAGGTAGGGACTCTCATTAACCTTATATTAAGAATGAGAACAGCAGGCTCAGAATGGTTCAGTGTCTTGCCCAGGGTCACACAGGTGGTAAGTGACTGAGCAGGGATTTGAGTGGTTTGCCATCGGTCTCGGGACAAGATCATCTGTACCAGGGAGTGACAGGTGATGCCCTTAGGACAGATTGGCTCCTAGGATGCACTGTGTGCCAAGGAGGCAGAAGAGTTCACTGGGAGCAGAATGTTGTGGTTGGGGAGAGGAAGAAAGGTTCCCTGGCAGAGAACCATGGGGAGCTATGGGAAATAAGAAGGGGAGGGGTTCAGAGGGCAGACTTCAGACTTCAGGGCTCATAGCTAAGGGTCAGTAACAAGGAGATCCAGGCCTAGGATGCTGGGAGGTGAGAGCCTCACGGTGGATCCCTCCCCCAGAGGCCTCTCTGAGAGGAAAACAGACTTGTCCTGGGCACACCTGGCTGCCCCACCACCCGACTTGGGTTTCCCAGATAACAAGCTGGGGCGCTCCCCACGGAGGGGCCAGGTATGTGGCTCTCTGCCCATACCCAGGTCCCTCAACTGGCCACCAACCAAAAATCTACTTTCTCTCCTGAAAACAAGGCAGGGAACAATACACCTGTGTGGTGTCTCGGTACAGAGGAATGGCTGATGAGCTAATAGGGCTCGGATGGTGGGAAGCCAGGGTGGAGTAGGGGTGTGGAGGGAAGAGTCTTTGGGGAGAAAGGGGAGAATGTGTCTGGTCTCTAGGGTAGCTGCAAGGCAAATCTTGGAAGGTAGAAATATGATCGCTTCCTGCCTCCTGGGCCTGGAGCAACAGTCTTGGAAAAGCTCTTAGTGAGATGGATTGACAAATGGCAGCTGAAGTTTGTGACTTGGGCAAGAGCAGCAGGTAGGAGACATGGCTGCCTTCCACAGGAGAGGCGGGCTGCAGAGTGGGAGCGAGATGAAGGTTGATCTCTTGGACCCCTTCACACTGGCCACAGGACCTCTGAAGATCAGAAGGGCCTGCAGGCCAGGTTATTTATTACATATTCAGTGTGCATGTATGTGTGTGCATTCATGTGCGTGTGTGTGTGCATGTGTATGTGTGCATGTGTGCATGTGTGTGCATTCATGTGTGTGTGCATGTGTGAGTGTGTGCATGTGTGTGCATGTGTGTGTGCATTCATGTGCGTGTACGTGTGTGCATGTGCAAGTGTATGGGTGGATGTGTGTGCATTCATGTGTGTGTGTGTGCATGTGTGTACATTCATGTATGTGTGTACAGGTGTTTGTGTATGCTTGTGTGTGCATTCATGTGTGCGTGCATGTGTGTGTGTGTTTGTGTGAGCATGTGCGTGTGTGCAGATGTGGGTATGCATGTGTGCGTGTGCCTATGTGTGTGCGTGTGTGTGTGCATGTGTGTGTGTGTGTGTGCGTGCATGTGTGTGTGTGTGTGTGTGTGTGTGTGTGCAGTATTGGTTAGGTGTTGGCCTGGGACTTCTCCATGTAAGCCAGGTTAACTGACCCACAAGCTCCCAGGGATCCCCCGTCTCACCATCCCTGGAATACAGCACCCGTTGGATGTCCAGCTTTTTATGTGTGTTCTGTGGATCTGAACTCAGGTCCTCATGCTTCCTGGACAGGACTAAGGTTAGTTGCGGGGAGGAAGCCAACTTCGACTTCCTTCTCTGGCTCAAAAAGTATACCCAGCAAAGGGGTTCTCTCATTTTCCAACCTGGAGGAGGATGTTCTCAGGATTGACTTAATAATAAAAGTGAGTGCATTTTTACTTACTGTGTGTGCGTCACTGGGGATTGAACCCAGGACTTTGCGCTCAAGGCAGCACTGTACCATCGCCCCAGAGCAAGTGAATGTATTTTTGAAGATTTTAGTTTTTATTTTAATTGTGTATGTGTGTGCACACACAGCACAGTGAACACATCCACACACACCACAGTGCACACGTGCAAACACACCACAGTGCACACGTGCAAACACACCACAGTGCACACGTGCACACACACCACAGTGCACACGTCCACACACACCACAGTGCACACGTCCACACACACCACAGTGAACACGTGCACACACACCACAGTGCACACGTGCACACACACCACAGTGCACACGTGCAAACACACCACAGTGCACACGTCCACACACACCATAGTGCACACGTGCACACACACCACAGTGCACATGTGCACACACACCACAGTGAACATGTGCACACACACCACAGTGCACACATGGACACACACCACAGTGCACACGTGCACACACACCACAGTGCACACATCCACACACACCACAGTGCACATGTGCACACACACCACAGTGCACACGTCCACACACACCACAGTGCACATGTGCACACACACCACAGTGCACACGTGCACACACACCACAGTGCACACGTGCACACACACCACAGTGCACACGTGCACACACACCACAGTGCACACATGGACACACACCACAGTGCACACGTGCACACACACCACAGTGCACACGTCCACACACATCACAGTGCATATGTGCACACACACCACAGTGAACACGTGCACACACACCACAGTGCACACGTGCACACACACACCACAGTGCACACGTGCACACACACCACAGTGCACACATGGACACACACCACAGTGCACACGTGCACACACACCACAGTGCACACGTCCACACACACCACAGTGCACACGTGCACACACACCACAGTGAACACGTGCACACACACCACAGTGCACACATGCACACACACACCACAGTGCACACGTGCACACACACCACAGTGCACACGTGCACACACACCACAGTGAACACGTGCACACACACCACAGTGCACACATGCACACACACACCACAGTGCACACGCGCACACACACCACAGTGCACACGTGCACACACACCACAGTGCACACGTGCACACACATACCACAGTGCACACGTGCACACACACAGCACAGTGCACACGTGCACATACACTACAGTGCACATGTGGAGGTTGAAGGTCAACCTTTGGGAGTCTTTCCACCTCGTGGGTCCTGAGGATGGAGCTCAGGTCGTTAGCAATGGCTGCACGTGTTGGCTTGTGGCAAAGGCTGGGCATTTCTATCTATATGTCTGTGTTTTAGGGAGCAACGGGTGCCATGGTTTTCCCAAGATGCTCTAGGCCATGTTCTTCTTCTGCCATCCAGCTAGTGGTACCAACTCACACAGGAAGACAAGCTCTGAGCAAGAGGTCAGAAGACCTCAACTAGATTCCAGCTCTCTCTGTGTGACTCTGAGCCAGTCCGTGTTTCCTCTCTGGGTTCCAATTTTCTCCTCGGACAGACACGAGGAGTCTGACCAAAGGGCTTTCCCAGGCTGATTGGTCTGTGATTCTCCTTTCCCACATGGCTGGCCGGGTCCAGGCTAGATGAGAAACCTCATCAGGAAGATGACTAAAGATCTTTTCTCTTAGCATCAGCCTGACTCCTGGTCATTGATTGCCTTGAGTGTCACCAGAGCTGGGTGGAGATGACCAATTCCTGCATTCTGCACAGGCCCACCCCAGCTGACACACACCACAGAAACTACCTGCGCAAACACACAGGCTCATGTAGACCTATGCACAAAGGCACATGCTCACAATTCACGCACACACACACACACACACACACACACACACACACACACACATCATGAGATGTCCTTGTAGGAATCACGGGTCTCTGCTCTTACTCTCATCCAGGGTGTGGCACGATTGATCTCAGATCATCTGTTCTGTTGAGTTGCACTGCAACATTTAGCAAATAAGAATATAGGATGTCCTCTTAAATCAGAAAATAACTTACCGGACATTTTGTAGTTTCTGGATGAAAGCTTTCATATGGACATGTATTATGGTCAGTCTGACAGCCCATCTAGCATGAAAGACATTTGTAGCTAACAAGATGCTTGGCAGGCCTTCCCGCAGGCACAGGGCTGTTATGAGACAGAATGGGCACTGTGGAAAGCTACCTGACTATAGCAGCTCAGAAATCTAGGGCCAGGGAGGGACCTGCTCATGCTCATCTGATGCTGTCCATATGGCTGCTCTGGTGAACCATGCACTGTTCTTAGAGCCAGTGGGATGCAGTACAAGATGCTCCTTTTCCCGAAGATGCTCTGGGTGACAATACACTGAGCGTATTGTCAAGTTGGTAATGGCATGTGGCTTGGCTTTAGAGTATATCAGGTTGCAAAGGAGATACCAGAAGGGGCTAAGGAAGTGAGTTTCAGGCTCTGGTCCCAACCTGCTCTTGGCCCAGCAGGTCTTCTCTTGTGCCCTGGGCTTTCAGGCATGCTGCACAGGGATATTCATGGGGAATGACCCTGTGCTCTGCCTATGAGTGGTGAACGAAGGGAGAGTGTGCTCAGGGCCCATCTGCTGTGACCCTAGCTCTGCACTTGTACCCTTAACAAGGGAGACTGCCGCACACCACCCAAGGAGATCAGCTCTCTCCAGGTAGGATGCTTGCTAGAATGAGCCTGAGCTCTCCCACGCTCCTAACACCACCTGAAATCCATCGTGTTAATCTCACACCAGAAGAGAGCTGTGAAGAGGTGAGGGTTTCCAAGGGCAAGGCCCCAGAAAAGCACCATAGAAGAGGGACTTACATAGTGATGGCAGTCCGGCAGGCGCTGTGTTCTGGAGGTCACCTGCTCTGTAATCTTCAGAGACCCAGACAAGAAGACAGGAATGCCCCGGGTATCGGCCGTTTTTAAAGCCGTGGCCCTAAGTTTGCTCCATACCCATAGGACCTAGGTGCTGCTACAGTGGCTTTCATCCCTTGGCATAGGAATGGAGAGACCCGCCTTGCCTTGGGGATTGGTTTCTGTTTTCTTGCGCCACAGTGACGGATGCTACTGTTCCACATAGGATACAGGCAAGGCAGCCCAGCCTCCTCCGTGAAGCCCTTGGTGTTTTATTGTGCTGTGTCCATGAATTCTGACTGGTGGGCTCTGACATTCTGAGGTCACTAGCTCACACAGGGGGGTGGAATGAGGCTTCGCTGCTGCGTAGGCAAGCCATTGAGCTTCTAGGGAAAAGCTGTCTAACAGGGCTCATCCCGGTCAAGGCTGTCCCCCCCCACTCCCTCCCCCACTCCCCTTCTCCCCCCCCCCCCCCCCCCGCCCCTTAGGCTCAGGTTCCACTGAGCTGGACTCTAAGTACCCTTCTCTAGGGAAGGGCTCTTCCTGGGTTCCGAAGGCCTGCACAGGACCAACTTCCTTGTTCTATCTTCCAGCTCACAACACTTAAAAAACATTAAAGTTAGCATACAAAATAATGGGTTTCATTATGTCGTTTTCATACACGTACATATCATTGTACAGTGTTCGCACCCCACCACACCCCTCTCTTTCCTCTTGCTGCTCCCCTCCACTCAGACACAGTCTCTTCTTTTTTAAAGAAATATTTTCTTCTTTTTAACATTCATTTTTCTTCTCTCTCACAATGCATCCTGTCTCCTTCCACTCTTCCAAGGCCCTTCTTATCTTCCCTTTCATCCAGATCCGCCCCACCTCCACCCTTGCTTCCCCTCAGAAAAGAGCAGGCCTCCCAGGTTTACCAATCAAAACAGGGTATAACAAGAGGGAACAAAGCCAGGCAAGATGCCCTATGTCAAGACCGGACAAGGCAATCAAACAGGAGGAAAAGGGTCCAAGGGTAATAAAGGGTCAGAGATCCCCCCACTTCAAGTTTTAGGAGTTCTATAAGAAAACCAAGCCTTCATATGTGTAGGGACCTAGCAAAGATTCGTGCAGGCTCTGTCTGCTTCAGTCTCTGTGAGCCCTTAAGAGTCTTGGTCAGCTGACTCCATTGGGCGCATTCTCCTGGTGTCCCCAGCCCCTCTGGTCCATCCCTCCTCCCCTCTTCCTTGGGGTTCCTTGAGTTTTACCCATTGCCTGCATCTCAGTGTCTGCTCCCATCAGCTGCCAGAGACAGTCTCTCTGATGAAGGTTGGGCTAGGCACCGATCTATGAGCAGAGCAGGGTATCGTAGGAATCATCTCTGGGCTATCCAGTCTCCAGTTCCTGGTCAGCACTGCAGTGTCAGGCAAGGGCTCCCACCCTTGGGTTCTGCCCCTCCACTGACCCAGCCCCTATAGGTTATAGGTCAAAGATCTTGTGCCTGGGTTGGGGTCCCACCCACTTCCACCACGGGAAGCCTTACCTGGTTACAGAAGACGGTTCAAGCTCCCTATCCCCCATGACTAGAGGTCCTCACTAGGGTCACCCTCGTAGATTCCAGATCCTTTCACCTTCCATGCAAGATACATGCATATATAAGTACACACACGTCAATCTTTATTCTTCATAGGAGAGAAAACACACAGGTTTTACCTGCCTTCCCTTCTCACACTTCTCTTGTTCCTCTGTGCTCTCCTTTCAGAGCCTGCCTTTCCTGTCAGTGTCTGTGATGGTTGCTTTTAACATCAACAGATTAGGATCATCTGAATAGGGAGCCTCAGCTAAGGAACTGTCCTGATTAACTGATGTGGGGAGACCTGCCTTAAACACCGGCAGCACCTTCTGCTAGCAGCCCAGACGAAGGGCAGGGCAGAAGGAAGATTATTTTGCCTTTGTTCACCTGGCCTTCCCTCTTGCTGCTGAGTTGATTTACCTGTTGCTGCTGCTGACTCTGTCCCTGGCATCAGAGCTGTCATTTCCAGGCTCCTCTCTTCGACTTTTCAGGAACCCTCCAGGGTTTTTGGTGGCACATTGGGACTGCCAAGCCACCTAGCCTCAAGAACAGCAACTTCCGGGTTCGCAGCCTCTTATCTGCAAGACAACTGATTTAATAAATTCTTTATAACCTATGGGTTCTGTTCCTCTAGAGAACCCTGATAGCATGGTACCATCTACATCCATTGTGTGTGTACATACCTAGATTCTACATATGAGGAAAAAAAAACCATACATACTTTGCTTTCTATGATATTCTCCAGTTACGTCATCTCCCCAGGTCAAGACACCAGGTAGTTCGGAGTGGAAGAGCAAGTCTGACTCTAACAATCTGTAGATGGGGAAGCTGAGCCCCAAGTGGGCAGGGACTTGCTCAGTTAGCCTCTGTGTCAGAGGCAGAGGGATTCTGGAGGCAGGAAGGTAAGACTCTGAGGCTTGCCTCTGCTCCTGGATGGCTGTGTGATCTTGGACTGTGAGGATGATGAGGATTAAGATAACAAATCTGTAGTGCTTGCTGCTCTTCCCAGAACAAGGTAGACCCTGAACTCAACAGCTTCTGACATTCTCTTTCTTCCTTTTAAGACTTATTTATTTGTGTGTGTGTGTGTGTGTGTGTGTGTGTGTGTGTGTGCACGTGTGCCTGTGTGGGTGCATGCACCTGTGTGCAGCTGTGGGAATGAGATCAGAAGAGGGCACTGGATCTCTCAGAATCCTGTCTGTATGGTGCCCGGCTTGCTATGTGACTGGTGGGATCAGAACTCCTGTACTCACAGTTGCATATTGAGTCATCTCCCAGCCCCAGCTACTACCCCATTCTTGCTGCTGTTACTGTCAGTAAAACCTGGTCTGTGCTATGACTCAGTTCCTCCTCCTTCAGTATTTCCAGTGGAAGTCAAGTACAGATTATGGGGAAGGAGCACTGAGGAGGCTGGAGATAAACATAGAAGCATCCTGAGACCAGTCCACAGGAAGGCAGGGTTTCAGTAAGGGGAGAGTGCTTTCTGTGTGTGGCAGCATGTCATCAGCCAGCACCCAGCAGTTGTCTTCAAGATACCCTTGTTGAATGATTGCATGAGCAATAGAGTATGTTGATTTTCCTAGATCCGGGGCCTAGGCCTCTTCATCTGTACAGGGGTATCACATGTCTCTTGGACTCTGAGAGCAGGTATGGACATATAACACATTGTCAGGTAGTCACCAAAAAGATGTCGAAAGCCTCTTCTACCGCAGGAACTGCCTGTTTTGGAGAGAATGTCTCCTTCTACAATGAGCCTCGTGGTGCTTTTGGGTGTATGCATGCTCACGAGTGTGTGGTGTGTATGTATGTGTGTGCCTGTAGGGTTCAGAGGTTAAAGCCGGGATGTCTCTCTCAGTTTTGAGACAGGATCTGGGTCTGAACCTGGAACTTGATGTTTTTGGCCAGGCTGGTGGCCATCAAGCTCTGCAGATCCACTTGTCTCTGCTCCTCTCCGCACTGGGGTAATAGATTCAGGCAGCCACACCTATCTTTTTACACGGGTGATGGGAATCCAAACTCAGTCCCGAACATCTCCCCAGACCTTGGTGCTTTTGACGGGCAGGAGTATTGGTATTCTTATGACACAGACAAGGAAACTGAGGAAGATAAGAGACTTTCAAAAAGTCATCGACAGAGCCCAGGGCCTGGGGGCAGGTTTTCTGACACTCAGGCCAGCAGCTGCACTGCTTGAAGTTTAGCAGGCTGATACAAATGTGGACAAAATTAAACAGCTCGGTGGTCTCTGAGCCCCCTCTTCACTGGCCTTGGAGATCAGCTGAACTCGCACATTTTGAGGTACAGAAAAACCCCACAGTGGCTGGTGCTTTGGCTTTTTAGCTCAGGGATATGTGTCAGACTCCACGGACAAGAGTGGAAAAGAGAGCAGGAACCTGGAACCTAAGGCTGAGGTCCTTCCCAGGCTAGCGTCTCTGCAGATGAGTTGATTTCCTCTGAGCACCTCTGGACAAAAAGCCTTCTCCACCTGGCCTTTCCATCAGCCCCCTGGTGATTAGGTCTTAATGAGCTGGCTGCAGAAAGCTGGGGGCTGGGGCTGGTTTTGCTGGCCTGTGGAATGCACCTCTGCTGTGGCTGGGGCCCTGCATGGGGCCAACACAAACCATGTATATCTATTTGGAAGCAGGAAGTTCCCCCAGAGCATCTTATCAGGTTATTTCGAATTAGGAGTTTAACGGTGCACAGCGCAGAAGGAGAAGCCTGGGAGGACAGCTAGTAAATGAAGTTGGCAAGGGAGAGCATCCAGGGGAGAAAGGCGGAAATCCCAGGCCAAGTGCTGGAACGGGGCTTGACGATGTTGGTGACAGCAGGCTGCATCTTCCAGGACAGGAATCCTTCTGTGACTTACAAAACACTTCTTCCACATTATCCTACTTAAATCATACAGTAACCCTGAGGGCTAGAGAGAGTTCTCCCGTGTCATTGTTTTACAGATGGTGAGAAAGGCTCAGAGAGGTGCTGAGGCTTGCTCATGGTCGCAAAGTGGAGAGCAGGAGAGCTTTCAGTTCTAGGAAGTTAGTCTTTTCCTGACACCACAGTGCTCCCCAAAAGACCTCTGCACTTTCTTTGGAGAATTGTAATAGTTTGCTCAAAGGGCTCGCGTCCCAGTTCTACGTGAGTGCCTTGCTCTAGAGTGCCCACCCCTAACCTTTCTGGCTCTTTTTCTGTGACTGGCACATATAACTCCCCACAAGGCTGACACTGAGCTGCTGGAGTCATTCGATCCACACAAGGTGGTGAGGGTGCCTGAGAGCTCATGGCCTCAGTCTTTGGTGGAGATAGCTCAGTTCAAGGTCTTACTATGCAAGCTTGAGGACCTGAGTTTGACCCACTCACATTTTAAAAAAAGCATGATGGTTCCTGCTTGCAATCACAGTGCTGGAGAGGGGGAGGCAAGAGGATCCCGGATCCTCTGGGCAGCCAGCATAGCCGAATGGATGATTCCCAGGTCTTACTGAGAGACCCTGTGTCAAAAGACAAAATTCAGAGGAGGACGGCAAGATGGCTCAGTGTGTGACGGAACCTGCTGCCAAGCCTGACAACCTCAGTTTGACTCTTATGTGAGGCTAGGGATTCAGTGGGCAAAGCACCTGCCACACAAGTGTAAGGGCTTGTGTTTGGATTCCTAGAACTCAGAGAAAGCCGGGCACAGTCGGGTGTCTCTATAACCCCAGAGCTCCTGCAATGAGATAGAAAACCTAGCTCTCAGGATTACTGTGTGATTTAGGTAAGAGTAGTTCAAGGCCCAGCTGGCTTGGTGTATTCAGTGGTGAACACGAGACCTTGTCTCAAGCTGTGGAAGATGAGATCCACTCGTGAGTTTGTCCTCTGACTTCGCATGTGAGCTGAGTCTTCCCCCATTCATATACATGAACAGGTGCACGCGTGTGAGCACACACACACACACACACAGTGGGAGGAGGCTAGGGAGACAGAGAGACAGAGAGAAGGAGGGAGAGAAGCTCCTGTGCTTCCACTGGCAGGAAAGACAAACCCAGAGCTGTGACTGATGTTCAGCACTCCTGAGATGCCCAGCGAGAGCTGGAGAGCCTCCTGAAGTGTTCCCTCGCAGTCTCTAGGCGTTTCTTGTCTTGCTTCCTTTATGCCGTAACTCTGATCTTTCCAGGGATCCCCTAAGAAGTCACCAGAAAACAACCCCCCACCCCCATCCAGGTCTGCTTCTTACACCCCAATGTCAGGGGTTGAGGATCAAGAAGTGACCAGAGATGGGGTAGTGGGTGGGGGTGCCCCTCTGCTAGAACCCTGCACAGGAGTAGGGGTGTGTATGGAAGCTGTGGCTGCATAGGATTGGGAAAGAAGTCTCCTGAGGCCTTCCTAGTTCAGATGAGAGCAAATCAGGTGATGGTGGTATCTTCAGAAGGACCCAGATCTGGAATGGCAGTGGGCCCTGGCTTTGGGCAGCGTGAAGACATGCTAAGTAGGACCTTGGCCCGAGACACAGCTTAGCACAGAAGACAGACATCTGTTAGAGGATGCTATTTATATTTACATTTCTGGGTCAGATCACTTCACCCGAATTACTGGTAAGCAGTAGAAGTAGTTACGTGGAGAGCTGGATTACACTGGTGTGAAGCTGTCTTCACTGTCTCATAAGACGTTAAGTTGGACACTGTGACTCAGCATTACCTCAGTGTCCCGGATGTTTAATAACAGGAAGTGTTTTAGTTGTTGGGGACACGGCACGGTCAAGGGAATCAGGAATCAGTCTGCTTCTCTCCATACTCCAGAACGTGTGTTTGTCATTTATTTTGGCTGTCTCTGTGGCCTGTGACCTTACCCACAGCTGCATGAAGACAACTCAGAGACAGCAAGGTTCTGCAGTGGCTTTACTTTAGGGCCTGCAGTGACTCTGTGTCACCCCAGAAGGCCCACTTAGTAACATAGCCTACAAAAGGATGAAGGAAGCAGGTCTGGGTAGAGGGAGGCATTGGACAGCCATAACCGAGGTCACAGGTGACTCCAAGAGGACCTCTGGAGATGAGTAGGCCCTCAGAGATGCCGTGAATGGAGGCTAGCGGTTGGAGTCTTTGTAGGCCATGTCTAGAACCCTGGCTACCACAGGGAAGTGTGCAACTTTGGATCCGGCAGTTCTTCCAAGTCAAAGCCTTCTCTGAAGGTTCCTCTGGTTCTTATCTCTGCTTTGCTCAACCTTTGTGTACAGAAGTCATTGCCGGGAAGGACATGATGCTTTCAGTTGCATTTCCATCATCA
Source organism: Cricetomys ansorgei (assembly GCA_026225945.1). NCBI lineage: Eukaryota > Metazoa > Chordata > Mammalia > Rodentia > Nesomyidae > Cricetomys > Cricetomys ansorgei. The sequence goes on along the minus strand of JAMJFZ010001258.1, from coordinate 1,608,826 downwards.
GCAGTCTCCCAAGGACTTCCTGAACGCTGGACCCTCAGGTACCATGGAGAAGGACCTTCGCTGTCTATTCTGTTCAACTTTTGCAGTGGCTATCACATCTTAACAGTAACACCTTGTCTCTGCTGTCACTCCATGATACAGCTTGCTTGGCCATGAATTATGTTTGCCAGATTCTGGGGGTGTAAGAGCTTCTGTTGTGGCTTGTTCCAGTTGGCCAGTGTGATGGGCCAGTGTGAGATGGGTCTGGGAGCTGCAAGTAACTTGTGCCACCGATGGGTCCACACTTAGACTCCAAGGATGTTGATATATCCAGGGAGACAGATGATTACTTGGGCCAGTTTGGTCATTTGGCCCTGGATCAGTGGGTGACATCTCACATTTTTAGACTGACAAGCTAGGGATGTGGGCTATTATTGAAAGCTCCAGCTCCAGCAGAGAGGACACTTTTCACTACCTGGGCCTTGTGCTGGCCACCCTCCTTTTCCACTGTGTCTGGGGTCTGCAAGGGGTATGTTCCTGCTTGGATGCCTCCAAACCCCTCACATATGGGAACACTTTTCAGGGCATGGCTCATAGCCACTTTCTCCCATGATCCTCCTGATAGCCCTTGAGGTCAGAGGTCAGTTGAGCAGATGCAGTGGTGGGTAGCATACAGACAAATAATCCAAAACCTGGCAAAATTTAAAGACGCTCTTGAAGTTGCAATGGCTGGTACATGGTGGCAGAGCAAGGCTTAAAATCTGCCTTCAGACTCAGTCTAGTGCATTTTCTTCTATGTTGCACAGATGGAGAATGATGGATGTTCTAGAACGCATCACCAGTTAAGCTGTATGGAAGGCTGCAAGCCTGCGCTTATCGTTTTAATTTGGAAATATTAACTTTAAAAATTAAGTCAGTGAACACATGTTCCCACATCGGTTTTCACACGACACTGGGTGGAAGATGACCCTGGGCAGAGGTGGCCTCTCTCTGACCTGGTCCTCCTCAGGCTCAGCCATAGCCCAGGTGAAAAAGGACAGGAAGGCAGCAGAAATACCTCAGCCCAAGGTGTTTGAGATCAACCACTTTAGCCAAGACAACAGAAGTATTTATGACAGGAAATCCTTGGCAAAGACAGACTAGTGGTTCCCGAGACAGCAATAAAGTCACTCTTGCCTGGAGCAGTGGACTTCTGAGGCCTAGCTGCCAACATCTGACTGAGCGCCTTCACATTCTTAGGAGGGGTAGAATCTGCGCTTCTGATTGGGAAGGTGGGGACAATGGACACCCACTGCTGTCGGGCTTTGGCACAAGGGAGATTTATACCCGTGGCCTGCTGTATGCTGGCCTCTCTGCTCTGGGATGGAACAGCTGTTACGTTTGATCAGCTTTCAAGAAAGACAGAGCTGCCATCCGCCAGACACACCCACCTGCCTGCTCCCCAACCCCAGCTCTTGGTGAAGCCATGTCTCTGCTTCCAGCCCAGGGTTAGAGTGTGAGCCGCTTGGATGCACTTTCTAGGCCTTGAGTGTTAGGAAGTTAAAAATACTGATTCTGAGATTCTTCATGCCTTTCTCTGAACACAAGTCAGCAAGTTTGTAGTGGGGAGTGGGTCAGAGCATCTCCAACTGCATTGGGCATGGGAGTCCTCTGCAGGCTTTTCCCCTTGTGGTATTGGGGATGGAAGCCAGGGCCTCATGCATGCTAGGCAAGCACTCCTCTGCTCCTGGCCTACATCCCAGCCCTTATTTGGTTGATAAAATGATAGTCCATGGGAATCTGTGGAAGGATTGTAGTAAAGTGTTCATAACAGAAGGTTTGTGGTCCGGCTTGGAGCTTGGTATGTTTCCCCATGTCATGACCCATGCTGGCCCACTCTGCCCCACCTAACAGGTTAGTCCTTTCTTCTCAAGTCAAGGGAGACAAGCCCAAGGAAGAATAGAAGCTTGACCCATGCTCCTTTGCTTCACAGGATGGGTATATGAACCTTCTCAAGAGTCAAGAGGACCTGTGGCCAGGGCATGTGAACTTTGGCAGGTGGGACAATATGGCCTCACCTAAGATTGTTTGATTGGGGGAATCCCTGGAAGTGTAGGAGATAGGGTCTTCTAAGTAGCAGGAGGGATTTTCAGCAGGGGAGACCAGAGAAACCTTCAGATAAAACTGCTCCAAGGGAAAAGTGAACTTTAGACATCCATGACAGCCAAGCCCAGCTCTCAATTACGTCTTGATTCTCTTTGAAAGAGAAAGGGGGAGACGACAGCTTACCCTAAAGGTTTGTGGTGGATGGCGGGATACTCAGGTTGGGAAAAGGAGAGGAGCTGCCTTGTGGTGACTATCCCATGCAGTACTCACCCCACTGGAGGCTGTCCCAGCCTGGGGAGACCCTGATGTGTGTGAAGGTCGGAGCTTGGTGTGAAGACACTTGTCTTTTGAGATCAGATTGTGATTGTGATCACTGAGATCAGACTGGGCTGGGGCTGACAGGAGACTGCAGGATGTTGGTGGTTGAAGAGTAATCAGAAAGGTTCAGGAAGCTCCCGAGATCTTTATTCCCAGGGCAGAAAAAGCACAACCCACAGATCTGGTGTAATGGTTGGGGTTAGGAGGAGGTTGCTGGGGGAAGTTGTTTAGTAGAATACTGCATAATCATACTGACATGAATGCATAAAAGTGTCCTCCGATGGCTACGCATGTATATCACAGACTTCTATTAAATAGCACAGCTAGACCAAGATGTAGCTTTGTGGGCCATGGATGTATCCGGGTAGAGAGACCATCTTTCTTGAGAGCCATTACTATACACACTCTGGGCCAGACATTTTTACGTACTTGAGTTTAATCCTAAAAAAATAAATACCATTTCTATCTTACACACATATCTAAGGTCCAGGTCTCTTAATGACCACAGATGCCCTGCGGATCAAATAATCCGTGTATGTGTGTGTGTGTGTGTGTGTGTGTGTGTGTGTGTGTGTGTGCGCGCCTCATTTTCCAGAACAGGTTGATGTGACAAGCGATTGTGACTGACTTGTCCTTGGCCCGGGTAAAGGATCCTATTCACCCCTTCTGAGCTCAGTCCAGTCTTAGGTGATAAACACAAAATCACATGGCTGAACACAAGAGGAAGGTGTTGGAGCTTTCAGAGACTTAGAGCTCCCAGAGCTGTGCTCACGGGGATGAGGAAAAGGTCTGCATCCTGATTATTTGAGGAAAAAGTCTGTGTCCTGGATATCTGACAAAATGAATCAGGACTTCAGGGCACATAAGTCCTTTCCTTCCTTCCTTCCTTCCTTCCTTCCTTCCTTCCTTCCTTCCTTCCTTCCTTCCTTCTTGAACTCTGTTGTGTGGTCAAGAGAGCTTCTTTATCCTGGTCACAGTCACCATCTAGGACCATGCACACATGGACATTTATCCTGTGCCACTCGACACCATGTTAAGCGTCTAAATCCAGCCTCCTTAAGCAGCTGTGTGGAGAGCTGGTTGCCCAGCATGCACCTGTGCCTGACTAAATGCTTTGACTTCTTTGAGTAAATGCCTCTGCTAGTTACTTTTTCATCCCCAAGAAAGGCTGTTTGGCAAAAACAACTCAAGGAAGGAAGGAATCTCGGTTTTGTCTTACCATTTTGGAGAATGCCATGATAGAGAAGGCATGGCTGACGGAAAGGCTGCGCGTACGCCAAGGTGGCCAGGGAGCAGAGAAAGAAGAAAGAGGTCAGGGCTAGATGTAGCCGTAAGGACACACCACTAGTGCGATTTTCCCCCAGTAGGTCCCACTTCCTACTTTCAACCCTCTTCTGACAATGCCACCATGCTGTAAATCCATCAAGGGATTAATTCATTCACTGGGCCAGAGCCCTTCTGCTCCGATGTCCCTGGAAATCAGAGCACCTCCAGATATTCGCTCTACCAGCCTCCTAGGTGTTCTTAACTTGGTCAACCTGACAGTTACATGACCACTGCAGGGCCAAGGAGATGACTTACCACACAGCATGAGGTTCTGAGTTTGGAAGTCCAGAACCCACATAAAACCTGGGTGCAGTGGCATACATCCGTAATCCCAGGGTTCAGTGATGAGAAAGGAGGCAGAGACAAGCTAACCAATGGGAGTTCTCCAGCCAGCCAGCCTCTTGTACACAGAGGCAAACAACAAAAAGGGACATGTCTTAAACAGGTGGAAGATGAGAAGCTACACCTGAGATTGTCCTCTGGTCTACACACATGCAACCAGGCATGTACACACACACACACACACACACACACACACACACACACACACACACACGACACAAGATTAACCACTACAGTGCTCTATACTTTCAGATGACAAGCTACGTTGCCAATTCCAGTAGGACAAACTTTGTTGAACAAACTTTGTGTATCTTCTGAACCCAGCATCATGTGAATGTAGTAGAAATCATGTTGATTGTGAATACAACACACAGCAACAGGCCTGAGTTTCAGTGCATCGAAAGTGTGAAGTGGGCAGGTGGAGCTGTGTTAACTCTGTTGCACAGGAAGAAACACGGAGTCCAGAGCTCTGCCCAGAGGTGAGAAAGATCCACTGTAAACAGGGATCTCATTCAGGAAATCGCTTTTCTATACTAAGGGATAAAACACTTCTCCTGCCTCACCAGCAGAGACAAACTCATAAGTAAATGCCCAGAGCCAGGCATCTGGCCACAAAGCCTCTGAAACATCCCCTAGGGTAATAAGTAATTAGCAGTGTGCTCTTTACTAAAAGGACCAGAGGATGTGAGGCTTCCTGAGCAAAGTGACTGATACAGACTGGCACTTACAGTGGAATCTGCACAAGGAGGGAAGCAATTACAATGAGCGTTCTTCAAATCTCAAGGGTCCTCTATACCAGGTGACCAACCATCTGTGCAGTTAGGAGCTGACCAGGAAAACAGGAACCCTGCCAGTTACTCAGAACAGAGGGAATGCAAGACAGGGCTTCATTACATGGGTGATGTGGAAGAGTCCAGCAGGCAAAGTCACTTCTGTGAGGAGGTTGAACCAGGGCATGAAGCAGTACCTACTCATGGGGACCAGCGAAGCAAAGGGAAGAGGGTGCTGCTGAGGTTCAGTGTGTTCTGGAGCCGAGGCTAAGGATCTGCTGGGAGAAGCGATGCCGCAGGTAGTCGGGGTAGGGGTGGGTGGGGGGGGGATGACAGACATGATGACTCTGGCTTCTCTTCTTCCCGGTCCTTCCTTACATGTCCTACTCTTGCCTCCCCTTGGCTGATACAGCTTGGAGGGTGGTCCTTGAGGTGACACAGAGCAGGACAGAGTGTAAAAAGAAAGTCTGAGAACAGAGGGTCTCAGTGCTGGCATAGCACCATAGCACAGAACAGTAAGTTACAGCTCCCAAGAGCAGCACAGGTCTGTGGAGCGCTAGACGCCAGATAGATTTAATACTGGTAGTCACTTGAGCCACTGAGGGGAACGGGACTATGTACCGAGTGATCCTCAAGTTCACAGACTGTGACAATTCCGTGAGGGCGATGGTCCGGTTTCATGCAGGAGGAGACAGACACAGGATGTTATGTAACTTGCCTAAGGTCTCAGTCACTGGATGTTTGTTGAAGTTTGAGTTGGAGGTCAAGACTTATTTATTACCATTATTATTATTATTATTATTATTATTATTATTATTATTGTTATTATTTTGGTGTATGTATGCCATGGCACTCATGTACAGGTCGACTTGTGAGAGTTGATTCTGTCTTTCTATCATGCTGGGTCCTGGGTGGGTGGGGATGGATCAAAGGCAGGTAAGTCAGATTTAGTGGCAAGTGACTTCACCCACCAAGACTTCTCATTGGCCCTGGAAACTTTGCTGAGAAGCCACTCTTCTTGGGTTGAGGGGAGGAAGAGCCTGGCAATTTCAGAAGCCCTTGCAAATTGGCCATAGTTTGTAGCTGTGGTAGCTGAGCTGAGAAATCTCTAGAATTTTCACTTCATGCATTGGTGCAGCAAATTCTCTTCATTTTCAGCAAGTTCTCTTACTGGCACCATCACACTCCAGACTGGTGGTCACGTTAGTGTTGATTTGGCCATGCACCTGAGTTGGGCAGTCCAAATAAGCTCTAGTCCCCAAAGTGGGAACCTGTTGGAATGGGAACCCAACTTAAACAAGGTTCCTTCCATAGTTGTGTTTGTTTGTGTTTAGGGTTGCGGTGGTTGTAGAGGGGAACTATGATTATCTTTTTCATTTGATTTCCATGATGGAAATAATGTTGAACACCTTCTCATAAGTATGTTTTCATCAGTCCCCTTTTGTGAAGCATCTGCTTGAATCTTTTGTCAATTGAGTTGTTTTCTTATTGAGTAACAAAAGCTCTTCATAAATTCTAAAGTATGTTGAAAATATATATTATTTACTTTTATGTATGTGAGTGTTTTGCTTGCATGTGTGTATGTGAACCCAGTTCATGCCTGGTGCCCTCAGAGGTGAGAGGAGGGAGTTCCTGGAACTAGAGTCATGGATGGTTGTAAACCATCATGTGGGTGCTGGGAACCTGGGACTTCTGCAAGAGGAAGTGTTCTTAACTGCTGAGCCATCTCTCCTGGCCCTGAATGACATTTTTGAGTACACACACACACACACACACACACACACACACACACACACACACACATGCACACACACACACACACGCACGCACACACACACACGCACGCACTTGTTATTTTTCTCTTTTGGAAGAAAGTGTAAGATGGACAGTGTATTTGACCAGAAGCATCAACTTAAGAGCTAATTCGGAAGGGTGTGGTGGTGTACACCTTAATCCTGGCACTTGGGATGGTTATAATCCCAGTGCTGGGGAGACAGAGACAGGAGAATCTCAGCTGCTTGCTGCCAGCTATCCTGCCAAATCAGTGAGATCTAGGCTCAATGAGAGATCCTCTCTCAAAAGATAAGATGGAGAGCAATTGAAGACTACATCTAATGTTGGCTTCTGGCCGACATACACACACACACCCCACATACATCCCCCACATACACCCCTCAAAACACCCCCAACACACACCCTACACACAAATGCATGAACATTCATACTTACATACATAAACACACACACACACACCCCACATACACCCCCACATACACCCCCAAAACACCCCCAACACACACCCCACACACAAATGCATGAACATTCATACTTACATACATAAACACACACACACCCGCACACTCACCCCACATACACCCCCCAAAACACTCCCCAACACCCCCCCAACACCCCTCCACACAAATGCATGAACATTCATACTTACATACATAAACACACACACACACACACACACGCACCCCACATACACCCCCCAACTCCACCCCCCCACAAATGCATGAACATTCATACCTACATACATAAACACACACACACACCCTACATACACCCCCCACATACACCCCCCACATACACCCCCCAAAACACCCCCAACACACACCCCACACACAAATGCATGAACATTCATACTTACATACATAAACACACACACACACACACACGCACCCCACATACACCCCCCAACTCCACCCCCCCACAAATGCATGAACATTCATACCTACATACATAAACACACACACACACCCCACATACACCCCCCACATACACCCCCCACATACACCCCCCAAAACACCCCCAACACACACCCCACACACAAATGCATGAACATTCATACTTACATACATAAACACACACACACACACACACACACACACACACACACGCACCCCACATACACCCCCCAACTCCGCCCCCCCCACAAATGCATGAACATTCATACCTACATACATAAACACACACGCACACGAACACGCATACCAGGTCTATGGCTGTCTGCTTGTTCCAACGTCATCTACCCCATACTGAGTGGACACATTGCCTTTGCCAGTATCAACTGGCAATTGCATACATGTCTATTTTTGGACTCTGTCTCTTCTTACTCTAATATCACACCATTTTAATTACTCCAGCTTCTATGTAAACCACATACACACTTACATATGTACAGCTTATCTAATTAGTTGCATAATAAGAAATCAAGTCATATAACTCCTTTATCACAGTCTTCATATCCAAAATTGTTCTGCCTGCCCGACATTATCTTACATCAATTTTAATCATTGGCATTTCAGTTTCTAAAAAAAAAAAAAGGCAGTTTGGAGTTTAATTAGAATCGCATTAAATCTACAGATTAATTGGGGTGAATCAACACTGTAACCATATTGAGTCTTTCAGCTGTGAACACAGCACATCCATCCACTTAGTTAATTTCTCTCAGAAGTTCTTGATTTCTTTTGGCAATGCTTTAGACATTTCAACACAGCAGTCCTTATGCATTTGAAAACTTGTGTTTCTTAAATAGTCTTGCTTTGTGGTGCGATAATAAATAAAATGGTATTAAACTTACTTAATTTTGAAGTGTTTCCTGCTAATCCAATTAGTTTACTATTTTATTCTATTCTAGTGCATGAGTGTTTCGCCTGCATGTGTGTCTGCGCACCACTTGTGCCAGAAGAGGGCGTCAGTCCCCTGGAACTGGACTTACAGATAGCTGTGAGCTGCTGTGTGCTCTCTGGGAACCTATCTGGGGTCCTCCAGAACAGCAGCCAGTGCTCCTAACCACCGAGTCAGAGATCCAGCCCCCACCCCACCATGGGCTTGTATGTATTCACGTTGTATCTGAGATTTTGCTGAATGATTTCCTTTCACACATGTTTTGTGGATTAATTAAGCCCCTCTGTGTAGCCATCAATACTGTCTATAGAGACCATGTTAGTTTTTTCTTAATGTCTTTTTTCTCTCTTTTTTATCACTTAATTGTATCAGTTGAGATCTCTAACACAACAGTGAACAGAAATGCTGAAAAAAGGCCCCTTCCCCCTTTCCCTCGTATCAGGGGAAACGTTCAACCATCTCCAAGTACGTAATGCTCGCTGTGTGATTTTCCTGGACTATTTCTTGGGTTGAGGACGCTCTGTCTACTCCTTACTTTTTAAAACAATAGCTGTGTGTTGGATTTTGTCAAATGCTTTTTTTCCCTGCATGTATGAATTACTTACATGATTTTCCTCATTTTTTGTTTTAATGAAGCAAACTCTATTAATTTTCAAATTTTATACGAGGCTTATAGTTCTGTTTAGATTACATTGTATTTGTTAATATTTATTAACAGCTGGGTGTAGTTCTCTTCGGTAGAGCTCTTGCCTGGCATGTGTAAGGTCCTGAGGCAGAGTCTCTCAATCAAACCCAGGACTCACCCATACTGCTGGCCTCTAGCCACCTTGCCCTGGAGGACTCCCTGTCTCTGCCTTCTAAGGTTGGACTCATAGGTGGGCCTTGTACTCCGGCTTGTCTGACAACTGCTTCAATCACTGACCTACTGTCTCAGGCCAGGACTTGTTTTTTACAATCAGCAGTATTTGTTCTTCAGGGCCTAGTAGCACAGACCTGTAATCTAGTTATCGCGTGTAGCCAAGGAAAGAAGACCACATGTTAACAGCTGGCTTGCAGAGGTGTGTTGAGACCAGTGCAGGTAACTCAAGGAGAGAGTCTCAAAATTTAAAACAAGTGTTTGAAAGGTCTGGGGTTCCTCCTAGGGGCAGAGCACTTTCCTGGCTGTGTGACAGCCCGGGTCCCATGCCTAGGGGAGTAACACATACACTGACATATACACTCGCTCTTTCTTTGTTCTGTGTGTTTAGTGTTTTGATTATTATGTAGTGAGTGAACTTTCTTTTCTGGTCCTGTCTATGTGGTGCTCTGTATGCTTCTTGTCCCGTGATAGCCGTCTCCTTCTTTAGGTTTGGAAAATTTCCCTCTATGATTTTGCTGAAAATATTTTCTGGCCCTTTGATCTGGGAATCCTCTCCTTCCTCTCTGCCCATAAATCTCAAGTTTGGTCTTTTCGTGGTGTTCCGGGTTTCCTGGATGTTTTGCTTCAGTAACCTTTTGTTTTCGGCATTTCCTTACCAATGTGTCCATTTCACGCAGTGTGTCTTCAACTCCTGGGACTCTTCCGTCCGTGTATTCTGCTGCTGTAGCTTGTCTCTGTAGTTCCTGGTCACTTCTCTAGGTTTTTCATTCCCAAGAGTCCCTCGGTTTGTCTTTTCTTTATGGCTTCTGTTTCCATTTTCAGGTCTTGGACAGTTTTGTTTGCTCCCTTCAATTGTTGCTTGTTTTTTCTTGGATTTCTTTAAGGGATTTATTAGTTTCTTCTAATTTTTTGTGTTTTCCTGTTTTGGGTTCCCCCCAAACCCAACCCACAGCCATCTCCCCACTCCCTTCCTGCCACTGCTGCCCTCTTGAGTCCCAGATACCAATTCAGGCAGACATCTGCCCTAGAGGGACAGAATTCACCAGTCTCCAGTTCTTTCCAATGACTGATGCAGGAGTTCTGTTTTCTCACAACTACTGCTTGCCATGGCCAGTTCAGGAGCCTCATGGGTGTCCTTTTAGGCAGGGTCTACATCATGGTCAGTTTGTATGTATGTACGTATGTATGTATGTATGTATGTATGTATGTATCATCTATCTATCTATCTATCTATCATCTATCTACTATCTATCATCTATCTATCATCCATCTATCATCTATCTATCATCTATCTATCTATCTATCTATCTATCTATCTATCATCTATCTATCATCTATCTATCTATCTATCTATCTATCTATCTATCATCTATCTATCATCTATCTAACTACCTACCTATCTAATCTATCTAGTCTTCTCTCATACAATACACCCCAACCACAGTTTTACTCTTCCCCAGATATATTCCCCCTCCATTTCCCTTCAGAAAAGATCAGCCTTCCCAGGTATATCAACAAAACATGGCACAAGACACAATAAGACTAGGCACAAATCCTTATATCAAGGCTGGACAAGGCAGCCCAGTAGAGAGAAAAGGGTTCCAGGAGCAGGCAAGAGTCAGAGACATCCCCACTCCCACTGTTAGGAGTTCCACACAAACACCAAGCTAACAGCCATAACGTTTATGCAGAACACCAAATGCAGACCCGTGCAGGCTCTGTGATTGCCACTTCAGTCTCTGTGAGCCCCTCGGAACCCTGCTTCGTTGATTCTGTGGGCCTTGCTCTCCTGGTAATCTTGAGCCATTCTGACTCTTACCGTATTCCCTCCTCCTCTTCCACGGGGTTCTCCAAAGTCCGATGAACATCTCTAATTAGGGCTCTCTCTCTGCCTAATGTTTGGCTTTGAGTCTCTGCATCTGCTCCCATTCCATTAGCTGCCTCTCTGGTGATGCTGGGCTAAGCATGGATCTATGAGTGTAGCAGAGTATCATTAGGAATCATTTCATTGATTTAGGGGGGCAATTGTGTTTGATTCTATCATAGTTCTCTGGTGTTGGGGAACTTTATTTTTAGTTATGTTTGAAATTGTTTTATGCACTGTTGGGTGAGGAGCTATCCTAAGTCTAGGGCATTCTGTATTGTTTGCAGGTGTTGGATTTCTGTGGATTTAATTGGTTGTTTAATTGGTAATGACCTGCATGTGGTATCTGTAGAATACCTAAGGCGTTCTGAATCAATAAAACACCTGAGCTCAGAGCTTGGGATTCCACTATGGAGTCTGGCACTGGCCATGCTGGTGGTTTCCTCTGCTGAGGTCTGGCAGAGGTTACATCTATGAACTATGCCTCCATCTCTTCTGTGCTGAGCCACTCCATAGGTGTAATACTACAAATGGCTTACTAATGTGGGGCACGACATCATGCCAGATAATCCAACATGGAGACAAGGAAGAAGAGAAAGAAACTGCAGCCTCAGAGTCCGGTAAAGTAAGCTCAGGGAAGCTACCAGAGGATAGAGATTAAGGTAGTAATTGAAGGTTCCTGAAGGAAGAGGAAAAAGAAAGGAAATAAGCCTCTATGAAGAGAAAGACTGTGAAATTAATAAATAAATGAGAAAGAAAGCTCTCAGGTGAGAGCCACAGAATGGAGTCCCTTAATGATAAAGAATTCAGCTGGGAGTAGGAAAAAAAATAAGATTCTTATTGGTTTTCGTGATCACGGAGCCAGTGCTCCCCAATGCAGCTGGTGGTAGCATACTGTTTCATGAACTGAGTTTTCTGATAGCTTTTGTGTGTGTGTGAAGCTCAAGATCTTGTGTTTGAGGTCTATGAAGAAGGGTGTGTGTTTCCCCTTAGTGGTGGTGAGAAGGAATGCCAAACTGCCAAGACTTTGCCAGATATTCTTCCCACTAATCTAGACACCCTTCCCCCACCTCCCCAGCCCTGCTGTTGTGGAAGCTGCCGCTTAGAGCCAAAAAGCCGCTTAGTTAAACTGAACAGTTGTTTTTTTTTTTTCTTTCTATAAACCTGATACAAGAGGTCCTGATAAGACACATCTGCTATGGTGAGGAGAACTCCATCCCATGAGGGGAGCCTTCCTGCAGACAAGGTGACCAGTTGTTTCTCCTGCAAACCAGACTCTATCTTAAAACCTGGAAAGTGTTTCCTCAGGGTCAGCACACAGGAACTGTCTTCCAGAACTGGCCTAGTTTGTATCTCCTGCTGGTAGCCGAGCTTGGTACTGTAAATGGCTGGTGCTGGTTTTGAAGGTATGAAGGGGTCTTTAGAGAGCAACTGAGGCTTGGCACTAAGAAAGGCCAGGAAAGGCCATTAGTGAAAGTGCAGCCTCAGTAATAGTTAAAGACCCAGATTGAAGGGCTCATGCAGAGAAGCTGAGGTTTGGCATCATGAAGAGAGTCCAGGAGAGGCTATTGGTAAAAGTGCAGCCTAGTTGCATCAAGGGACCCCAGCATTCTGAAGATGCCAGTACCATGGGATGACCACCAAGAACAGCAGCAGCAGTGGAGTGGAGATAGCCAGAGCCTGGAGGACAAACTGTGTGTGCTGCAGAGGGCAGAGCCAGATCAAAGCCCTTTGGAGGAGCCCAGAAGATCATGAGGTGAATCCCAGGTAAATGGACATTGATAATGTTTTTCTGCTGTTCAAAGACATTGTGAAAAGCTTAATAGATGTTTGGTTTGATTTGTGCATTAGCAACACTCATGATGCTTCCTCTTGTAAATAGTTTTGCTGGTGTAGAGTTAAATTGTGTTGTAGAGATAAAAAGCCTTTTTTTTTTTGGATTGGCTTATACAGAAAAGGGGAAATGTTGGAGAACTTTATTTTCAGTTATGTTTGAAGTTGTCTTATGCACTTTCGGGTGAGGGGCTATCTTAAGTCTAAGGCATTCTGTATTGTTTGCAGGTGTTGGATTTCTGTGGGGGTTGCTTGTTTGCTAATGACCTGCATGTGGTATCTGTAGAATACCTAAGGAGTTCTGAATCAATAAAACACCTGAGCTCAGAGCTTGGGATTCCACTGTGGGGTCTGGCACTGGCCATGCAGGTGGTTCCTTCTGCAGAGGTCTGGAAGGGTTTGAGTCTATGGATATGCCTCCTTGTCCTGTTTGATGAGCTGTCACAGCTGTGAACTACTACATTCTGGGCTATCCAGCCTCTGGTTCCTGGCCATCCAGGCAGTATTGGGCATAGGCTCTTTCTCATGGTGTGGCCTCAAGTTAGATCAGTCATTGGTTGGCCACTCAAACTAGTTCTGCACCACCATTGCTTCAGCGCATCTCACAGGAAAGACAGATTGCAGGTTGGGGGTTTTGTGGCTGGGTTGGTGACCTGGTCCACCACTGGAAGCTTTGCTGGGTACAGAAGAGAGCCGGTTCAGGCTCCGTATCCTCCATTACGAGGAGGCCTTGCTAGGGCCACCTTCGAATATTCCAGGAGGTTTCCACTGCGCTAGGTTTCCACACTGCCCCTGAAGTGCTCCCAGATTCCAGTTCCTGTTACTCCTTTAGTGTCTGTAGAGTCTGTTCTGTCTCTTCTGTCATCCGTCTCCACAATTCTTTCTTTTTCTTCATTTAATATTTGAATTGAACAACTCTCGGTTTCACTGATTTCCTCCACTACTTATTGATTGACTTCTACTCCTGCTTTATTTTTCTTTCTTTAGCTTTGAGATGAATTAGCTCTTTCATAAATTAGAAGCTTTGCTGATGTTCCTTTTCTAACACAGGTAGCAAAGTTGTGACATTTCTTTAGAAGCCGTTCCGCTGTTTCAGCTGTATGCTATAACGCATTTGGTATTTTAGAAACATTGGGATTCAATTTTTACATTTTCTAATGCACAGGCTTTCAAAAACTTGTAATGTTGTGAGCTGCCATGTGGGTGCTGGGAATTGAAGCCTGGGTCCTTTGGAAGAGCAGTCAGTGCTCTTAACTATTGAGCTATCTCTCCAGGACGGGAATGGGAGCAGGAAGAACCAAGTAGGGGGAGAGAGATAGAGGGAGAGCATATATGGAGAGATGATTGAAATTAGACAACATTTAGGGGGTAATCTGGAGACCTAGTGCATTGGAAACTCCCTAGAATCTACGATAGTGACCCTAGTATTGGGGAATAGAGAGCCTGAAGAAGCCACATCCAGTAACCAGGCAAGGCTTACAGTGGTGGGATTGGGACACTATCCCAGCCACAAAACCTTCTACCGATAACCTATCCCACCTGCAGGAGCTTCTGGGGCAATGGAAGGGCAAAACCCCATGCCAAGAGAGGAAGTCCATGCCTGACACTGCAGGGCTAGCCAGGAACCAGAGACTGGAGAGCTCAGAGATGATTCCTGATGATATTCTGCTCTGCTCATAGTCAATGCCTAGTCCAATCTACATCAGAAAAGCTTCCTCCAGTATCTGATGGGAGCAGATACAGAGGCCCAGGTCCAAACATCAGGAGCTCAGGGTACCCCTTAGAAGAGGGAGTGGAGAGATTGTACACAGCAGAGGGGCCAAGGACACCAGGAGAACAAGTCCCACAGAGTCAACTGTTGGGCACTCTTGGGGCGCACAGACGGAAGCGCCAGACATGGAGCTTACACGATCCCCAAAGGATGTCTTAAGGTTGTCTGGCTTGGTGTTCTTGTAGATTCCTACAAGTTGGAGTGTGGGATGTCTCTTACCTTCTTACCTGCCCTTGGGACCCTCTGCCTCCTGCTGAGTTGCCTTCTCCAGCTTTGATGTAGGAGTTCACACCTACATCTTCCAATGCCCTGTTAGAGTAGTGACCCTGGAAGGACTGCTTTTTTCTGAGGGGAAGAGGGATGTGGAGGCAAGGGTGGATGTGGGGGAGAGGGAAGATGGGGAGAGCAGGGAGGAGTGGAAGGATGGGAGGATGGAGGTCAGGATGTATTTATACAAGGGAAGAAAAAATAAATAAAAATGTAAAAAAACATGTGGTTTAATTTTTAAGTAGTTGGAAAATTTCTGGTTTTTTATTTTATTTTTTATTTTTTTTTTTTTGAGACTGGGTTTCTCTGTTGTAGTTCCGACTGTCCCGGAACTCACTCTGTAGGTTGGGCTGGCCTCAATCCCAGTGCACTGCCACTGCCTGGCTCTGGGTAATATTTGCTACTGATTTTTAGTTTGATTTTATTTCAGTAAAAGAACATGCTTATAATTTCCTTTCATATTTTTGATGACCTTGGATCTGGGATAATTTTTTTTGGTGTGTGAATTTATGTGTTCGCCTCTGCCTCTGCCTCTGCTGTATCTCTCTGTGTAGAACTGTGGTCACATTGGGTGTCTTTCTTTCCCTGAACCTAGAGCTCATTGATTCAGCAAGATCAGCTGCCCGGCAAGCTCCGGGACCCCTCCTGCCTCTGTGTTTCCTGTGCAGAGGTTACAGGTGTGCACCACTATGCCTGTCTTAGTTTTTAGCTAGGTCCTCAGCCTTGTACAACGAGCATTTTACTGGGTGAGGAGAATGTGCAGTTGTCGGTGTACCAGTCATTACCACCAATATTACCAGTAAATACCAAGCATTTCTGTCTGGTTGCTAAGTGTGCTCAAAATCCTATTTTACTATTGATTTTACTGATTTCATTGATGAATAGGAGATATGTTAAAATTACTGATTATAATTACTATTTCCTCTCTTTCTCCCATTAGTTCTGCCAGCTTTTGCTTTTTGTGATATGAAGCTGTATCAGTAGGTGCATGCTTACTAGGAATGCTGTAAGCCTACAATAACCTATTATTATTACATTTCTCCTTTGTATGTTCTGATAATGAAACCATAGCTTTGTTATGTTACTGTTGCCACAGTGTACATTTTTCCATTGTTTTACTTTTAAAATTTCTTCAGTGCTGGGATTGAATTTAGAGCCACTCATACACTAAGTGCGTTTCTTATTTTGTCTCTTAGCCACACTCCAAGACATCTATCTTTAAGTATATCCATGTTTTTACACTTAAAGTGTATTCCTAGGCCAAAATACAGCTGGTTTTATGCCCTTAGCTGGTGGAGCTATTTGATTGTCCCATCTGTAATGGACACGTCGGTAGAATCGGGTTTATAGCTGACATCTTGCTATTTGTTTTCTTTGTGTCATGTTTTGTGTTCTTCTAGTCACTAATTCCTAATGAGCTAAATTATTTTAGTATTTTACTTTTTATCATCTCTGTCATTTTCTTAGGTATGCATCTCTCTTTTCTCCATTCCTAAGTGACTTCCCAATGCATCTTTAGTTTTGATCACAGTCTCCTGTCAGACACTACATCGTGTCTATATATCATACTAGTCTTACAATTCAACACTTCCTTTCTTCTCCTGTCTTCTGCTGTATATCTTACTGGGCACAGACTGTAAGCCCTCAAACTCAGAGCCATCATTTTTCTTAGTTAATTATATTTTAAAGAAATTAAAAATGAGAAATCATATTTCATATTAATCCACATATTTACTGTGTCTGTTTCTTCTCATTCCTTAATGCAGGTCTGAATTTGTCTAGTGTTCCATTTCTTCAGTTTGAAGGAATTTTAAAATCATTTTTTGGCAATGCAGATGTGTGGGCTATAAATTTTCTTAACCCACCTTTTCTGTTCGAGAGCATGAAGATATCTTTATTTGATCTTCCCTTTTTAAAGAAGATTTTTACTGGATATAGATTTATACTTTGATAGTTCATTTACTGAAGATTATCTGTCAATCAACCATTTATCTATCTACCTATGTCACTCAATACATTTATTTATGTCTATTCACTTGCCAGTCACATGTTATTCAACCACCCACCCATCCACCCACCCACCCATCCACCCACCCATCCACCCACCCATCCGCCCATCCATTTTATCATTTATGTGTGTTAATTTTTGCTGTTATGACTGTTTTCCACTATCTTGCACTTTTTCTTGTGCAGAATCAGTCCTTTGTTCTTCTGCAAGTTTCTCTTTCTCAATCTTTCTCTTCATTTGCTTCAGCAGCTTGATTATAAAGTGACAATTATTTTACTAATTATTTCCACTTGATATTCATTGAGATTTCTTAGATCTGCAGGTTTAACTTTACACCAAATCTATAAAGATTCCAAGAATCATTTCTTCATTTTTTCTACCTGCTGAGGTTCTGATGTTCCAATTACATGTATCCTAACTTGCTCTGTAGGTCATCTGATATCTGCTCCTGATTACAGCTTCCCCTTTTCTGCCTCTTTGTGTATTAGATGAAGTGATTTCTGGTGCTCTGCCTTCAAGTTCCATGATCTCCCTTCTGCTGTGTTTAATATATGCTTCTGACACCGTCCAGCACAGTTTTAATTTTAAATATTATATTCTTTATGTTAAATGTTTCATTTGTTTTTTTCAAGTCTCTATTTGTTTTTCTCAATGTGTTTATGTTTTCCTTTAGACCTTTGGAACCATTGCAGTTGCTTTAAAGTTTTGTCTGCTAATGCTATCCTTGAGACTTTAGTGGCGCTATTTGTACTGGCTTATTTTTCCTAGTTATTGGTTATTTTATTGCTTCTCTTTGCCTGTAATATTGGATAAAATGCTAGACATTTGATTATTTTGCTCTTTGGTTGTGGTCATTTTGTTTTCTAGAAGGTGTTGGTTTCATTCTTTGGGTGGTTTATGTACTTGGAGCATATTAACATTATCATGTTGTTTTTAGTTTGTCAGGGTATGTCTAAAGTAGTTAGATCTAGCCTTGGAACTGTTTAACTCTTAAGGTGTAAGCTTTTTCTATCTCTCTGGAACATTTTGGATCCTGAAGGGCATCTATCCAGCCTGGTTAGTTACCACTTGAACATCTCCTGGTCCTCTGGAAGTTCTGATAGTTTTCTAACCCTGCAAATTCGTTGCCTGGCCGTGTGCAGTCTCAGTCTGCACACAATTCATGGCATGGCTATGGTGTCTTCTGGGGCCATTGTCTGAGTTCTTTCTTTTCCTCTAGAATTCTGTTTCCCTATCTCAGCTGTAACAAGAACGTGTTTGTCTCACACTCTGATTTCTCTTCATAGAAGTCCTTTGCACTTTAAAAAAGCATCTGGAAGTCTGGGGCTGGAGAGATGGTTCAGCAGTTAAGAGCATTTGCTGCTCTTGCAGAGGACCGGAGCTCACTTCCCAGCCCTGAGGTTAGTTTGGTGACAATTGCCTATAATTCCAGATCCAGGGGACCAAATGCCTTGTTCTGTCCTCCAAGGGCATCTGTACACACACACACACACACACACACACACACACACATATACACACACATATACACACACATATACACACACATACATAAATACTCACACACAAACACACACACACACATACACACATACACACACATGCATACACACACACACACAAACACACATACACACACACATATACACACACATATACACACACATACATAAATACACACACAAACACACACACACATACACACACACATACACACACACATACACACACACATACATACACATACACACACATACACACACACATACATACACACACATGCACACACATGCACACACATATACACACACACATACATACACACACATACACACACACATACATACACATACACACACACATACATACACATACACACACACATACACACATACACACACACTTAAACAGTGTCTGAAAGTTAGATATAAAGTGTATAATTTTTCCTTCCTTCTTTCAAGTGGGTCTATTTTATAATGCCTGTCACCTAAAGTGAGAAAAGAGTTATTTAAATCTAGCTAGTAGTCTATGAAAGGAATATTACTTAATTATAGCTATTAGGCAAAAGTCTATTTTAAAATATCTGAGCTAGGCTGTGGTGGTGCAAGCCTTAAATCCCAACACTCAGGAGGCAGAGGCAGGTGGATCTCTGTGAATTTGAGGCCAGCCTGGTCTACAGAGTGAGTTCCAGGACACCCAGAGTTACAATAGAGAAGTACTGCCTCAAAAAGCCAAAAAAATATCTGTACAGTGTTTCGTTGTATTTGTTCCCTGGTGGATTTACTCATCCCATCTAATGCTCATTTACAGCATCCCAACCTTTGCCTTACAGAAACAGAGCTGTGGTGTTGGTCGTGGTACTTGATTGATTTCATCTGTGTTCGAGTGTGTTTGCAGGAGAAATTCCCAAGAGTGCCGCAGGGAACAAATGCTGTGTTCACTTTTAGTATTCTTTGCATTTGTAAAACTTATTTGGCGTATATTTGTGTATGTGCGGATGCCACGGCGTGCGTGCGGAGGTCAGGGGACACCTTGAGAGAGTTAGTTCTCCCCTACCATGTGGGTCTGGAGACTGATCTCGGGTCCTCAGGCTTGGTGGCAGGTGCCTCTATCTGCTGACATTATGCTGACTCCTGCATTTGCAATTTAACAAATATTTTCACATGTCTCTCGTAGAACATTTTAAAAACACTTTTGCCAGCAATGCAAGTGAATGCCTTTGTGATTTTGGGAACTTTTGATCATCATCTATCTGGTGAACAATTGTTATTTATCTTGCTGTACACAAGGGTGGGCGATTGTTCACGTAGTTAAAGTTCATCAGTACCTCATCTATCAAACGCCTGCTGTAACGTCTTATCAGCATTCTTTTCTCTTTTTTGAAACATGGTCTTGTGTGTCCTGGCTGTCCTGGAACTCACAGTTCTCCTGCCTCATCCGCGGTCCAGGTGTTTCGTGTGTGTTGTCATGCCTGGCTCATCTACCTTTGGTAAGAATAAAAGCTAAACATAATTAAAACGCAAGCGCATGAAGAAGTTAGTCTTCCTCTTTTTGGTCATCATACGACGGACTTTTAAAGCAGAACCACTCAGTACGAACTATCAGACACTGAGCACCCGGAGCGGTTCTCCGCGCTCCAGCAGAGAGCTGAACTGAGGAAAGTAAGTCGAGTCGGTGTGTAATTCAGTGCCAGGATTAGTCCAGATGCGACCTCCTCACAACTCCGGGCTGAGGCTTACCCACATGTGTGGGACAGACCTACGTGGCTGGAGAGTGCCTGTCTGAGTACACAGTGTGCAGGAAGTGCCAATCCAGAGTCAGGAGGAGAGGACAGTTCTGTGCTTGCTGGAGAGGGGAGGGTTTCCTTCTAGGGGGCTGGTGAGAACTGGCTTCCACCTTGGGTTTCAGTGAAATGAAATGAAAACTTGCCCAGGGAAGAGACATGAGACCAGGTCATGTGATGGCAAGTATGGGAGTATCTCACAGGCAGAAGACAAGGTTCAAGGATCTCATGAGTCAAAGTCTCACACAAGGGAAGACCTGCTTGTCCTGTGAGACAACAGGCTCTGCCTGTTTTCAAGGGGAAATCAATGACCCACAGGCAGGGTGAGCAGAGAAGCAATCTGCAGATCGCTGTAAGTGAGCCTAGAGGAGAACTTTCCAGAAGGGGTGTGAAAGATGACAAAGGCTTCCTCATTGGTGATGAGAGCTTGGTTATAAACAATGCTCAAATATAGACAGGTTCTATCTCATGCCCAAGGAAGGCCCTGCAATATCTCAGTGCTTCTTAGACTAGATGGCCAGCCGGCTCCCTTAGAACGTCAAAGTTGTCTGCTCCTTCCATTCTCACCATGGAATAGATCGCCAGTCTTCAGCAGGACCGGCTGGGGATGAAATAACTGAGAAGCGATACATTTCAGCTCAGAACCTGTCTGGACAGTCATGGTGGAGTCTGAATGGATCTCCATCTATATAATCTTGAGACACCACTGAAGGGGAACTCAGGAGAGCTGTCTGGGAGGGAGGTGTGTGAACATTTTGGACATATCTACAACCCAAATTCTGGAGAACTGGGTTTGACTTTGGATCCCACCATTCTCATTGTGCTGTTTGTTTTCAACCAAGTCACCATCTCAGATTGTCCAGCATCCACCCCACCGGCCCCATCTCCCTAGCCTCAAGACTCTTGTAGAATTTGACATCAGCACCCAGTTCTGCCACTTGTCAGCAGGCTTATCTCTGTGAGCACCAGAGCCACACCCAGCCATGGCTCCGAAGCTCCTGATGCAGTGCCTGGTTTTCAGCAGGTGCCTATGAAAGTGTCTTGTTTTTATTACCCCTGACCCCCAGTTCCTGGGCCCCGGGGAGGCTCTGTGAGCGAGCAAACAGAACCTCTTCTTACACATGTTAGGAGAAGATAACAAATCAATAAAGGTGTTCCGTAAGATAAAAAGAAGATCAGCCATCTGCTCTGTCCAGGTGGTTGAAATCAACCTGTTTCCTGAGGAAGTCACCTCAAAAGTAGTCTGCAGCCTTAACTTAGAGGGGTTTAATGATAAAAACATGTCTTGCACAGGAGTCTCTGTCAGATGTGGAGCTTGGCAAATGGTTCTGCTTCCAGTCACGGGTGTGAGATGCTGGGGACCCTGGTGGCCAACAATGATGAGACAAAATTCGGCCCTCGTATTCTGGTATATGTAGCCCCAACCCTAGGACTTTCCCTTCTTTGAGAAGATGGAATTTAAACCTATGATCTCTTTTTGGCCCTTTCTCTGTTGGAGCCTGAGAACAGAGAAGCTTCAGGGGATGGGTTGGTCACCCAGTAGCACAGGGCTGGCTGATCTGCTTCTGGACCCCCAGCTTGGAAGTGATGGGACTGGGGAGTGAGGAGTGGAAAGAGAGCAGGCTACAGTGGCAGATTACAATGCGGGGAGGAATGCCTCCCTTCTATCTAGGAGCTGACTACATCTGGCCGTAGTTTCCCCATGAACAGGAGGAAGGTTCTGTGACTCTGGGTATGTCATTTGCTTTGACTAAGGAGGTTTCCCAGATGGGTTGAATGGAAGGAGACATCCTCGGGCTTTCTTTAGTGTCTGTCATTGTCGAAACAAGTGTTTATTTCAGGCTGCCACTACCCATTCCGTATAAACCGCAGAAGGAGACACAGGGAAGAGGATACATGACTGAATCCCAGTTCATCCACAGATCTTCCAACAAGAACAACGAATATGACAGGATGAGGTTTTTGTTATGCAGCATTATGCTTTAATAGCTGACTGATACAGAGGTAAAAGACGGTACATGTAGGGGAAACCACAGTGATAGAAACTTCCAGTTACTTTCTCAGGATTCTGGCCAGACCTAACAGTTCCAGCTAGCTGCTTCTTCATCTCCCTGGTGCCCTTCAATGCTCTCAGCCCCAGAGGAACTTATGGTACTGCCCCCCAACCCCTGTAAAACCTGTTTTGAGTTACTTCACGTGGTAAGTTGTTACCTGATGACACCCAATAAATGACTTTGTGTGATCATTTCTCAGGTTGTCTCTGGTTTTGACTGTGTGATCTGTCTTGATAGAAGTTTTATTTGTTATATATCAATCAGACCCAGAAGGCAGGCATGTTCTCCTCCTTGTTACCACCATCTTTATAGGCTAGAGACTCTCAACTATAACACTGGTCCAGACAGGTGCCAGAGGGCAGGTGTTGGGCAACCTCATTTCAGCTTTGTGGTATATGGGCACTTTGATGTGGGGGCTCACAGCCTATGAGCTAGTCCTGAGGTGTCAGCTTATCGGTACCTCTATTTGTCGCCCTTGTAGTACAGCAGACACACAGCACGCAGTGGATCCAGTGGTCCTATGGATGCTACATGCTCTGTTCCTTCATTTAGGAACCTCACAGAAGAAATTATTTTGGAGCATTCAGATGCAAAGGAACATCAGTCTGCAAGTATGTTTTGGGGCAGGACAGAATAGAGGATATCTCAGGGAGTCTAAAGTTTGCTTAGTCTTGCTTGAAGGCTGCTGGCAGCCTCTCTGAACTCTGTGGACTTCACAGGACACAGAATCCCCAAAGGATCATTTGGAACCAGAGGAGATCTATAAAGTCCTACTTTCCAGCTTGGACACGACAGGAGCTCACTATTGGAGCAAGCTGGCAGTGGCCTGGAAGATGAGATGCTACTTGTAAGAGCAGGTGGCAAGGTGACTGGACTCTTCCTCTCCACATCCCCTCAGAATCACCTGGTCCCCATCCAATACAGCCAATGGATGGGGGATTGAACTTGAGAATCAGCAGTCTGGCCTTGCCTGCTGCCCTGCCAGGAACTGCTCATTGGGAGTCCATTTCATATGTGGGCCATTGTGTGCCGAGGTCCAAGATGGCAGGCTGTTAACTGAGGAATCACTCATACGTGGTCTGAATTCTATTTTGCCTCCTCCTGAATGTTTTCAGATTTAGAAATATAATGCTTTTTGAAGAGTTAATGTCTTTACATAGTTCAAATTCCAAATTATAGCTAGTAATGTTTTGGGGGGGGGATGGGTGAAGTGGATACGCTGGGATCTGACCTTTGCACATGCCAGGCAAACATTCTACCACTAAACTACTGCTTTACCCCCACCTTTTAATTTATTTTTTAAGACAGAGCCTCACTAAGTTGCCCAGGCTGGCCTTGAACTCCCTATGTAGCCAAGTACAAGTTTCTGCTCCAGCCTCCCACGTGGTCAGTCCTACAAGGCCTGCACCATTTGGCTAGGCTCTGAGGAAATATTATTATTATTATTTTGCCTCAGTTGCATAGACTTCTCTGCCTAGAAGGCATCTGTAAGAAGGGCCATTGTGTTTGTGTCTTAGAACTTCAGGGATTAGAACACACGAGCAAATGTCATCGTGGATTCTGATTTTCTCTAGTTTATAGCAGGAGATTAGTTATTCTGTAACTTTTCAACTTAGAATACAGCTTGGGAATGTCGTTTTTATTACTTAAAGTAGAACACCCTTCACTTAGTCATTGAACGCGTTGTATACAATTGGATACAATACAATAATCTTGACCATCTTCACCTCCAGCTCCCCTCTCACCACCCATGGGCACTCCCGACTGTTGCCCTCTCTCCTATTTTATTTTTGCAACGCACTGAGTTCAGTTAGTGCTGTCTGCTGGAACACTGACTGATCTTGTCAGCTTGGTCCTGTGCAGGTAACCCTGGCTGAGTTCATGAGTGCAATGGCCACATCGTGGGAGAATGTGGCATTTCACAGCACCCTCCCATCCCCTGGCTCCAGCACCCTCCCATCCCCTGGCTCCAGCACCATCCCATCCCCTAGCTCCAGCACCCTCCCATCCCCTGGCCCCAGCACCCTCCCATCCCCTGGCTCCAGCACCCTCCCATCCCCTGGCTCCAGCACCCTCCCATCCCCTGGCTCCAGCACCCTCCCATCCCCTGGCCCCAGCACCCTCCCATCCCCTGGCCCCAGCACCCTCCCATCCCCTGGCTCCAGCACCCTCCCATCCCCTGGCTCCAGCACCCTCCCATCCCCTGGCTCCAGCACCCTCCCATCCCCTGGCTCCAGCACCCTCCCATCCCCTGGCTCCAGCACCCTGTAGACCAAGTTAGCCTTGACCTTACAGAGATCCACCTACCTCTGCCTCCCAAGGTCTGAGATTAAAGGAGTACACCACCATGCCTGGCAACATTTCCATTTCTGTTCAGAGAGACCTGAATCACATATTTAGTTACAGCTTCTTTGTATTCTATTGTATGGAAAAATATTTACACACATGTATATAATAAATCAGACATGTGTATATGCATCATATGTATTTAGCTAGGACCATCTGAGTTACCCACATAGGAGTTTATATATAGAAGACTCTGTTGGTCATCATGGAAAGAATTTTCTTTTTGACAGGAGGCCTGTGGTCATAAAGCTGGGTCCCAGGGCTGTAGAGATGGCTCAGTGGTCAAAAGCACTTGCGCTCTTCCAGAGGGCCTGAGTTTGGTTCCCAGTACCAACGGCAGCTCACGACTGTCTGTAACTCCAGTTCCAGGAGACAGAATTTCCTCTTTTGGCCCCTGCAGGCTCCTGAACACATGTAGTACATGCTCATACACTCAGGCACACACTCATAAACAAAGCTTTTAAAAAAGAAGTCTGACCACAGCCCTTAGAGAGCCATTAGGGTAACTGTGACTGAGACCACCCCTGGGGACAACATCCTTCTTGGGGAAGCATCTGTGAGACGACCAAGGAGGAGCTGGCATTGCTCTATAGAGGGAGCATGGGGCCTGGTGAGTCTCCAGTTCCCAGGAACAGCTGGCGGCTCATAGGTGGCCCTGGATCACACTCAGGGCAAGTGGCTCCTACATGTCTCACTCTGCCTTAAGACTGGCTGTGCTTAGCAGATCTGAAGTCTGAGTGGGTGGGTAGGTGGGTGAGTGGCTTACGGAAAACCTCTTATGATAAGATCCTGTCCGTGTGAAGTAATGGACTCTGGGATTCTCCTGTCCTTGCTCACAGGGTGGCAAGGCCTTTCTTTCTGGCAGCTGTTTGTTACTGGTTGTTGACATTTTGTGATTGTCTAATGAGGTCAAGCCCAGGGGAGTCCTGGGCAGAGGAGGCATATGAGGCAGAACTGTTGGCTCTTTGGTCTGAGAGTGATCCCAGTCCGAGAGAACAGTGCATTACAGAGGGCGGTCAACACAGAGGGAAACCGAGGGCATTTCAAACTAACAGAGAAGTTGGTAGGAATGGAGATGCTGCCTCAGTCCTTGACACAGAGTCAGGGAAGGACCACGGTTTCTGGCATCACACAGACCTAGGTGTAAAATACGAGGATCACCATGACCTTGAGTAAGTGGCCAGCTGCGTAGGTCTCAGCTCCTCATCCATCCAGCAGGGACACTGGCATGTACCTTCCAGGGGTTTCCGGATGCTAAGGAAAGATGTGAATCTCTGCACAATAAGCCAGTATCCTCTTGAATCCAAAGTCAAAACTCAGATAAGCACCATTCTCTTCTTCTTAATGTGTGAAGAAAACACACTTCACTCAAAAAAAAAAAAGTGTTTTTTTTTTTTGTTTTTTGGTTTTTGTTTTTTTTTTTTTGTGATCGTGCAGCTAGACTGTCAGCAAGGAGACCCTGAGAACCCTAAGTCTGTCAGCTGAGTGTATGCATACGCATACAGAAAGAGGCTGTGTGGAGAAGGGTTTGGCTCCCCTGATTCTAACTACAGACTTGCCCTAACAGCCAGTCCCTCAACCTCCTTTTTCTATTTCAAATGATTTATTTTAAGGCTAGCTATAAAAGCAAGCCAATGCTTAATTGTCTCTCCATAAACCAGGCAAAGTATTACACTATCGGGGCTCATTAGCTAAAACAGAACTACACTTAGAAATCCGTAAGGTGATACTTGTTAATGAACAATGCAAATGATTCTCTTAACTGCTCAAAGAGTAATAATAGACAGTTCAAACAAACAAGTTTCCAGTCCCCAGGGGGCATGGAGACACTGGGTCATAATGAGATGGAGGGGCAGAGAAACATTTGTATTTGTGTGGCTCTGTGCTCTCCTCCGTCCCCAGGTCTACCGAAGTTGGGGGACACTTCTGCCTGACTCTTATTTTGGGAAAGGATCCTTCCCTGCTTGGTGGGAGCAATCCCTGGGTGGTCCTGAGAGTCCGGGTTCTGTTCTCCTACGTAGACGCCTTTTGGGCAGAGTGGTGGTGTCAATAGCTCCCCTGAGACCAGCGCTTAGGTTCATTATTTTTATTCATTGCCCAGTTCTGAGATATAGCAGAGAGTAGATGTTGGGAGTGAGAGCTGAGTACTTTCAGTCCCTGCTGGGTAAAAAAATCAACCTAGTTCTTAGAAAATTAAATATAGTGTGACCATTGGACAGGACAATTCGTTTCTGAGTATGCGCTCCCCCTGCCCCTGAAACCAACCTGCGTAGAGACTTGAGCAGACAGCCATGCACTTACACTGACAGCAGAGCTGCGCACTAACCAACAGGTGAGAACAACCCAAATGTCCGATGAGCAGATAAGAAAGTGTAAAACAAACCAAACCAAAACTCAAAAACAATTCTGATACACAAAGCAGGGGTTATGTATGAGGGGCCTCCTTATTCGAAAACTGACTCTGAAAATCAGAGATAAAGGTCAAGAGGGACCTACCTCCCATGTTTCAGAGAAGAGAGACCAAACGCATACGTACAGATGTACAGATGTTTGTATACGTGAGAAAGAAGCTGAGGGTAAAAACAGCTCTCTTCCAGAGAAGCTGGGATGTGGAAGAGTGAGTAAAGAGTCTGTGTGTGCATGCACGCATTCTCATGTGTGTGCACCCATGTGCAGGCATGTGTGGACAGGTCTCCAGTGTCTTTCCTCAGGTGGCTGTCTGTTTGTTTGTTTGTTTCGAGACAGGGTCTCCCACTGGCCTGGAATTCACTAACAAGGCCAGACCGGATGTCCAGAGGATCTGAGCCTCTGCATGTCTGTGCCTCGCCAGAGCCAGAATCACAACCATGCACCACCACACTGAGTTTGGAAATCCATTCTCCTGCTCTTGAAGTTAAAATAATGGCACACACCACCCTATCATTTCTTTAACTGCTTGTGTGATTTAATTAAGTTCTTCCACCAGGCCACTGGGGAAGCTTGGGTAGCAAAAATGGGTATTTACCCCATCTTAAAGAGGAGAAAATGGAGGCTCAGCATGATAAAGTCAATTGCCCTGTCCCTAGGGATCCTTGGTGGCAGCATTGCAACTCGGTGGGTGGCTGTTTCGGAGGGAAGTGTGTGCACTTGAGTGTATGCACGCTCAAATATATCATCACAAACACTTACCGAGTACCTCTCAGGTGCTAAGTGCTCTTCACACAAGGCTTCACTGAATTCTCACCGTGATCCTCTGAAGTTGCTATTGTCATCTTGGTTTTACAGAAGGAGACATGGATGCTTAGAAGATTGCAGTGAAGAAACAGCAGAACCAGGATTTCAAACCAGGTTCCCCTGAGCCCAAAACGTGTAGCATCTTGTATCATGTGCTTCTGTCCAGGCCAGATCCAGGGTGGGGGGACCAGCCAGAGTGCTTGAGAAAAACCATCTCTCTGTCACAACCACAGTCCCTCTGCCAGGCCAAGAGACAAAAGCTGAAACGTGCCACAACTATGGTTGGAAAAACCTGGAGACTGCTGGGAAAGGCCAAGGGATGCCATTGCCTGATGGTGCTGTTGCCACCAGTCTGGCTTTGTGCTCTGCTCCTGACCTGGGCTTGGAGGGGCCCTCCAATGGGCTTGCCTCTTCTAGAAGCGGTTTTGATTGTGATCTCAGAAACTTGGATCCAGAGACCCCTCACCAGTGTCTGCAGGATTTATCCACAGCCCCAGGTTTCTCCCTCGGAGGAATGACTGTGGCCAGATTGTTTGTATTCATAGTTTTGGCAACGCGGCTCCATCGTGAGTTAGGTATAAAAATATCCAGGGGAAGACAGTGACTCATAATTGAGCAGTCAGAGGGGACACGCTCAGTGGGACGTGGTTTATCACAAAATCCAAGTGGCTGCTCGGATCCTTAGAGGAAAAGGAGGGAAGGGAAGATGGATTCATGTAAGGAACTTGTAGGTATCATCTGGATTCTGTGTGAATTAAAAATTCACATGATGCTATTAGATGTGGGTCTTGGAATGATCAAATAAGTCAACTTCCAAAGCAGGACTTTGTGTGTGTGTGTGTGTGTGTGTGCGCCTGTGTGCCGAGGCCAGGGGTCAACATCATGTATCTTTCTCATTCACTCTCTACTTTAACTTTTGAGATAGTCTTTCATTAAACCTGGAGAAATTTATGATTCAGCTAGACTGACTGGCCAGCAAGCCCTAGGATGGTCTGTCTCTGCCTTCCCACTACTGGGATTGAAGGCTTATGTGGCTTCTCTTTTCTTTTCTTTTCTTTTCTTTTCTTTTCTTTTCTTTTCTTTTCTTTTCTTTTCTTTTCTTTTCTTTTCTTTTCTGTGTATGCTTGGGCTCAAACCCAGGTCCCCACCCTTGCATGGCGAGCACTTTACCAATGGAGACATCTCCCTAGGTGACAGCTCTTAGGTCATGCTGGCAGGATCTTAGTTTTCAGTGGTTGGAGCCGAAGGCAGCTGGGGTTCACTGCCCACAGGTTGACCGCAGAGTTTGAAGCTGGAGAAGCCCCCTGGGTTCTGACTCCTAACCCAGCGTTCTTCACTACAAATTCTCCTTCCTAGGCTCTCTGCTGTGACCGTAACTCCCACCATCCTCCCCTGTGTTACCTAAGCTGCTTGCGCTATAGCCCGAGGCCCATGTTCCTTAAACACCTTGGCTATAACCCACAGGAAGAAAAATATTACAGTATGACCCAGAAGACACACACACCCACCCATACTCTCAAACTCACATGTGTGCATTCACAATTTACATGTGTGCACACAGACACTCACACGGGGCCACACCCAAGCACAGACATATGGGCATGCTGGATTGGCAGTGTTCAGGATTCCCACAGGAAGCAAATTCCTGGAAATGGGCTTTCACCAGAGGGGCAGACAGAGCCAAGCTGGGTGAAGGAGACAGACACGGCTGTGTGGACACCAGCCTCATGGCGGTTGTCACTGAAGTTAGAGACAGGACGGCAAAGGGCTTTTCTAGGCTCACAGAAGGTCGGAGCCCTGATGATAGGAGCTGTGGCCTTATGGGTACAGCCTGTGCCAGGGCTGCTGTGCTGAAGCTAGGTGAGACAGGAAGAAAAGCCTCAGGATTTCAAACCTAGTCAGAAAACAGAAAGTATGATGCCACCCTGAAAGGCCAGTCTGTAGCAGTCAGAACAGCCTAGGAGAGATGGGATAGGTGGTGATGGACAGTCAGTGGCACATGTGTGTACACACTGCTCACCCACATGGCACATGTGTGTAGACACTGCTCACACACGTGACATATGTGTGTTCACTGTTCACACACATGGCACATGTGTGTACACACAGCTCATGCACATGTGGGTAGTCACATAGCAGGTAGAGCACTGAATAAAGGTGCCCTTTGCCCCTGGGGGATGTGACCATCCACAAGAACAGAGGCCTGGTGAATAAATGTTGGCTGAGTGATCAGACTGCGCTGAAACAGGAAGACCAGCTACTCCCCAGCCTCTGCCTCACACAAGCCAGACTGCAGTAACTCGCCCTAACTCAGTGCTAGCCTTTGCTTCTTGCATTGATCTAGTTTATTCTCATCCTATCCCACTCTACCCCACCCATCCCTCTCCACCCCACCTACTCCATCCACCCCACCGCACCCACCCCATTTCACTCCAACCCACCTACCCCACCCACCCCACTTCACTCCAACCCACCTACTCCACCCCACCCCACTTCAACCAATCTCTTCTATACCACCCCACTCGCAACACCCCACCCAGGCTGTTCCCTGCCTAAGTTCTGACTACTTAGAGGAATCCTGACTGCCTGAAAGAGTTAGCATCTGGTGGCATCCTGTGCCTTTGCTGTTAGAGGATCTGGGTTCAAATCTCAGCTCTACCATAGGTAACATTAGCTTCAGGGTCCTTTTTGTCATTATAGGATAATTTCCTGTTTTGGGTTTAAGACATCAAAGTGGAGGAACCTGTAGCAACATGGCACATGTCCTGTATGGTCCCCAAGGCCATTACCTCACTAGCACCCTGAGGGCATCGGGAAGACATGCTGCTTCTCAGTCAGTTGTTGATAACCAATGGGTTGTCTGGTCTTCAAGGGGGGAGTCAGCCGCAGCTTCAGCTTCCCCAAGCAGTACACCAAATATGCCGCTTTTCATGTCATGGGACACTTGAAGGAAGGAGACCCAGGTATATGAACCTTCTCTTCATTGTACATCCAGAAGGAAAAGTTGGAGTGGTCAGCATTTTTCCTGCACTTTGCCAGGGGAAGACACAGGGAGAGAGGAGCTAAAAGCAGGATCTCTGTGTAGTGTGGGGTCTGGAGGCGTCCAGCGGGGTCCTGGGGTGAGGACAGAGTCTGCTCTGTACCTCAGCCCTTTGGCATCTGCAGCTACCAAAGCTGTCACCTCTCATCCTTGGCTCTGGGGTCCACAGCCTCCTCATAGTCCCTCGTTACCATCCAGTTCAGCAGCAGTGGATCATGGTGGTAGCTGACGTCACCAGCTGCACCTTGGCAGAGGACAGCATGGCACATCTGCTGCACTTGCCTGGAAGTTTGGTTCTCAGGTCACACCTTAGGACTTCTCTCCTAGGAAGACATTACAGTAGCCTGCCAGTGTGCTCAGTCCCCCCTCCCCCACCACTCAGTGCTTCCCTGGCTCTGCCTTTATATTTCCAGAGGTTCTTTCTGAGCTTAGGGGAGCCTTGGATGACACAGATGCTTGGGAGTGGGGTCTTCCTGGTTCATCTCCCCACTCTGACCCCCAGGATGGAGCTGTGCATCTGGTAAGTGCTGACTCCATTCGTGTGGAATGAGTGGGAGTATGAATCTCTTAGATGCATAGTTTTCCAAATTCCTGTACTTTGCAAGCGTGTGGTGAGCTTATGACCTTTGGAAAAGGCTACTTAGTTAAATGAAAACCCAAACCAAGCCCAGATCAGATCCTGTGCTGGGTAGTTTTATGTCAACTTGACACAAGGTGAAGTCATCTGAGAGGAGGGAACCTCAATTAAGAAAAATACTCATAGTGCCAGGCAGTGGTGGCACACACCTTTAATCCCAGCATTTGGGAGGCAGGGATAGGCAGATCTTTGTGAGTTTGAGGCCAGCCTGGTTTACAGAGCAAGTTCCAGGACAACCAGAGTTACAACAGAGAAAATCTGTCTCAAAAAAACCAAAGCAAACTAACCAACCAACCAAACAAAAACCTTACAGAGTAAGATTGGGCTGTAGGCGAGCTTTGTACAGAATTCTTAATTAGTGATTGATGGGAGGAGAGCTCAGTCCATTGTGAGTGGTGCCATCCCTGGGCTGGTGGTCTTGGCTTCTATAAGAAAGCAGGCTGAGCAAGCCATGGGGATCAGCCAGTAAGCAGCACCCCTCCACGGCCTCTGCATCAGTTCCTGCTCCAGGTTCCTGCTCTGTTTGAGCTCCTGTCCTGACTCCTTCAACAGTGAATGGTGTTACGGAAATGTAAACCAAATAACCCTTTCCTCCCAAAGTTGCTTTTAGTCATGGTGTTTCATCACAGCAATAGAAACCTTAACTTAGATTCTTTCCACCCCAACTTGTCATTTTGTGTTAGAAAACTGAAAGACACAGAACTTAGGGGAGAAGGAAATCAAGGTAGTATGGCTCCCCAGTTTTCACTCTTTGTGTCTTGTGAATTCTCCTTCCCAAACTGATCAGTAAAGTAATATACACTCACTATTCAAAGAGTCAGACAACTTAGAGATCAAAAGACAAGGGAAAGATTCAAAACTGCCTATACCTCTTCCTAAGAACCTCTATTAGAGTTTTCTTGCATGCATATGTGTGTGTGTGTGTGCGTGTGCATTGTGTGAATACATACGTGTCTGCGTGCACATGTATGAGTGTGTGTGGGCACACACAGGTCACGGTGCGTATGGGGAGGTCAGAGAGCAACTTTGGGTAGGTCCTTGACCTGTAGCTCTTTTTAGATGGAGGTTCTTGATGTTTCCTGCTGTATACCAGGCTAGCTGGCTCTCAGGCTTCCAGAACTCCTGTCTCCACTTTCCTTCTCATGGTATGAATGTTGGGATTACAGATGTCTGCTACTGCATGTCCTTTATGCAGGTTCTGGGGATTTGAACTTACGTCTTCATACTTGGACATCAGTGCTTCAGTCACTGAGTCATCTCCCAGGCCCCCACTTCCAGAATTTTCCCAGTGTATGCCAGGTTCTGCACACCGTGGCTTCACCACACAGTTAGGTCCCACTGGGTGTAGAGGTTGTTGGCACTCCTTTTGAAAACAATTCAAGTATTTCCTTGGAAGAAGCTGGTACTGCAGCATGGTGCCCCAAATCTGAGTAAAAAGAGGAATGAAATGAGACTTGCCGTTTATTCCCTCACTAAATAGGCCAATTAGTGTGTAGACAGCGTGTTTCCCCTCTGCCAGGGCCACAGCCAGCCAGATAGGAAGGAAGGAGGGAAGCTGGGTGTTTTTCAAGTGCACAAGAGAAATAAGCTGCCCTCCCTCTCTGGCTGAGCGTTTGGGGAGCAGAGTTTTCCCCACGGCCATCAAGCCCATCCTAGGGGCTGTGGCCCTCCCTCTGCCAGTACACAGATGCGTGTTTTACTCTCTGGCATGACAACGTACTAGGGAAATACAGACAGAAAGCCCCAGAGAGCTCCATAAAGCGACATAAACATGCCTATGTCTAAAAGATGCAAATGCTCAGCAAGGCCTGAAGATCTCCCTGCTGCCTCCTCCTTAGTGGAGCAGCGTTTGGTTCCAGGAGTCGCTATCAATGCAGAAGTGTGCACCACCATACAGAGGCAGCCATGTTTGTGAGCTCAGAGAAAAAGCATGGTGATGTAACTTGGTTGTGTTGACAAATTAACCTAATGAGAATACTTTCCCACTAAGAATTCATTAAGCAAAAATGTGCAAAGATGGTATTTACTGTCTGTTAACCCTTAATTGGCTCAACACCAAAAACACTTAATTGTGACATGTGTCACCAAAATCCCTAATGTAGTTAATCACTGTTAGACTTACAAAATTATACATCTTACATGATGATCTGTAATTAAAAATTATATGGGATTATCTTTAGCCCATGCTTTCAAGTGAGCAGCTTTGGCACACTTGAGAAATTGTGCCAAAGTCAGCCGTGGAGCGAGGTGGCTTTTGTGTGTCACCAAACTTGTGCCTAAGGAAAACAGGAAAGCCAGAGGGAAGTCTTTCTTCAGCAGGTGCCAAACATTTCCACGTGACATGGTAGAAAGTGCCGAACCGAACCAACCACACCTGGCCATTTAGCTGCTGTGTGATTGGGAGTAGGCCACTTCTTTCGTGACCCAGGGTCATGATTATGGTATTTAGAAGAGTCGAATTAGGTTGGACTTGGGGAAGTCTTGTATTTATAGATAAGCTCATCTCTGTTTGTTGGCTCACTTCAAAGACAGGACATGTGTGACCAATTTCTCACTCCATATGTTCATGTATAAATTCACCATAGATTCCAGGGAACCTAACTAAAATACCAGTAACAACAAGAAAGGTGGGGGCAATTAGATTTTTCTCCTGGCTCCCAACACGCCTGCCTTTGGAAGACTCATGGGCATAGGCATCTAATTGCCTCCCTCTTCCGTGGTGGTCCCATAGGTGGGGAGGAGACTTTTCATCCTAACTCACAAGCCTCATGAAAAGGAAAAGAAAATGCTCGCCATAAGTTAAAAAAAATATGTTCTGGAGTTGTGTTTATCAGCCTTTCTCCTTGTACACCCCACACGATCCATTTCAGGGTTTAATCCAAATTATAGTAGCATCTTTGGGCTCCCTGGCGACCATCATCATGTACACAGCTTTAATGATCTA
Organism: Cricetomys ansorgei; assembly: GCA_026225945.1. NCBI lineage: Eukaryota > Metazoa > Chordata > Mammalia > Rodentia > Nesomyidae > Cricetomys > Cricetomys ansorgei. The sequence continues at coordinate 1,574,257 of JAMJFZ010001258.1, read as the reverse complement.
TATTCTGAGGTGCTTGAACAGTGGTCTCCCCCCAGAGATCTGGAAGTCTCTGAGGTCTGTGTTCAAAAAACACAGCTGGTGGCAGGCCCCGAAACCCCAGTGGGGTTGAATGGAGAGCAGGAGGGAAGAGAAGGAGATGAGCAGATGACCACACGGACGTGGACTGCAACCCACAGGCCTGCAAGGAAGCCTGTGGTGTGAGCCACTGTAGGAAAGGAGCCCTGAGAAGGGCAGGAGGCTAGATGGAGTGGCGCTGACATGGCAGGGACGATACTCAGATACTCACCTCGGGTGCTTGCCTCTCATTGTGATCACAGATCAGGATTAAAGAGCACCAGACTTTCTGGGTGGGGCTGCTCTCCTGGGAAGTCAAGGGCACATCCTTCCTTCAGCAGTTACTGAGTGCATTGAGGACAAGCGCCATGCTGGGCCCCTGAAGACTCATGTCCGAAGGCCATGGAACCTTCCATTCACGTCCTCCTCCCTCCACTCCTGTCTCACACCAAAGGGGCTTCACAGACACCCACCAGAGCTGATAATTGGGGGCTGGTGGTGTCACTGAGGTCTGTCCTCCACAAGGCTCTGAGCATGTCCTCCTCTATCACTTGGGTTTTCCTGTGTATCATTCCTGATTATCCCTGTATACTCCTGTGCATTAGGAGGATAGGGTTATCCTCCTAATCAATTGGGTGGCTCCGCAGCTCTCGAGCTTACGTTGTCCCGGACTGTTCTGTTTTCTTATTGTTGTCCTAGTGAGGAACACCCACCTCCGCCATGTGGCTGGGTCATCCACTGTTGCTGGTTCTAGCCCCCTTACCAGAAGGACACCACATGAGACACCACTAGGAAACACAAAACATCTCTTGCTTCATGAACTTCCAGGCTGCTGGGGTGGGATCATGGTGCCCATTAACCACACACAGTGTGGTCCTGTGTGCCAGGAACCAGAGAGAAAGCTTATGTGGGAAAGCCAGAGGGAAATCTTTCCTAGATACCAATGCAACCTCCTTCATGCCTCTCTGATGAAACTGTATAATCAAGAACAGATAAAGGCTAAATGCAGAGCTTGTGTTGTCAAAGCAAGAGATGGGGGTAGCCAAAGACCGTAAAAATGACCAGTTACTCCATAGATGCATGCTTTTGTTAACAGATTGAATCACTAAAAGACTCAGTGAAGATCCGTGGGTCCTTCCTGCCACGATTACAGTCTTTGTAATCACACATGTGCGTGAATGTTCTTTTCACTTGCCTTGTAGTGTTCCACTGCCTGGCTCCTCCGCATGTGCAGGGCAGTTCCCTCCAGATGGACACAGCTGCTTCTTACTTTTCATAGTCAGAAGCATAGTGTGCGTATGTTTTTCATATACACAAGTGAGTGGGTTTCCCTTCCGGGAAAGAGCATTTTCCTGACAGCTTAGGAATCACACTGCGTGCTTGGGTTTGGGGCAGGGAGCAGTCACCAGGTAAGGGTGAGATGGGGGCATGGGCTCTTACAGTGGAGCTGGGCTCACACAGGTGGGGAAATGTGAATCAAGGCTTCAAAGAGGATATGGGACAAAGGGACTCCGGAATGAGGAGGCAGAGGCGCAGCCGGCCGCGCCTCTAGGGGATACAAGGAGGTTGGTGTCTGGAAGGGTCAAGTTGGGAAGGATAGTGCTTTATGGTAAAACACTACAGTACAGTATAAGTGGCCAGGAGCAACTCACACAGGTGCTCTGAGGCGACGGCGGGACCAAGTCTTGCTCTTTCAAGGGCTCCTGAGGGCTTCATTCAAGGGCTTATTCCTGTCTTTGAGGTATTGGGAGGAGCTCTTATGCAACTATTCTTCCTCATCTTGGCCCAATAACCCAGGGACTTCTTTGTTCGGCTACCAGAAACAGTCAAGGGGAGAAGCCAAACTGAGCACTACTAGTCTCATGAGTGGGCAAATGGGTGTGATCATGGGAATGCTCACTTGAGGCTTGCGGGAGTAGGGCCTCTCGGCTGCTTCTGGGCCATCCTGTGGTCCCTCTTGTCACCTCTGTAGCCTCACTGCTTCACAGAGTTGGTAATCGCGGTCATCACTGATTGTATCTTTGCTTGTCAGAGAAGGCCTTCGACTGACCCCCAAACTATTCTGAAGTCACAGGGATACCCTTCCAGATGGGTGTGGGAAGCCATCTCAGAAGCACGGGCTTTAGAAGGATGAAAGAGGATGGGGACTTGGAAGCCAGGGATGGATAGATGCTTCAGTGACTATCCCTTCTTGTAACGGGGTGAGGACAACACTTCTAACGGAGTGTCCTGACCACGGCCATATCCGCTGTCATCCTGAAGTAGCTCCAACTTTTCTTCAGCTTTTCTTTGCGCCTGAGGTCTCTCTCCATCAGTCTCTTAGAGAGCTCTTAGAGTGGGTTCCAGAGTCCATGTTTTCCTCTTGGATGAAGATCTATTCTTTGGGAATGAAGGGACAGGTAGGGAGACTTCTAACATCTGCCTGTTGCTGCCTGGGTCTCTCAGATCAAGGTCTGCAGTGGCAGAGAATCAACCCTCTGTGGCTCCCAGGAGGAACTGGAGTGGGTAAGAAGGAAGCAGATTGGAAAGGAGTCCCAGATACACTTCACTGGTTCTGAAGGATGCAGAGAAACTCCCTCCATTACAGGCAAGAATGGAGCTGTGACAACACAGAAACCAAATCGCGGCTGAGCAAGTGGGCCAAGCACTGAGTGCCAGGGCAGTGCTCAGCTGCAGGGTGAACAGTGAAGAGCAGCCCCGTGGGAAGGCAGCGCAGGAGGGGAAGTCAGGAGAAATCTAGAAGGTTCAGTGACTCCTTTGCAAAGACCTGCCCGAGGCCCCAGCCCCGCCTCCCTTTCCTTCAAGAGTCTGACTAATGAAGGTGACTTGTCAGGTGGATGAGTAATTAAAAAAGCAGAGCATCTAACCTTTGAGGCCCTTAGGAATCCCAGGTCAAAAATAACGATCTGATCCCCTGAGACAGCTAATGCCATGGTAACAGGAGAAAATCCTCTAGGAAGGGCACCTGTGCAGTTCCTGGCACAACTTCTAGTCATACCTAAGACTAGCTGTGTGCCCCAGAGCAAGTACCCAACCTCTCTGAACTTGTGTGTTTTGTATGGCTGATGCTAGTCTAGATCTCCAGGATGTGGAGGGGGCAACTATGGGCACAGTGGATGAGGGGTCTGGGGTACGGTGGACAGGGGACCTGGGGCACAGTGGACAGGGAGCCTGGGGCACGGTGGACAGGGGACCTGGGGCACAGTGGACAGGGAGCCTGGGGCACGGTGGACAGGGGACCTGGGGCACAGTGGACAGGGAGCCTGGGGCACGGTGGACAGGGAGCCTGGGGCACGGTGGACAGGGAGCCTGGGGCACGGTGGACAGGGAGCCTGGGGCACGGTGGGCAGGGAGCCTGGGGCACGGTGGGCAGGGAGCCTGGGGCACGGTGGGCAGGGAGCCTGGGGCACGGTGGGCAGGGAGCCTGGGGCACGGTGGACAGGGGACCTGGGGCACGGTGGACAGGGAGCCTGGGGCACAGTGGACAGGGGACCTGGGGCACAGTGGACAGGGGACCTGGGGCACAGTGGACAGGGGACCTGGGGCACGGTGGACAGGGGATCATGGTGCATAGTGAACACTTAGTAAGGGTTTTATATTCAGAACATCCTGGCTAAGACTCCCCAAAATTCTTCCTTCTCTCGGTCTAGAGGGTTGACTCAGAAGTTACGAACACACATGTTACTCTTGTTGAGGACCCAGGCTTGAGATCCAGCAACCACATGGTGGCTCACAACCATCTGTATTTTCTGACTTAGTGGGTACCAGGCATGCATGTGGTGTACATGCACATATGTAGGCAAAACACTCATACACATAAAACAATAAACATTAAAAAGAGTTCTTTCTCTGATCCCCAGAATCCTACCTGAAGCCCCAGTTTTCTCTGCCCTGTTGGCCTTATAGATGGCAGGTGTTTACAGTTTCATAGGACTGTCTATGCTGGGGTCACCATTTCTTGCAGGACATCTGGACTTACCACCTTGGTCCATCCATGAATTTCCTTTTCTTTCCCACCCTCTCAGAAACACTGAAGGCAGATGTTCTTCTGGAACCAGACACACAAATCAGGAGCTTCCCTACCCTTCCATAACCACCTTCCTTCCTATACTAAGAACCAAGCGACTCTCTTGGCCCAAAGCATTGCCACAGCAGGGAGCCCCATCAGTTAGATCTAACTCTGGATGTAGTGCCTTTGGGTCAGACCTTCCTGCTATATTGGGTAGGTCTTCCTGGCATACATGAGGTAAGCCAATGTGGGTGGTGGGGACAAGGTTGTGGGGCCTCTGTGATGGAGAATGTCACAGCAGAAAAGGTTTGGGCACTCAGAGACGAGGAAGTCAGTTCCTCACAGGCTGGTGAAAATTGTCTTTGTGGAATGAGATGGATCTGGTGTGCTGTTCCTGGGGAGGAGGGCAGGTGTTATTTCCCACCCCCTTTCAAGGATGGAAACAAAACAGGACATTGCATCCACCCTAAGGCCAGAGGGAATTCCTGGGAGAACACTGAGCTCTCTCTGACTTCAGACATCTGCAGGACTTTATTTTGGGGGAAAGACTGTCTCTCTTCATACCCACATGGATTTGCATGTGTCTCTGAACTTAAAGATGTACAGTGCTGTGAATGAGCTGAGGGGCAGGTGACCGTATCAGTGGCCAGAAGGTTCTGTCTTAAGGATGTGGATAGAGCTGTGAGTGCAGTGTCACAATGGGAGGGCAAAGAGGCACACTCTGCCCAAGAAGCTGTGAGCGACCATGGCATGGATCTCCGGTGCTCCGTGAGGCAGCTATACTCCTCCTCCTGTTCCTTCTCTTCCACCTTCTTTTCTTCTTTCTTTCTCCTTTTCTTCCTCTTCCTCCTCCCCTTTCTTAAAAGTTGGCAGAGTCCATTTAATTGGAAAATATGGTCTCATTTTGCCCCTTCCTATTTTAAATTCATTCTGTTTGAGTGAGTTGACTGGATCCACTGTGTTCTACCGCCCTTGACCGTGGTGAGCCATGTCTGTTTGGAGATCTTTCTTGGCACTGTTTAGACTGAGGCACACTTCACTGGCTACAGGTACTGGATGCTTCCCAAGCCTAAAACTGTTGGCAATCACATGTGAGAGCTAATCTGGAAACAATGATGCAGGTGGAAAGGAGAGAAGAATTAGGGATGGACAGAAACACATTTTCATAAGGCTAATCTGGATTCAGCCATGCTTGAAAGCCACTCCCAACTATCAAACGAGCTTACCCAGTTTTTTTCTGACTTCTGTTTATGTCCTTGGCAACCCACGCTCACTGAACTCAAGTCTTTAAGATGGACTAGTCCAGCATCTGAGCTGCCATCTAGGCGCAGGGAGATTTGGGCGAAATCAACACCCTATCCCTGACATCTCTTCTGGGAACGAATTCACAGATGCTTCAGCTCATCGATGTCCTTCCTGTTAATTTTTCTTACTACACATAGGTGCTAATGCTCTGGTGAGTGACTGTGAGGTATCTGAGATGTGGTGACTTAAGATGTGATCTTAAGGTGGGTTTGCAGGCCATCTTAAAAAGGCAATCGTGGGGAACTAATTACCATTGACTGGCTTCAAGCTGGAGCTTCGAGCTCCCAACCAACTACTTAAGGCACAAAGTTATGGCTCTGCCAAATTGCTTTCCAATTCATGTTGCCATGCCTGCTTTTGTTTTGTTTTGTATAAGTATGGATTTTATTTCTTTAAGGACAACTACCTGGAACTTCCAGGCAAGATGGCAGACTATAAGCTGCCTCTGTGTGACTTCGTGTGAAAGAAATAAAGGATAAAAAGTAAGAGGCTCTATTCCCATGAGAGAAAGAACTGAGAAAAGACAAAATAGGTCTATACGAAATCTTCAAAGAGACACATTCAGGAGCAAGGAGAACAATCTGGAGAGAGACTAACCAGCTGTGGAGACTTGGCCAGGGCTGGATACACTGTGGGTGGAGAGGACGTATGACAGTGCGGGCTGGGCAGATGAATGTGGCATGTGAATAGGAGCCTGAAGCTGAGATTCTTTCTCAGCACCTTGAAATGAAGTTTGAGAAGGAGATACTCCCAGTACTGCCTTCATGAACACAGGAGACACAAGGAATGTGCAGGGTGGCCCTTGAGGGACACACATGATGTGGCAAGGGGCTCGCATGTGGATTGCACAGTCTCCAAAACAACGAGGAAGCTGCCAGGCCCAGGTTCTCAGTCAAGTCTTCTCCTTCTCCTTCTCCTCCTCCTCCTCCTTCCTCCTTCTCCTTCTCCTTCTCCTTCTCCTTCTCCTCCTCCTCCTTCTCCTTCCTCCTCCTCCTCTCCTCCTCCTCCTCCTCCCCTCCTCCTCCTCTTCCTTCTGCTTTTCCTTCTTCTGCTTTTCCAAAACTGAGTTTCTCTGTTGTAATCTGGCTGTCCTGGGAAACTCACTCTGTAGACCAGGCTGTTCTTGAACTCTCAGAGATCCACCTGCCTCTGCCTCCCAAGTGATGGGACTAAAGGTGTGTGCCACTATCACCAGGCAGTCTAGTGATTCTGGTAGGAAATGGAGCCCTCCCCTCAGCAGGAAGGACAGACTGACTTGTTTGAATTGCTGAGCAGAATGGCCTTCCTGCCACCTGCAGCAAGTACCAGAAAAGAGTCAAGGGGAGGGAAACCTGAGCTGCAGCGTCATCTGCATAATTTTATTTATTTGGCTTTTATTACTATCTTATCTACATCCACTCAGCAATACTTTTTTCTGTTGCTACATCTCTCATTCCTACTTTTCTCTCCCCACCCCTTTCCCATGTTTCGACTTCATTCTTAATGCCTTTGACTCAGAAAAACTATGAAAATCACTATCCCACTGCCGCAGTCTCTAACCTTATTGATGACACGGGTGAAGCACTTAAACGTCTTCCACCATGAACTAAACCAGGACGTCTGTCAAATCGCTGCATCTGCCATAGCAGCTGGCCGCCCTTCAACAGTGCCAGGTAACACACGCACAACATTAGGACAACTCGGCAGGAAGACTCGTAAAACAAAACAAGCCAAAAAAGAGAGGAAGAATGAAGAAAAAGAAGCCACAGGATACACCACTTCCAGCAGATGTGCAACACACAGCAAGGAAACAAATCATGAGAAAAAAGCGTGGCGCCTCCACAAGCTCGTAACTCTTTAACAGTGGGAACGAGATGAGCTGAGGTGCCGGGGAAAATATTTCAGGCCCTGCTTTTAAGATGACTGAATAGAGGACTCGGACAGATGCATGAAGTAAGGACACCAGTTCGGGATCTAGATTAAAAAAAATAGTTTAAACAGCAATTTGGAGGAGAAATTTAAAGGCACGTAGAAAACGCATCTGAAAAAGACCTACACAGAAATTTTGGAAATGAAAGTCAGATAAAAACACGGTAATCGTGGTCAACAGATAAAGCCAAGCAGAAGCGCGAATTTTAGGGACAGTGGACAAGGTTGAGACAATAACGCGTTCTTACGAGCAGCAAAAACGAGTACGATCAAAACTTCAGTAATTCTGGGGTGCAGTCAGCAGCTAAAACCTAGGAATCTGTGTGCTAGAAGAAGGATCTGGGATGTAGTCTCAAGGCACAGACATGTTAATTCAATGAAATTATAGCAGAAAAATTTCCAAACCTAGATAAAGATGCAAATATCCAACAGAGGCATTCAGAGTCCTAGAGATGAGCAGAGACTTACTTTCCCACAGTATGCTGCCGTTAAAGTGTCAAAAAGATGAAGAAAAAAAACATTAAAATTGAAATTTGTGGCTTGGGGAGATTGTTGCTAGCTCACAGAGGAAGGCGCATCAGAATAACACTGGTCTCCCACGGAGGCTGGGGAAGCACGAAGCACGAAGCTACACAGTCAGCGACTTCCAGCCATGACTGTTATACCCAGCAAGGTTATCTTTAAAAATGGATGGAGAAATGTCATGTCAAGACAAACACAAACTAAGGCAGTTAGTCACAACCACGTCAACACTACAGGAAATAAGGAATAGGATGCACGGTGGGGAAAGAATGACAGGCTCACCCATTAGAACATGGGAAGGAATACATTTCACGAAAGGTCAGACACACAAAGGAAAACCGGGAAGGAATCCGCCACCTGTAACACCAGTGCAGCAGCAGCCCCAGTACTAACAGGGAAGAAGAGAAGCCAACATGGTTGTCAACTCATTCCATGTATTATTGCAGACGTGTGCGTGTGTGCGTGCGAAATACAAGAGGGAACACAGAAAAATAAAAGAATCAAACATCAACAATTCAACCGACTACAACAGACAAATCACAGGAAATAGAAAACCCACATCAAAAATGACTTTCAATGCAAACGGACTCAATTCAACATTGAAAAGATCAAACTAGCTGACTAGACTAAAATAACCAGCAGGTTTGATTATCTATTGTCTCCCAGAAACACGCTTCGCTGGCAATGATGTGTACAAGTCAATCTACCATGGAAACAGATGCTGAAAATAGTATGGTATAGCTATTTTTATAGCTGATAAATTAGACTTCTAGTCTGAACTAGCCAGAAGAGATAAAGAAATAACTAAAGGGAACAACTCACCAAGAAGAACCACCAACTGTCCATATATACAAACCAAATTTTGAGGACTTTGTTTTCATAAAACAAAGTCATGAAAGGTTATTTAGGTATCTCATCTTTTGATAGGTCTTTTAAATTAGAAATCGATGAAGAAACTTGGCATTAAAGCATACCACAGATCAGCTGGTTTTAGCAGATATTTACAGAACATTCCATCCAACAGATAGTGAATGTACGTTCTTCTCTGTAGCCCCTATAGCCAGCCTTCTCTAAAACTGATACATTGTAAGCCATGAAACAAACCTTCAGAAATACAGAATTGGGGCTGGAGAGAGAATTCAGGGCTCAAGAGCACCTGCTGCTCTGGAGGAGGACCCAAACTCAGTTCTCAGCATTCAGCTGGGTAGATCACAGTCACCTGTAACTCCAGTTCTGGGACATCTGAAGTCATTGACCTCTGTGGGAAAACACTGAGGTGCACATACCTGCTTGCATGTGCACACACATAATTAAAAAATCAAAAATAAATATATAAGATAATGAAATTATTTTGTTATTAAATCATGATGAGATCAAGCTAGAAAACAGCAAAAGAAACCAACAAACTACAGAAAGAGTTGCAAATTAAAAGTATAATTTTAAATTTTAAAAGAGTGGGTCATTGAGGAAATCATTGAAGAAATTAAAAAAAAATTTAGAATAAATATGCCAACACAACTTCTCTGAACCCCAAGCATGCAGCCAAGATAGCTCTAAGAAGAAGGTTTATAGCTGCAATTGCTTGTATCATAAAATAAATAAAAGAAACCAGATATCTAAAAAAAATAACCCAACAATGCTCCTCAAGCTCTAGAAACACAAGGACACACCAAACCCTAAGCCAGCAATAGCAAAAGATAAAGGGCAGAAATTAATGAGGTGAAAGAAATATGTAGAATGGATCAAACAGAAAGCCCTCCAACTACCCAAAGAGAGAAGACTCAAATCAATAAACCTAGAGATGAAGAGCGAGATATTACCACAGACTCTAGTGAATCATTGGGGGATATTTAAAAAGAAAACATTTTAAACATCTTTGGAAAAAATGTAGAAGAAACACATGGATCTTTAATTATAAATGACCTGCCAAAATTAAATTAAGAAGGTATAAACAACTTAAATAGAACCACAACAAGCAATGGAAGCAGTACTATAAAGCATCTCCCATAGAAAAGCAGAAGACTGAATGTATTCCGTGCTATATTTTTACCAAACTTTCTACGAAAAGCCTAACGGCACTGCTTCTCAAACTGTTCTACAAACAGAAAGTAGTGGGACACTACCAAATGCATTCTATTTAAGCCAGTATTAACCTGATACCCAAACTAGATAAAGGCAAAATGAAAAATAAAATTATACATCAACTTATCTGACGAACATAGATGTAAAAATTATCTACTTATGCTGAAGCCAAAATGATGTCAGTCCATGGGTGAAAGGTTGGGTCAACATAGGCAAATAATAAATGCAGCTCCACATGTAAATAGATTCAATGGCAGAAATCGCATGATCATTTCAATACATGAAGGTTTTTGACAAAGGTTAACTCCATGGTAAGAGTCCTGAAGAAACTGAGAACGACAGTTATGTACAACAAGCCCATAGGCGGCCGCCTATAAAAAAACAAAAAACAAAAACAAAAACAAACAAACCAACCCCAAACCAGCACTTCCTTTAAAATCAGGAACGAGCCAAGGATTCTCACTTTCTCCACTACTATTCAATATAATACTCAAGGTCTTAGCTAGGACAATAAGACAAGAGAAAGAAACACAAACAGGAAAGAAGTAAAATGATATGCATTTACAGAGGACATGATGCTGTACTTAAAAGACCCCAAAGACTCCACCAGAAAACCCTTAAAATACTTTCAGCAATGTGACAGGATGCAAAATCAGTAGCTTTTCTCTACTAATAGTGAGCTTACCAAGAAAAAAAATCAGGAAAAAATGTCTCATCCACAATAGCTTAGAAATGTTCAAAGCATAAGCCTTACCAAGGAGGCAAAAGTCTTCAACAGTGAACACATTAAAACGCTAAAGAAAGAAACTGAAGAAAGCATTTAAGTGCTAGAGATCTGAATGGCCATCCTGGAAGAAGCACACGTGGCCCTTTTGCTGGCATCTTTGAATTCTGTTAGAACTGGGTGCAATAGGCATTTCTCGAAGTAAGCCATACCATGAAGGAACAAATGTAGACCAGAAGGTCCGTGCGGATACACAGATGAGTTTTTTTTCACAGTCAATTTCTAATTTCCTGCAGTCAATGGGCAAGACTGTTGATTGGTGGGTCTTCCGTAAGTGTAGGTTACTGATGGAGCAGAGCTTCCAGGGCACAAGGGGCTGGAAGCTGGCACTGATGTTTCTGAAGGAAGTTCCCAGTGGTACCTTGGAGGAGCTGTTTCAGCAGTCCCAGGGTCCTCTTCCGGACCCCATCTGTCTACTTCATAGGAGCACTTCCTCCAGTGAAAGAAAGGGCCCCTTGGAAAGGAAGTCCAAGGCACTGGAGTGAACCTGAGGGCCTTTCCCATGGTGCCTTGCAGCTGTCTTCTGAGAGAAGGAATGTTTGAGGGCCAGGTGTTTCCTTCCTTCCTTCCTGGACTGAGGAAAGAAGCCAAGGAGGAAAGAAGGAAGGGGAGAGGGCTTGAGATGTTTTGCTCCGGGTTGATTCTCCTCTCCCTACTTAACAGCATCTCAGCTGGAGGAGGGGGTGTGACCTGGGCACCTGGGATTCAGAAGCAAGTCTGACCTGAGGGGCGGGTGCCCTTGCCAACTTCCTCAGTTTCCCCATCTCTAAAACAAGGGCCAGCGCTTACAACCTAGTCCAACCCAAGCATCCAGAATGACACTTGAATTAAGACTGAACCCTAGTTGTTTCTTTTGAGTTGGTGCCTTGCACAGGATAGAAAAAAGGGTTTTCTGTTCACATGTGATTACATATATATACAAATATATATACATACACACATATATATTATACATATAAATATATACAAAGATATCTTTTAAGAACAAAGGAAACGTTCACTCCTCTGGTCCAAACAGCATAACTTTCACAGGACGGTGGTTTTACCCTGGTCCTGCAAGGTCTTCAGTGCCGAGGGTTGTTGAGTGACTTTGGCTAAGTCACTTCTATGACCATTATGGTCATATGACCAATGGTCACTTCTATGACCATTATGCTTTTCCTCAGTAAAGAGAACACCAGCATATCTCTTGACTTTATGGGGCTGAGATATTTTAATATGCACAGGCTTTGGAAACCATAGCCAAGAATTATACAAAAGACAGAGATGGGCTGTTGGAAAACTCACCAAATGGACCAGGAAATCTGTTTGGCCCATTCCTGGTATGCCTCAGACAGCAGAAACACAACAAGGCTCTGCAGAGCATGGGAGTCAAGTTGCATGTTGGCATTGCAGCAAAGAGGAGCAGTATTTGGGCTGTGGTATGCCTAGCGTCAGGTCTCAATGGGCCCTTGAAGGGAGGGTGGGAGCCAGGACACCAGCTGTGGGATTCTGGAGACTGTGATGCTAAGGGCACTTGTTGGTCATGGGTAGGGCAGCCATGACTATATGAGCTATGCTGGAAGCAGAGAATGGTTTAGTAGCAGTGTGTGTGTGTGTGTGTGTGTGTGTCTGCTTATATCTTAGGAAATGTAGCTATTTTACTCGTTTCTTTGGGGAGTAAATTACTGTGGCTTTATAGCCCTTACAGGAGTTTCTGGAAACTCCAACTGGATGGATCCCAAAACCAAAATTCTTTTCTGAGCTTCCAACTCCCCCAGATCCCCACTGGGGAGGGAGAAGGGGTCAGCTTCCTTGCCTCTGACAGACACTGTCTCATCCTCCAGATGGAGCAATCACAGTGTGATCTAAGTCTTCTTTCCTTTATTTTTTCTTCTTCACATGACTCCAAGATTCTTGTCCGGTCAGGAAAGAGCTGGGTCTGGCGGAAGCTCCTTTGTCCCCCGTTCTGACTGCTCTGCCCGTTTCCTCCTAATGTTTGCACACAGCGCCATCCATGCCTACGGCTTCGGAAGCGTTACCAAATTAAATCATCCATGGATTGAAGGACTCCCACCTTCCTTGTCTTGGAAAATGTCCCTTGCTGCCAGGAGTTTGTCATCCTGGCCCCTCAGTTTCCCTGTGTGTTGTTTATGGTAGAAGAGCTGAGATTTATGCCTTTGGAATCTGAGGCATTAACTGTTGTAAATCAACCTTTGGTGCCCAGAGGTAATAATTACCATTCTCATTAATAGATTTCCCCAGCCTCACTCATAAAACACCATGGACCATCTCTAGGGGACAGAGCAGGGAAGTGTAACTAGGATGGAAGCAGTCAGGAACCCTGGGTGGGGGTGGGGAGCTTGTGCACTCTCTCCCTACAGCAGCTGTTCCTAACCTATGGGAGGAGACCATCGGAAAACACCTATTTCCAATGGTCTTAGGGACTGAGACACTTCTCAGTAGCAAAATCATAGTTTGAACTAGCAAAGAAGGTAATTTTATAGTTAGGGGTCTCTACAACATGAGGGACTGTAATGAGGAGTCACAGGATTAGGAAGGTTGAGAAACCACTGAGCCTTCCCAACAGATCTGCAAGCCGTGTCCCCCTCCCACAGAGTCACATCTTCCCTGAAGATGGTGGATGGGAAGGCCAAGCAGAGTTCTGGGCCCAGAGCTCTAGCACTGGATTGACTCAGGGAGGGAAAAGGTGGTCTCTTGGGAACATAAGGGTTGGGCCAGATCTTGGGGTCATAGGGTCTATTTCTTTAGCGTACCCGGGGATGTCGGGGCCTTACAGACTTCCAAAGGGCCACGGAGCAAGATGACGGTGAACAGCAGGTGGCCATACTTGTGTTTGCCCTGCTTTTCCAGAGTCTTTACACAGGGTCTCTGCTTTGTTGGGAAGTACAATTAACTCTCATTCAGGCAGTACTCCTTGCTGTTCACTAGAGGGAACAGGGGTTGCAGTTCTGAGGTAACACGGCTGCTGGGTGTGGTGGATAATGGGGTTCTGTTGTCGTGGTCCCCGTTACACAGGACTGTAGTATGGTGGTGCACGGCTGGCCCCGTCTGCCCTTCGTCACTCTGAGAGACTATTTTGAGGTGGGTTCCTGGAGCTCTTCAGAAATGCTGGTCTGTGAAAAGAATCCTTCTGTGACCATGCTCATCTTCAGGCTTAATTTCACTAGATAAGAACCACGCAGAAAGGTCTTGGCTGTCACAGGATTTCTTTGTCCTTGGCTGCTGAAGACAAGTTCCCGCGTAACACGTGGGTTTGAGGGTGGGTCTCCTCATTCCTGCTGTGTGTGACCAGCACAGCTCAAAGGTGGTCACCAAATCCCATCTTGTTCCTGCACAAGAAGGCTGGGGTGTCCTACACTCCTGGGTCTCGGTTCCCTAAATGAGACTAACTAATCTCTAGGATGGCCTGACCCGGGGTGGGGGGGTGGGGTTGGTTCAGAGAGGCTGGGCCCTCGGCCTCCCCTCTCTGGTCTTCCTTCAGGTCCAGAGTATGGTATCGGACCATGCAGGTGGCTTTAGAAGTTAGCTTTCATTTTTGTTTTTATATGTATGGTAAAATATACATAAAACCATCATTCTGACCATTCTTACGTATACAATTCATTGACATTAGATGCGTTCACATCTGTGTAATCACTCCTCTGATCTTCCCAAAGAGAAACTCTACACTCTGCCCTGAGTCTCCTTATCATCATTAGCTTCCTTTATATATGTGGATTTTCTCCGTCGAGGCTCATTGTGTGAGCAGAATCCTACAGTCTGTCTGTTCCTGTCAGGCATATTCATTCAAAGGAGAGTCTGGTTCATACATGCAGCTTATGTCTGAATGCTTTCATTTAAAGCGTTGAATCATATTCTAAATGGGTCTGGCCACTGTGGGATCTCCTGCTAAGGTAGGGAGCCAGAGTCAGGCTGAACAGAGACGCAGGCCGCTGCAATTCCCCCACGTCCCCCACTCCAGCGCGCGCACGCTCACGTGCACGCGCACACACACACACACACACACACACACACACACACACACGAGTATAACTTGCCAGCTGCTTTTAAATTGCAGAGTTTTGTAGTTGTGACAGTACACTGGATGGAAAGCCTAGAACACTAACACTCTGGCCCTTTGTAGAGACCGTGTATAGACTAGTGTTTTTTACAGTAGGCCGTGGAGTTAAAAGCCATGGTTCAAACGCTTGCTTGGTTATTACCTAAGTGGCCTTGGGGAAGTGGTGTCAACCTTGTGTTTTGTCCTTTTAATCATAAGGGATTGTGAGGTTAAAGTCAACAGCTGATAGCAAATGCATGCAACACTTGTTGACCCACATTTTGGTTAGAAGATGGCTCTAGTGTCCATATTGTTCTTGGTGTCACTGGGTGATCTTTATTGGTTGTAGCCTCAGTTTTCCTGTCTGTCATCATTTTTCATGTGCATTTCTGTGTAGGTGGGGCAGAGGACAGTCTCAGGCATAATTTGCTTGTTTTTTGCTCTGTTTTGTCTTTTTGAGACATTGCCCTGTAACTCACCCAACAGGCTAGGCTGGCGGGACAGTGAGTCCCAGATACCTGCCTGTGTCGGGCTTCTCGGCGCTGCACCACCACCTCTTTCCTGTTCTCTTTTTGTCTTTCCCATTTTCCTTTTTCTTCTTCTCTTCTCCTCTCCTCTCCTCCTCTCCTGCCCTCCTCCCCTCCTCTTCTCTTTTCTTTTACATGGGTTCTGGGGCTGGAGCTCAGGTCCTTATGCTTTCAAGGTAAGCATTCATTTTATTACATGAACTGTCTCTCCAGCCCGGTAGAGAACATTATTTATGGAAGTCGTGGCACTACCTTTAAGATAAGGCAAAGACTCATAGGAAGTCCGCAGTAAATTTAAGTTGCTGGGTTTTGTTCTCAACTTCGTCTCCGCCACATTGTGCTGGGGTATCTTAGCATCTCGCAGAGTTCAGGGAACAAATCAGCATCTGGCTCAGTCTACACCCGCCCCCACAGTGCCAGCCAGCCCCCGGTACAGAGCGCAGATGACAGGGCCCAGAAGGGGTGGGCTTTAAAAAGTCTCCCTTTCCCACAGCTTGGCACCCAGCCTAAACCCACTGCTAGCTGAAAGGGTGCCAACCTGCCCAGCACGTTTGAATTTGCAAATTGTCTCCTGTTTACTATCAGAGGATCGGCAAAACCGAAGCTCCTTGTGGATTTTCGTGCCGCTGTAATGAGTCCTGTCGGGAAGCCGGGCTTCACGGAGTTCAGTGTGTTTTAGTAACAGGCTGCTTCATCTGTAGGTGAACGAGTCATAAAAGGATTATTCAAGGATTTTTATTTATTTCATTTTACCTTGAACTGGATTTAAGCATTTGCTGGCTTGGAGGTTGGGATGGGAAGCGGTTGATCGTCTGAGAGTAGGAAGAGGGTCTGGGATTGGAAACCGTTACTTGTTAGGGGACTCTGTTGTCCTGCTCAGCTGTGATGACAACCCACTCGAGTTATGTTGTATTAAAAAAAAGTGTGGCGTGAGTCCAGCGGTTGAAATGCAGACGCCCACATGTATTTATATTCCCGGGGCCTGGGCCATGTGTGCGGCGACACAGTGCTAGAAAGTCATGGAACTGAAAATAACATATGTCTGTTTCAAGTGCCAGAGGAAATTGTAACGCTAGTGAGAAGGAGCAGGGTGCAGATTTGGAGGGGAAGAAATGCCTCTTGTGTCGCTGTGGTGTTTATCCTCAGGCTCGCTTCTCCTCACACGTAGCGGAAACAGCCGCAAACCCGACAGGAAAACAAATGCGGGGCTGGGCCCGGGCCTGCTTCCAGAGCAGGTTGGTTTTATGGAGCTCTGCCTTAGAAATGAGGGTCTGGCATATTGAATTTTGACCCTGCCACAGGCCCTAGCTGTGGTTTGCTGAGTGTCTGAGAATCTCGTCCGTGAGAAAGAAGCTGTGGAGGGTGCGGAAACTGGGCAGGGAGGTGCTGGCAGGAAGGGGTTCCCCTTCCCTCAAACTGCCTGGACTTAAACATGAGTCAAAGAGAGTCTGAGGAGATGTCCCCATAAGGACAGTGCCTACTGTGCAAGCACAAGGTTTTGAGTTCAGTTCTCAGAACCGACATCAAAAGCCAGAGGCTAGGTGAACATGGTAGGTGCTTGCAATCCCTACACTCCCTGCTGGGGAGGCAGAGAGCGCCGGATCCTTGGGACGAGGTGGCAGGCATCTAACCTACTTGGCAAGCTCCAGGCTAGTAAGAGACCCTGTCTCAAAAAACCCCAGACAGATGGCATCTGAGAAATGACAGCTGAAGCTGTCTCTTGGCTGCCACATGCACATGTGTTCTTGCATGTGCATGAATGTACACGTTGCACACTTTTGATCATGGTACACACACACACACACACACACACACACACACACACACACACACTTCTAATCCCCAAATCGAGTACTTAGTCTTTTGAGAACCAGAGAGCCATCTAGATCTTCCCTGGATCCAGGGACCCATGGGCTCACAGCCTTCCTCTGAGTCGGGTGCTATCCCTAAAGATGACTACTGTCTTCAAACTCTGATTCTGAGTGTCTATAAACAGAGGCCACAAAGTTAAAGAAGGGATGATTGTTCAAATGTACTTTTAAAAAATACTTTCTGAAAGCAAAGTAAATGATTCAGTCCGTATCAGGCACAGCCCTGATGTGGAGCACATTATGTTTTTTGCAGATAGATCTGAACAGAAAGAATGTGACTCAGATGCCTTCCTCCGATTCTGGGGTTTATCTCTCTCAAAGCACCTCTGACAACCTGGAGTCCTCTTTCAGACACCACAGTGGTCTGGATCCACCCTGTCAGGCCCTCAGCAGGGGCTCCAAGCTATAGAATTTTAGCATGTGCATGGGTTTAACACTGTCTGATTCATTTTTTACCCCTGTAGAGTGGACATACTCTCTCCACCTGCTAGGCCTCCCTTTTTCCATTCCCAACTTCAGTGGATCACACAGATCTTTCCCTTGAACCTTCCTTCCCCCCACCTATTGCTTTATCCCAGCCCACAACTCCAGCAGGAATTCCCTGGGAACCTGACAGAGAGACAAGTAGGCCATCAAAGCAGATAGGTGAGCATCAGATCTTCACTCTCCCTCCTCTTCTCCAAATCCAATCTCCCAGTCTCATCCCCAGTTTTGTAGTGAACTAGCTGTTGTGACCTCTCCTTACTCTCTGCCCCCATTCCCACTAAGGAGATCCTGGTGGAACACCCCACTTTCCTTTCTTCTGTAGACCCTCATCCCACTCCTTCTAGCCCAACCCCATTCCTAAGTATCAGCTCCCAATACCTAGAAACATATTTTGCTGGAAAACCCTCAGTGGCCACACCTAACAGGACCCTAGAAGAATTCTCTATCAGAGTACGCATAGCCACAGCACTCTTATGAACCAGAGGGCAACAGACACCAGGGAACAACACCCACTCAACAATGACAAAACCAGATATTAGCACCTAGAATAGCAATCATCCCAAACCGAGATGCTTAGATGCAGCATAAAAAACACAATAAATACTAGTCAGGCCAACATGTCTCCACTAGGGCCCAGCAACCCTAACACAGTAGGCCCTGAATATTCCAACATAGCTGAATCTCAAGATAAAGGCTTTAAAATAGCCCTTATGAATATGATAGACATCCTTAAAGAGGGAATAAATAAATCCCTTAAAGAAATCTATGAAAACACAAACGGTGGAAGGAAATAAATAAAACAGTTTAAGACCTGAAAGTGGAAATGGATTCAATAAAGAAAACCCAAAATGATGGAAATATAGAAACAAGAAATTTAGAAATTCGAGCAGGAACCTCAAAAGCAAGCCTCACCAACAGAATATAAGAGATGGGAGAGAATGTCAGGCACCGAAGACAGGATAGAAGAAATGAATACCTCAGTCAAAGGAAATGTTAAACCTAAGAAAACCCTACACAAAATGTTCAGGAGATCTGGGACACTATGAAAACACAAAAGCTAAGAATAATAGGAATAATAGAAGAAGAAGAAGAAACACAGGTCAAAGACACAGAAAATATTTTCAACAAAACCATAGAAGAAAATTTCCCTAACCTAAAGAAGAGAAGCCTATCCAGTACAAGAAGCATATGGAACATGAAATATGCTGGATCAGGAAAGACATTACCCTTAGCACATAATAAGCAAAACACTAGATGTACAGAACAAAGAAAGAATATTAAAAGCTGCAAGGGATAAAGACCAAGTAACATAGAAAGGCATAGCTATTAGAATAAAACCTGACTTCTCAATGGAGACTCTAAAAGCCAGAAGGGCCTGGAATGATGTTCTACAGACTAAGAGATGGCAGATGGCAGCCAAGTCTATCATCTCCAGCAAAGCTTTCAACCACAATAGATGGAGAACATAAATTTCACAATAAAACCAAATTAAGCAATATTTATCTACAGATTTGGCCCTATAGGAGGCAATAGAAAGAAAATCCAACATAAAGAGGTTAACATACCCAAGAAAACACAAGGAATAAATAATCAAAGACCAGTGAATCAAAAGAAGGGAAACAAACACTCATGCTCACACTCACACTCCTATACATACCACCCCCCCTACACCACAACAACAAAATAACAGGAATCAATAAACACTGCTCATTGATAACTCTCAATATGAATGGTCTCCGTTCCCCCAATAAAAAAGCACAGGCTAATAGAATGGATGTGAAAACAGGATCCATGTTTCCGTTGTATCCAAGAAACGCACCTCAACATCAAGGACAGACATCATCTCAGTGTAAAATGATAGAAAAAGATATTCCAATCAAATGGACCTAAGAAGCAGGCTGCTGTAGCTATTTTAATATTTGACAAATAGACTTCAAATCCAAACTGATTCAGAAGAGATAGGGAAAAACATTACACATTCATCAAAGGAAAAATTCACCAAGAGGATATTGCGATTCTTAACATCTATGCACCAAATATAAGGGCTCTCAACTACACAAAATAAGCATCACTACAGCTTAAATCACATACTGAACCTCATACACTGATAGTGAAAGACCTCAGTACCAACGTTCACCAAGACAGGTCAACCAGACCAAA
The DNA here is from genome assembly GCA_026225945.1 of Cricetomys ansorgei. Taxonomy (NCBI): domain Eukaryota; kingdom Metazoa; phylum Chordata; class Mammalia; order Rodentia; family Nesomyidae; genus Cricetomys; species Cricetomys ansorgei. The sequence continues at coordinate 1,554,507 of JAMJFZ010001258.1, read as the reverse complement.
AGCTAAGCAGAGAAATGCTGGAGCTAACTGATGTAAATCAAATGAACCTCACAAAGAGTTACAGAACATGTCACCCAAACACAATAGAAATTACCTTCTTTTCAGCGTCTCATCGAATCTCTCCAATCTTGACCACATACTTAGACACAAAGCAAGTCTCAACAGATACAAGAACATTGAAATCACACCCTGAATCCTATCCGACTCCCATTGATTGATGCTGGTTATCACCAACAGCAGAAACAACAGAAATCTTACATTGTCACAGAAACTGAACAATCCACTGCTGAATGAAAGACGGGTCAAGAGAAATTAAGAAACAAATTAAAAACTCTGTAGAATTGAAAACTGAAAATAAAATAGAATTGAAAATAAAAACACAACACAACCAAACGTATGGGATACAATGTAGACGGTTCTTGGAGGCAAGGTCACAGCACTAAGTGCCTGCATAAACAACACGAAGAATAGTTGTCATTCTAGTGACTTAACAGCACACCTGAAAGCTCTAGAACACAAAGAAGAAATCTTACTCAAAAGGAGCAAACTGCAAAGACCTCCACATAAAAGCAGAATAACCAATCTGACGGAAGAGAAAGTGGGGAATAGCCTTGAACTCATTGGCACAAAAAAACCTTTTGGAACAGATCAGCTTTAGCAGAGACACTCAGATCAGCAATTAATAAATGGGACCTCATGAAATGGGAAAGTTTCTGCATGACAAAGGACACAATCATGCAGACAAAGCAGCAGCCTACAGAATGGGAAAAGAGTTATCCAACTACACATCCAACACAGGGCTAATATCCAGAATACATAAAGAACTAAAAAAAAAAAAAAAACAAAAAACAAACCAAACTAGGTGCCAAGAAAAATAACAACTAAAAGTGGGATACAGATCTAAATAGAAAATTCTCAAAAGAAGACATGCAAACAGCTGAGAAGCACTTAAAGAAATGTTCAGTGTCCTTAGTCATCGGGGAAATGAAAATCAGAACTACTTTGAGATTTCATGTTATACCTGTCAGAATGGCCAGGAGCAGTAACAAGTGACAGCTCATGCTGGCGAGGATGTGGAGTAAGGGGAGCACCCATCCATTGCTGGTGGGAGTGCAAACCTACAGACACTGTAGAAATCAGTGTGGCAGTTCCTCAGAAAGATGGGAACCAATCTACCTAAAGATCCAGATATATCACTGTTACACATATATCTAAAGGCGGCTTCGCCACGCCACATAGAAACTTGCTCAACCGTGTTCACTGATGCTCTACACATGATAGCCAGAAATCGGGAACAACCGAGATGTCCCTCAGCAGATGAACAGATAAAGAAATGGCACATTTGCACCATGTCATATTACTCAGCCATTAAAAACATGAAACCATGAACTTTGCAGGTAAAATAGGTGGAACTGGAAAAAAATCATCCTGAGTGAGATAATCCAGACCAAAAAGACAAACATGGTACGCATTTGCTTATATGTGGATATTAGCTGTTAAATTAATGATAACCAAACTACAGCCTATAGAACCTAAAGATTAGGTATAGAGAAGAGACTAGGAGGACCTCCCTTGAAAGAGAAATAGGATAGTTATGGATGGGGGCGCTGGAATGGGAAGATCAAGTGGAGAGGGGAAGGGAAGAGGGGGATGAAGGAGGGACAGGGAGAGACAGCTAAAATTAAGAACCATTTGGAGGGTGGAATGGAAACCTTATATGGTAGAAGGTTCCTAGAATATATACATATGTGAAGGTAATCTAAATGAGATTGCCGAATAGTGGGGGGAGACAGAGCCACAACTGGACATCTCATGTCACCAAATGAAGCTTCTAGTACCAGGGATGGGTTATATCTGATTGAGTTGTTGACAAAGGGGTCCCATGAGAATCCCCGCAACAACCCAGGCTGTTGCCAAGCCTATAAATGACTCCCCACACAAACTGATGGCAAGGCCCTGTTGCTGAAGCCAGCTAAGCAGCTCATTGAACATGGAGAAGTCAAGGTGGTGCCTACATAGAGCCTTCTCCCCTATGTTTGGTATAGGAAGATTCTCTACACACTACCAAAGAAACATAAACTTGGAGAAGCAGCTACAAACAACACAGCTACAAACCTTTGATCTATCGTGTTCTTCCTGCAAGGTGTGCTAGTGCAATGGTGGCGCAAAGCTTGTGGCAGTGGCCGATCAATATCTGATTTGGCTCAAAGCTCACTTCACGAGATGGAGCCCGTACCCAGCACTGCTTGGGTGACTAAGAACCCGAGACTAGATTTGTTCATGAAACTAGGGTAAAACCAAATACTTCTGTTCTCCTAAAAGGATGGGGCCATAAAATGCCTCCTTAACGACGTTCTGCTGTGCTCACAGGTCAGTGACTTGCTCAACCATCATCAGAGAAGCTTCCTCCTGGAGCAGATGGAAGAGAGATCACAGAGATCTCAGCTGTGCAGAGAGTGAGAGACCTCGGGACACTCAGCCCTAAACAGGACGTCTCCATCAAATCCCTCCCCTCAGGACTCAGGGAAACCAGTGGAAGAGGAGACAGAAAGAGTGTAAGAGCTGGAGGGGATGGAGGACACCAACAAGCAAAGACCTTTAAACCAACAGGAGCAGCTCACATGTAGACTCAGGGATGAGGCAGCATGCACAGGGCCAGCATGGTCTGCACCAGATGGGGTCCTAGAGTTGAAAGGGTGAGTGGAGACACCCCCATCCCTAACCCAGAAGCTGTCTCCAATTGATAGCCATTTACAAATGAAAAGTCAGTTTTCTCACTGGGGAAACAAACTACTCTTCCGGGCAGATTGCATGCCTACGGGAAATGAATTCAAAAGAATCTTTGGAGGCTCCTCGTCCCGTAATGTCATGTAAGGGCTTTAAAATTTAGTTTTTAATTTTATTTTGTTTATGCATGTGTGTGTGTGTGTGTGTGTGTGTGTGTCTAGGACCACACATAGGTATTTCTCTCTCTTTCTCTGTGGTGTCCAGGGAGCTGCTCTCCCTCCGCCTCTCACTGCTGTCTGAATCACAGCAACCTTTAACTATTCGTATGTGTATATATATCTTTTTACCCTACAGGTCTTTGTGTATATTATGGCTTCTGGGTTAGTGTTTTTATGGGATTCCTGAGTGTGCAAATGAATAGGTCCATCTGTATCTGCTCCTTTTGTCTTTTCTTGAGCTCTTTTCCTTCCGTCTGTTTTGTCCTATTCTGATGTGTTAATTTTTATTTTATATTTTTATTGTTATCCCTTAGAAACCTGCTTATTTTCTAATGAGAGACAGAAAAGGGGTAGATTAGGATGGGAGGGTAGGTGGGGTGGAATTGGGTGGAGTAGAAAGAAGTGAAACCATTATTAGGATGTATTATGTGTGAAAAATATTTTTAATAATAGAAAAAAGATAAAGCCATGCAGGAGCTGGGGCTGAGCAGCTATGGAATAACTATGAAGGGGAAGTTGTATGCCTCTGGTCAGGCACAGCAGAAAAAGGTACCAATTACCTTGTTTTTTCCTTGGATCATGCCTGGGAGAGTCCTTAAGTCTGCAGAGCGGCTGGCTATGTGAGGTGCGGGATTGTGGAATGATGTAAGATGATATGACTTATTGCTTTATTAAGCAATAATTTCAGCCACCAATCGTGCGCTCAAGCTGAAATTGTGGTTGAAATAACAGTCAGGTTACAGGGATTTGAACATAGGGAAGGAACCTGTGGTAAAGGGCTGGAGCACAGCTGACATTTCTTAATGGGAAAGTGAGAGATGTTTAAAAATAACTGAGAGATGTGTGGTTTGAAGACATGATCAGGAGAAAGCCACACAGGGTGACGGGTGACATGACATGATTTAGTGGGCAAGAGATGGCCTGGCTGGGCCTTGTCTCCAAGGGATCAACCCAAGAAGTCTGAAATGGAAACCGAGGTTGGTGGCGAGCTCTGACTTCAGCAGCTCGTATCATTATCTTTGTCCAGACTTGAGATGCTCAAGCAAATAAATATAAGGCCAGATGTTGGTGTGGACAATGACACAATGAGTGGACCAGCCAAGAGCAACTCGCAGCAGTTCAGCTGGGAGATGGACGCAGAAAATCTAGAGTCTTGGCAACTGAGCATCTAGCCATCTCCATGTGTGAGTTCCCACGCACATGGGTACTGCAGAAGACTTCACTGATGCCACTAGGAAAGTGAGAAATGATAAATCCGTGTGTAGAAGGACATTTGGATTTCTATTTCTGGGGCTAAGGGTGGGGCTGAATGATTCAACTCCAGGAAATCTGTACTTTGTTACCAGGGTAAAGTGACCTGTGGGGGGACAGGTTACTTCAGAGAGAGGGGTCCTTGCTCTGTCTCGAGTCAGAGAACCACATAGAGGTGTTTGTCTCTCTTCTCTGTGGTGTTCAGGGAGCTGATCTCCCTCAGCCGCTTCACTGGTGTCTGAATCTCAGCGACCTTTACCTATTCAGGTTGATGGAAAGACCGATGTGACTGTGCTGACCTTAGCAGATCCTAGGCACTGAGGACAGTCCAGGGCAAGGCACATAGCTTGCCATCAAATTGTAAGAGAAGCAGATTATGCAGCCCTAGTAGCAGGTGTTAAAGAGAGCGATCTGGGTGGATTGTACTAGTGCCTGGCACCCAGCAAACTCCGGAAATGTGGGTGCTGTTTCTGTATGGCTTTCTACATATGAATGGCATTACCATTTTGGTCTCTACTAGGCAGGGGAGGGGCTTTTATCAAAGGGAGAAACTAAGGCTTGGAGAGCCCATGATCAGCCTGAGGTGCCTTGCCTGATGAATGGCTGAGCAGGAGTTGAACTTACCACCTCATTCTCTAACTTCCCTTCCTCCCTGGCTCTGAGAATGACCTCATATTGGCTCAGATCCAAGTGAGAATCTGAGTCTTTCTTTCCAGCCAGTGGCTTCACCACCACAGTGGGGGACATCTTAAGAAGGGCTATGCACCCAGAGACTTACACACTGGCTTCTCGGTCCTCCACTGTGTCCTTGTCTTTCTCCCCCATCTTAGCTACAATTTGTATCTCAAACAACAGAAAGATTTCCATGGCACACCTGACACTCTCAAGTGCTCTTCCTCATCTGGCTCCTCGCTCTGATGAACTACATCAGGTTCTATCTTATTTTAGAGCTGCACATTCAAGGTCATGTAGAGACTGAAGGTAGGTTGTTAGTCAAGGCTGTTGGTTGACAAACCACCCATGCCCAGAAGGAAGAGAGCCATCCCAAGATAACTCCTGCACACTTCTTTCCTCAGTGGGTCTGTCCTGAGACACCCCTGGTATCCTTTAGCCTCTCTCTTCTTGGTTGCTTTTTGCCTGACCTGTGTGTGTGTATGTGTGTGTGTGTGCATGTGTGTGTGTATGTGTGTGTGTGCATGTGTGTGCGTGTGTGTGCATGTGTGTGTGTATGGGAGTGCGTGTGTGTGCGTGTGTGTGTATGGGAGTGCGTGTGTATGTGTATGCGTGTGTGTGCATGTGTGTGTGTATGGGAGTGTGTGTGCATGTGTGTGCATGTGTGTGTGTATGGGAGTGCGTGTGTATGTGTGTGCGTGTGTGTGCATGTGTGTGTGTATGGGAGTGCGTGTGTGTGCATGTGTGTGTGTATGGGAGTGCGTGTGTATGTGTATGCGTGTGTGTGCATGTGTGTGTGTATGGGAGTGTGTGTGCATGTGTGTGTGTGTGTGTGTATGGGAGTGCGTGTGTGTGCATGTGTGTGTGTATGTGTGTGCGTGTGTGTGTGTGTGTATATGGGTGTGCGTGTGTGTATGGGAGTGCGTGTGTATGTGTGTGCGTGTGTGTGCATGTGTGTGTGTATGGGAGTGCGTGTGTGTGCATGTGTGTGTGTATGGGAGTGCGTGTGTGTATGGGAGTGTGTGTGTATGTGTATGCGTGTGTGTGCATGTGTGTGTGTATGGGAGTGTGTGTGCATGTGTGTGTGTATGTGTGCGCGTGTGTGTGCATGTGTGTGTGTATGGGAGTGTGTGCATGTGTGTGTGTATGGGAGTGCGTGTGTGTTCATGTGTGTGTGTATGGGAGTGCGTGTGTGTATGGGAGTGCGTGTGCATGTGTGTGCGTGTGTGTGCATGTGTGTGCGTGTGTGTGCATGTGTGTGTGTATAGGAGTGTGTGTGTGAGCTTATATATATGCAGGAACACTTACATGAACATGTGTATGGTGTGTGTGTGTGTGTATGTATGTCTGCATGTGCCACTGTGGACAGTGTTCATGCATGTGTGCAGAGGCCAGAGGTCAGTGTTGGGTGTCTTCTCTAGTTCTCTATTGTGAAGGATCTATCTATCATCTGCGTATTGGTCTATATATCTATCTATCGTTTATCTATCCTATTACAACAGGATCTCATGTACAACAGATACAACAGTATCTCATGTAGCTCAGGCTGGCCTCAAACTTAAGTTGTCACTGAGGATGAACTTTAACTTCCGATCCTCTTGCCTCCACCTCCTGAGTGTTGGGGTTACAGGTATGCACCAGCAGAGCCTGTTCATGAGTGCTAGGCAAGCATTCTTCCATCTGAGCTACACCTCCAACTTTGAAGAATTCTTCATGTTAACTAGCTACAGTGAATCAATCTTATTTTATGATTATTGCTTTTTACACTCCATTTGTATATCCTGAGTCATGCTTGCCTATCTCAAGGCCATAAAGATATTGTTACCTTCTAGAAGGTTCATTGCTCGTCACTCACATTTACTTCTGTATCACTCCCAGGATTGACTTTTATATGTGGTGTAAGGCTTGGCCTTTTCTCCTTCCTCAACTTCTCATTGGAAATTCTATTGGCTGAGAAAATTGATCCATAAGATAGAGACCCTTCCTGGGTCTGTTCTAGATATGTTCTTACTCACGTGATACTCCAACCCACGCTGTTGTTAAATCCTCCCCACTTTCCTGATGGAACACTGGTGTACCAGAGGCCACGGGGTTTTCAGTGCACAAGCTGGAGTTTGAACCTGGGGGTCCCACCTTGCATCCATGTTGTGAGCAAGTTGAGCGTGAAGGACAGAGTTACCCCAGCTTGGGTGACGGTCATCTGAGTTCTAATCTTGACTCCAGAGCCAACCGCTTGTGAGACTTTGGACACCTTGATTAAAGCAAGAGAGTAAAATGATATGGGCGTTCTACTAATTTCTGACATTTGACAATATCATTTATCTGGAAGACTCCTAGATAGGCGTTGTGATTTTTGGAGATGGAAATTATACAGGGATAAGGACTGAAACGTGTGGGAGGCGCTTAGTGGCAGTGGTGAGAGAGATCACCCTGAAAGCTGGCCTCTTCCTGTCTGCTTAGCCCCTTCCTGGAGTCCCATAGCGTGCAGCTGGCCTCTAAGATTGCACGCTGGAGGGTGATGTCTAAGTGTTAAGTTTTCTAATTGACTTCCCTCCCTTTCTGGAAATTAAATTGAGAGCCTCCTATTCCTCCTCAAGGCGTGGTTCCTGTGAGAGCCTCTAGGGAGGTCCTTTCTCTGTCCAGAGCTGGCTAATCGCTCACCAACCGTGTCCGGTCTCAGCTAGTGAACATCATGCCAGACTCTTCCACAGGATATCAAGGAACTATGTGGGGGACAGAGGCTGGGGCCGAGAAACTACTTTTATCATTAATTCACCAACAGGAGCGCAGGGAAGGGGTTGTTAAAGTAACAAAAATTTCACACAAATATGCTTTTTAAAGAAGGAAAATTTAAATGAATACAAAAGGAGGAAAGAGTGAGAAAAGCTGCCTGTAGCCCTTTAAGCCTCAGATAAGCACCCTGATGTCTTTGGAATAACTTTATTTGGACTTTCTTTGTCTTATCTCTTCGGCGTGCTCTCTTCCTGCGCAGGATTTAAATGTGTATAAGGGTACTTACCTGAAGTGTAGACACATATGTGCACACGCTGATTCCACTCTTCTGTATCTGGATTTTTATATTTCCCAGTGTACCGGAGGCATTACTTATGTCACCCAGCTCATTTTCTACCTTTAATGGTGTTTAATGAACTACTAGGGACTGCTTGCCATGGTCACTGTGACACACAGGGATTATCCCTGCTCATAGAACACACTTCTGACTATTTGCGGAAGAAACTTTTGAAAGGTGTATGAAGATCCACACTGTCTCCAACACTGTCGGCACACGGAAATAAAGTGCCATGCTGGTTAGTGTTTTATCAGCCTAGCACAGACTAGGGTCATCTAGGAAGACGAACCTCAATCGAGAAATTGCCTCTATCACAGTGACTCGTGGGCAAGCCGCGGGGGCGTGTTTTTGATAATGATTGATGGGAGAGGGTCCAGCCCACTGTGAGTGCTGCCGCCTCTGGGCAGAGTCTGGAAAGCAGGCCAGTAAGTTGCGTTCCTCCATAGCTCCTGCCTCCAGTTCCTGCTTTGAGCTTTGCCTTGCCTTTCCTCCATGAGTGGTTTCTTATGTCCCAAGTTCATGACTGAGCCCCTTTGTGCCTGCTAAACGTTGGGTTTATGTGTAGCCCTCCTCTGTGAGCCGCCCTTTCCACCTCCCCTGACTCTATCTAATTTGTTCCTTCTCAGGTGCACCGAACTGGGGAACAAGATAAACTGTGTGTTGAAATTGGAGCTAAATTAAGAGTAACTATGAGCGGAGTGATGGCTTAGCAGGATGCGGAGCCAAGTGTTTGCAGAAGTTGTGTCCCTTTGCCCTGTCTCCCCGGGCTCTGCCTGCTCTGCTGTTCCACAAGTCTTGGAAGGGTAGCAGCTGGTGACAGTAAATGGGGACATTGTTACTCACGACAGACTCAGGGACAAATCAGAGTCCAGTGGGTCCCCGCATTCCCAAAAGGCTTTTCAGGACACAGTGTTTGTCCTGTTGGCTACCTTAAATCCCATCCTTACCTTCTGACAAACTCAAAATGATGAACTTGGGTCTGGTTCTGAGAAGCCAAAGGACATTTTCGTGGTTGCTCTTTTCTTTTCTCTTCATTTCCCTTCCCTTTCCCTTTCATCTTAAGTCAGTGTTTCGTGTCTTCCAGACCAATCCTGAACTTGTGCTGTAGCCAAGGATGACCTTGATCTCTTGATCCTCCTGCCTCTACTTCCTCAGCGCCAAGATTACAGTCATGTGCCCTCACACCCAGCTTATGTGGTGACAGAGATCTCATTTAGGGCTTTGTGCATGCTAAGCAAGCACTCTAACCATTGAACTACATCACAAGCCCCTCAAGTGACCTTTGCAAAGACCCCACAGATGCAGGCTGGCAGAGCTGTGACTCCATCCAGGTCTCAACTGTGAATCTGGTGATTTTCATCCTTTTTTTCTTGCTCATCCATGACCCAACTGGAAGCACCTGAGAGGTCTTTGCATATTGAGAACTCGCTGGGGGAAGGTCCCTGCTGGTATCTTCTGTATCCGCTACAAGGGGCGGATCCCTCTTACAGCAAAGAACCCTGTCACCAGGGCACTATCACCCATCCCGGAAGTGAACAGAGTGTGTGTAAGGTCCAAAGGCTTGAAACTCAGTCAGATGGCCAGATCTAGAGAGTCCTTGCTACGAGGGATGTGGCTCACATGCAGCTCGAGATGACTTCAGACAAAGGACAGCTGGGCAGGAGCAGGGGCCAAGAACACAAAGTCCTCGTTAGCTTGGCCTCCGGAGTCCTGAGCCGAGTTCTAGAGCCTTTGTGGCTGTGTCCTCTGGGTTGGGAAACACTGACTTTGAGCTTCAGATGGACAGAGGCTCAGGCCTGCGATCAGAACCTTCCAGTTTGCAGAGAAAAAGAAGGCCAGCCTTCCTCTGCACCCCTCTGAACAGGCCAGTATTTGAAACGATTTGATCTCGTGCTCAGCCTCTTCTTAAGACTCACTTTTGAAGGCTTCTGGTCACAACCAAAATGATCTTGTGATCTTCCAATCTTGCGTGTCTTATTCTAACCCCATTTTCATCTTGAGTCCTGCTGAACCCCAGTCTCCCACCAACATCAAGGCCTTGGGTTCTCCCCTCCCCTTGGTGCCTTCTCTGCATTATCTCCACACCCCTGCCTCAGTTTCCTGTTGAATTCTTGACTTTATTCATCTGCCTTGGCTTCCTGCCTTCAGTGTGCACCCTTCGCTTGGCCTGCAGTTAAGTTCTGTGATCCCTATGGCCTGAGACACAAGGCGCAGATGCTGTGTGCTGATGGCGCTCTGTTCTCAGCCTCCTGTCTCAGCCTGCGCTGTCTCCTCTCTGTGTAGTGTCTGGGTCCTCTGTGCTCCTCCTTGTACTCAGGCTGTGCTCTAGCTACTCTCTCTGTCCGGAAGGTTCCTTCTGCTCTTTGTCAGCATGGTGCCTTGGGGCTCAGTCTTGGGGGACCACCATCCCTGTGAATGTGTTACTCTGACCACATGATGCCTCTCCGTCCCATCACCTTTATATGGCTTGGGGTCCATGTTAGACTGTTAGACATCTCGTCTTCATCCCAATCCCCAACACCATTGCCTCTGACAGGTCCAGGCCCCACTGTGGGAAACACCTATAGAGAAAAAAATACAGTGTTGGCTGTAGCTGAGGCGTGGGCTGGGCACAGGAGTATGGCTCTCTTTCCTTGGACTCTACACACATGTAGAACCTCCATTTTGATCACAAGAAACCCTTGATTGCAGCTTTATGAATATGTTGTCTTTAAAATTAGAATTATACAATCTATGCAGAGAGGTATTTCCAACAAGCTGATTTAAAGGGCTAGCTACTCTCCTTAGAATTTGCTTAGGCAGGCCTGACTTTTCTTCCAAGGGAAAAATCATATTAGTCCTTTTCCAGGTAGAGTTTAAACTATAGATTTGCTTTGTTTTCCAGCTTTTCTGACCCTTATTAAAATTTGCAAATTTCAGATCCAGTTTTTCTGTAATAAGTTTGGTTCTAAAACTTTTATCAGGATGATTTGAGTTTTCTGTTAATTTAAGGATCATGAAACACGTTGTCATGTCCGATTTGAACTATTGTCATATGTACTTGTGTGGATTGCTTTTAATGATAACACTTGATTAAAATTAACCCTCTTACTTCTCAGGTTGTTTATAGAAAATCCGAGGAGTATTCCAGGCTTTATTGTTCAGGGGTCAGATGACATCCCTCTCTATGGGAGTGACGAAGAGTATCCTGTGAGGTGAGGGGTGGATGACGCTTGTCTCTTCTCAAGGTCTGTCCTCTCTGTCTCCTCTGAAGGAGAGATAATCTATTTGTTCCAGAAGTCCAAATGGCTTAGGTCCCGGTCAGCCTCCTAGAGCCCATAGTGAGGTCAGTGTCAGAACCCAAACTTGTCAGCATAGCTCTGAAGCCTGTATTCTTTCACGACATCCCTGTCCCTCCCTGCAACTGTCCCAGGGGGTGACAAAGTTTCAGAGACTTTGGTGGAGTTGTCCCATTAACCACCCTGAGAGAGGATGGAAACCATATTAACCCTTGGTTAATGATCACTAAGTATGTAGCCAAAGCCTCCCAGGAGCAGGAGAACTGCCTCCTAGACAAAGCTCTCCAGCCACCCTTGGTCATAGCCTGTAGAATGTAGGCCATTCACTTTCCTGGCCCCTAGTTTTCTTATTGATAGGAGTCACCCATTCAGTAAATATTGACCAGGCTCCCACTGCATCTCAGGTAGGGCCATAGATGTTGGGATATGGTCATGGCGCACATGGTGTTCATGCTCATGTTAGTTATTTTTCTCATTGTTATGACAAAGTGCCTGATGAAAACAGTGGGAGGGAGGAAGGTAGAAAGGAAAGGAAGGAAGGAAGGGAGGAAAGAAGGAAGGAAGGGAGGAAAGAAAGGAGGAAAGCAGGCAGGCTTATTCTGGCTCATAGTTAAGGGCTGCAGTCCATTATGGTGGTGACACATGATGACAGGAGCATGAGGCATCTGGTTCTTACATCTGCTGCCAGAGACAGAGAGGGACGAATGTTGGTGTCCAGCCTGCATTCTCTTTTTTTCCGTTTGTTTCCAGGATGCCCAGTCCATAGGATAGTGACACCAACACAGGGTGAGTCTTTCATCTTCAGAGAAACCTCTCTGAAAATTCCCCGCATAGATATATCCAGAAGCATGTCTCCCAGGTGATTTTAAATCTAGGAAAGTTGACCATCAAGAGTAACCATGACTTCACTTGTGATACTGACTCTTGACTGGTCAGTCTCTGTGAGCTCAGGGAGCTCAGGGGTTACTTGGATGAAGGCAGAGGTTGGGGAAGGAAAGAAAGAGAAACTGGGTGGGAATGTGGAGTGAGTTTAAGGCCAGTCCTTGCCTGAAAGTACTTTGTTCTGGGACTGACTTCATAAAACAGTTGAGAAGAACCCCTCTAAGACTGTTGGGAGCCTGACTTGGCCTGCTGTGTTCCCATTGGTTTCTCGAGTACCAATCTTCCTTCCACTCCTAGCCAAACCCTTTTAGACCAGTTGCAGCACAGGCACTTTAAGAAGCCTCTGATGTTAAAAGTTTGAATGCCCTAAGTTGACTTGGAGGTGATTCTAGAGAATAGAAGTGGGGTGACTGGATCATACGGAGAGGACAAGGCACAAAATGGCAGGCAGGTGCGTCTCTTTGGGTTGTTACCGAGAGCACTGCGAGTGTTGTTCTGACCAAGATCTCTGAGTGATGATATAAGTCTTGCGTCAGTGGTCCTTCTTCCAGGGTAGAGGAATGGGTCCAATTGTTCACACAGTCTCATTGTGCACTGACTCCCAGGAGCCCTGGCTTTTGGCCCCTTTGGCCTGTAGAAGGAACAGTCTAGCAGAAAGTAGTCTAGCAGGTAGAAAGTTGTGGGCGCCCAGGAACCATGCATGTGTTCTAGAAAGTAACAGCTGATCAGAGGTGGGAACTGTGATTATGAGGCCCCAGGGCTTTTGTGCTTACTGTGTCCTGCTTTCACAGCCTTCTCCTCAGCTCTTTGAAGAACAGGCACCCATCTTTTAATTTTCAGCTTGGAATCTTTCCCTTAACACTTCCTTTCTAAACTACCACCCACCCCCTAGACATGCTGTTATATTATCCATCATATTAGCTCGTTTGTTCTTCACATCACACACCACAGTCAGAAGTTGGCTTGAATGTTTGGGTTGCTTGCAGGCAGTGCCTAGAAGGTCTGACTCATGGTTGCATCCTGGTAACTGTGTTTTCAAAGGATGCATCATCTTGTTCCCATCCCAGCATCTGGAGAGCGTGCACCTTGCCGTCCACCATGAGCCCCATCTTTCCTGGGTTTGGGGTCTTGAAGATGCTATTAAGCTTTGTGCATGATGGCTAGATATTTGCTAGTTAGAGAAGTTAAAGTCTTCTGCCCTTGGGGTGTTGTTATCCCAGCAAGGAAAGGGAAGACAATGCCCAGTGTTGATGAGAATGCTTGAGCTCTTGAGTGCCTTGTGTGACTTGTACAGTTTACTTCTGATTTAAAGTACAGATCCTCTACCATCTCCCATGTAGGTATTAAATGGACAACAGCCTTGTGAATGTTCTTCAAGATAAAGTTCACATCATCTTTTCTTGAGCAAAGAGGTTTATTCCATCGAGTCAGAAAATCTGTAGGGTCTCCTGCTTCTATTTTTCAAAACTATATTTAGTTTGCTTTGAAGATGAATAAAACTGAGATGCTATACACTCCTCCCCTGCTTTGCAGTGTCCAGAAATTCCTTTGCTATTAATACTCCACAGAAACAGATTTCTTTGATTTTTTTTCAGTTTAGAAGATCAAAAGCTGCCAAAAAATTGTTTCAAAAGAAAAATAAATCTCAGAGAAGTTGGATTTGGAATTGCAAGGGAGCTTGCCTGTGTCCACTACACAGGGAGTCACGACGAGGAGCTGGTGCTGCAGAACTGGCCTCTCTTTTCTGCTCCCTCCACGCCTGGGGATTCCTCTCTCAGATTCCACCATCTGCTTCGGTTCATGACATCTAATGATACTGGCCCCCAATTAAACTTCTTACAAATTGAGCAGGCAGGATCATTTTTCCAAAGAGTGGTTAAAATAAATGACTGTCAGTTCCTGGCTAAACCTACTTCGATCTGGGAGATGAGTTCTCATATTTAAGGGATTTGAATGAAGGACTCAAGTTTCTTTTGGGATCTGAACTCTATCTCTCTCTGTCATTGTTTCTCTCTCAGATACACAGGCACACAGACACATATATGCATACAACACACATTGCTACTGCTAATGTATATATAGGTCATCCTCACCTTGTGAAACTTGAATCTAGGGTTCTCTGGTATTTTTTTCTTTACACAGGTGCAGAAGGCAAACACGTTTGGTGGGAACTACCATTTAGTTTTGAATTTGAACATTTTTCTCAGCTGTACTACACTAATCAAAATTCAACAAATAATACTCACCAAAATGTAGATTTGTTTGGGCATCCTGGTCCTTTTCCTGTTCCAGCATCTGACCCAGTACCCACAGTCATTTTGTAACTCACCCCGAAGCATTGTAACTCTCCTGCTTTTCCTCATTTTTCATGATGTTAACACTTGAAGAAGACAGCCTGGCAATTTTGAGGACTCTCACTGGCTTTGGATTGGTCTGATTTAAATCAAGGCTGAGTGTTTTGGGTAATGGTACCATGCTCCATCTTGTGCCCCTAGTGATTCCCTACAGATACAGGATGTCCACAACTTCTCTCTGGGGTGGTAGCTGTCCTCACCTGGTTAAAGTAATGACTGCTGGGCTTTTCCCACATCAAGGTTCTGTGTGACTGTTTCTGGGAAGCTGTGAGCAAACATCTCTCTACCTCGGATAGGGCATTGATGCAGACCAAAGAAAGAATTCTACCCAAGTTCTAGTCTAGTCAACTGAGCTTATTGAAGTTACTTACAAAGCAGGGGGTGACTCAAAGCAGTTGCATCACCCAAAGGTCCCACCCCAGCGTGGGTGATAATTCATGAAAGCTGATTATTTGGAACTCCCAGCAGGACTTGCAGCAACTCAGCTGGAGGAGTTCCTCTCCACAGTGATTGCTACTGCTTATTTATTTTATATAGCTTGGGGAGGGGTCTTGTGAATCTTATTTCTGAGCATGCTGCTCTTCTCTCCAAGAGGGAATGTTTTAAAAAAAAATGGAGGATATGGTTATAGAATCAGAGGTATTATTATTCCCTTTACAATTAATAAATACCTCAGAAGAGATCCCTTGAGAGAACATCCCACTTCTAACCAAACGTTAGTGAGTTATTAGCATCCCGGCTGTGACAAACGACCTGAGGCAATCCTCTCCTAAGGAGGAAAGGTTTATGTGCCCACAGTTTCAGTACATCTTCACCTGATCCAGCTGCTTTGGTCCTGTGATGCATTGAGGTGGTGTTACAAAAGAAAAAAGAGATGAAGAAGGGGCCCCTTCAAAGGCACGCCCCACTTCAAAACCTCCACCAACACCAGACAGCACTGCAGGCTGCTGGCCTTCAGCATGTGCCTTGGGGTGGGCTTGGGAAACATAAGAATTAGCTAGCTAATTTCAGCATTCATTAGTAGATCCTACCTGTAACATTTATTGTTACAGTGGTGCCTTAAGGGTGATTATCTTTGTAGCATTCCTTCCAGATTTATTGGATGTATTTTTTTTTTTTTTGTTGTTGTTGTTCTGAAGAGCAGTCCCTTCTCATTAATTAACATTAGTAGGTCTTATCATTTGTTCTTAGTGCAAGGGAGAAGAGGTTTTGGTTCACAGTTCAAGTGCAGTGATGATGGTAGAGAAGACAAAGCAGCAAGAGCTTGAAGTAGTTGGTCACATTACATCTGCAGTCAGAAGAGAGCAATGAATGCTTGCTGCAGTTCTGCTCTTTTTTCATGTACACAGTCCGGGACCTATCTAGGGAATGGTGCCACCCCACAGTGGACTGGTCTTCCCACCTCGAAGATCAAGATACTCACCCACAGATATGCTCAGAGGCTGTCTCCAAGGTGACTCCAGATTGTGCAAAGGTGACAATGGTCACTAACCATCACAGGCGAAACATAAAATTTTCTCTTAAGTATAAATAGAAGATTACTTAGTTTTATATGCAAACTGCTAAATTATTTTCTGTGCTAGTTTCAATTTTCACAGCAATACACGAGAGTGAACTTTCTCATCAGCACTTGCTATTGGCAGTTTTTAATTAAAAAAAATCATAGTCATTCTAATAGATGTATAGTGCTAATACATTGTGATATTAATTTGAATTTCCCTAGGGACCAATAGTGTTGAGTATTTTCATTGGCTTATTGCTGTTCACATGTCTTCTTTGGTGAAGTTTTTGTTTATACCTTTTGCCCTTTTAAAATTGTGTTATGTTTTATTATTGATGAGTTTTGAGAGTTTACATGTTATCAATGTAAGTAAGGAATATCAGGAATAAGATTTATAAATTTTTTTAACAGTGCAACCTATACTTTTACAAGAGATTTATTTTATGTATACGAGTTTCTCTCTATACACACACATACACCCACACACGCCCACACGTACACACATGTACCACTTGTGTGCCTGGTGTCAGTGGAGGTCAGAGGCGGGTGTAGGTTCCCTACAAATGGTGTGAGCCTCCAAGTGGGTGCTGGGAACTGAACCTGAGCCCTCTGCTGGAGTAGTAAGTTCTCTTAACCTTTTTGTTTGCTTTGAGTTAATCATGTTCCTTGTTTTCTACTTTCTTAAGCTGGAAGCTTAGTTTACTCACTTGAGATGTCTTTTAAATATGAAGATTAATATTTTAATGTTACCCCCCAAACCCTGCTTTGGCTGTAACCCACAAGATCTCAAAATGTGTTTTCATTTTTTTTAGCATTCCATTTTTAGTTGCCATTGAGATCTCTTCCCTCTTTGGATTATTTTGATGTTTTTAAA
Organism: Cricetomys ansorgei; assembly: GCA_026225945.1. Lineage (NCBI taxonomy): Eukaryota > Metazoa > Chordata > Mammalia > Rodentia > Nesomyidae > Cricetomys > Cricetomys ansorgei. The sequence continues at coordinate 1,537,680 of JAMJFZ010001258.1, read as the reverse complement.
AATTACTGATGAGTTATTTGCAGAGTATCTGCTACTGATTTTATAATCTGAGAACTATCTCAGGTCTTCCATGGTCTGAAAACGTAGTATGATTTATATTATCTTAAATTTGTTAATGTTAAAGGTTTAGAATAGTCTGTATTTGTGAATGTGCTTTTAAATTCGAATATGCTCTTAAAGTGTCATATTTTTTGGAATGTAAGTTGGCTCGACGGTGCTTGCCACCAAGATTGATGACCTGAGTTCAATCTCTAGGTCTCACATAGTAAAATGGGAGAACCAATTCCTGTGACTTGTTCTCTGACCTCTCTATACATGCTGTGGCACACATGTGCACCCCCTCATACACACTCACACATAAGACTCTGTTGAGATAGTGTGTTTCAAACTTTTCAGTTATGCTAATTTGACATCTAGCCTTTATATATACTTATGCTTTTATTTCTACTGTTTGTTAATCACTGACAGAAGTACTGATGCAGCTAGAAAAATTCTGCATTGTTTTACCTGTTTCCTTTTTCAAGCCCTATTTTCAGGTACATATGTGTTTAAGACTGTTATGTCCAGATACTTTGGAGAATTAGAGAGAAATACTGTTATCTCTGATAATACTCTTTATTCTAATATAACTTTGTGGTGCTAGTATAGGGACTCTGATTTATTTTTGCTAGGATTTCCTGGCCTATTTCCCCGTCTTTGTTCTTTTACCTTTTTAAAAATGAGTTTCTTGTAAACAGCATATAGTTGGGTCTTGCTTTTATAAACAAAATCTTCTGCAATTCATGTATTTTAACTTGTATATTTCAATTCATATTTACTGTAATGGTTTACAAAGTTGAAATAAAATCTGTTATCTTGCTAGCTGCTGTAGTTTTCTGCCCCATTTGCTCTTTCCCTCATTTTCTCTTTTACTAGCTTATTTTAATTAGTTTTCTAGGACAGTTTTAAGTGAATTCATTTTTCCTATTGATTTATTGCTTGAACTGAAATGAGTATTTACCATATGCATATATTACATATTATATTATACATATTGTTCCACTATATATTATATATATAACGCATATAATAAATATAATTCCTGGAGTCTATCTCTAAGTAATATACCATTTCATATATGGTATAAGAGTTTTAAAGCAGAATTCCCACTTTCTCCAGTTTGTGTTGCATTTGCCATGAATTTTAGTTTTGCAAGTTATGAACACATATTCCATTTTCACTTCAGCTGTCCTTCAGGATACTTAATACTAAGAAAAGTCATCTTATCTTGCATTTCTAATGGTTTTCATTTATTTGTTTAGCTTTTCTGGTTTCTGTTTTGTGTCATATTCTTCTGTCTGAAGAACTTGTTTTAGGAGTCTTCTACTGTAGGTCTTCAACAATGAATTCCGTTTCTGTTCACCCAACAACATCTTTATTCCTCCTTCATTTAAAAAAATGTTCACATTGGGTATAAAGTTCTGAAATACCAGATTTTCTTCCCAAACATTTTTTTTTTTTATCATTTGAAAGCTGTTGCTTTATTATGTTCTAGCTTGACCAGTGGCCTATCATAATCATCTTCTAAAACTCTCCCTCTACCTTATTATCTACATGGTTGAGTGTTTTGCTTTCACATTTTTCTTGCTTTGCTTTCTAACTCTTTTAGATCTATTTTTAGCATCTATCATTCATTTGATAAATCCTTGGCTTTTATTCCTTTCACATATTTTTTCCTTCCTATTCTCTCTCTTCTCTTTAGGTGTCTGCTGTAATGTGGTGAGTGCTCATGTCTTTTGTTTCCCTCTAGGCACCTGCCTGGCTCTAAATCTTTGATAACGTCCTTGTCTTATGACTCCAGGTTTATAGTGATTCAAGAAATGTAGTGATTGCAAAGCCTGCCTGGATTTTTCCTCATTCAGCAGACAGGACTGATGCTGCTTCCAGTTCTTTCCACCCCTGAGTGGAGACAAGGAATCTCAATACAATTCTTAGTGAATATATCTCATTTAATTGTTGTAGTATGCCTTGTTTAAACTATCCATGGTTACTTGGCAGTTAGGTTACTTAGTATTTGTTTTGCTATTAATAGTGAAACAATGTCTTTGAACATACATCTTGATATTCTTATCTGCATAGGATAATTGATCAAAAGTGTGATTGTAGGCATTTATCATTCAAAGAGCTTTATCGTTCCCATCATGACTTTCAGGAAACCTCTGGTATAACCTTCATTCTATCACAGATGGCAACGCTTGTGGGTTACAGTTTGGGGACTTCAGGGAAACTTTTTTTCATGGCTGTAACATCTGCCCATCACACAAATGGTCCTGTCATTTGCTTGGGGTATGTGGAATTCACAAAGAAAGATCCTGGCTTATATCTGTGACCAGCTCTAACTGAATAAAGCACTGGCAAAAAGAAGATCTGAGCCAGGCAGGTATCAACACCAGTGAGCTCTACCCACGCCATTCTGCAGGGCAGTCCTCTAACGGCTGATAATGGTACTTCAGGAACATTTTGACATTTCCTGTCTTGGGAGTTCTAATCCAAATCTAAAGCACATGTCAATGACACTCACGCAACATGACACCATGAACTGAACAGCATAGAGATGAATTACTGCTAAAGGCAATTTCTAATTATGGTGCTGGCAAGTACATAGCAAGCAATCTTTGAATTTCTTTCTTTTGCTTTTGGTACTGAAGAAATGCTGTGGCTGGTACTTTTAATTCCACATTAACGTGTGTAATGCTTTACAAAGCAGTTGGTGTTTAAACTGCCAATAATATTTAACATGAATTTACTCACCATTCCCAGCCTCTTACCGAATAATTTGTAACACTAAACCCTTTCAGTACTCCAAAATGCCAGATAAACTTTTCTCATTTGCTCTTAATTTGGTCACGCAGGATAATACCGACATCTGAAGGCTCTTAAAACTACTTTTGAGAATGCATTCCTGTGTCTCCTATAGACCCTCTGCTTCTTGTCATCATTCATAATTATTTCCAATCCAAAGCACCCCTTAATACATGTATTAATCTGGCATTCTCCTCAGTGTGAAGCACATTCGTCTCTATTAATTTTAACTCCCCCTCCAGGTTTTTAATAGGGGGCTACAGATGCTTGGCTATTAAAGAAAAGCTATTAGAAGTTAATACGTTTCTCTCCCTAGAGACGGGCATCATCCTCAGTCTCCAAATGCCACCCTGTTTCACATTTTCATCTGCTAAGACGAGGCATTAGAGATTCCTTCCATCTTTACTTTAGAGCTGAAGGTGCTTATATTAGCTGCTGATGGGACTCCGCCCAGCCTTGAACTGAGCAGAGGAGCCTGTGCTCAGACTGACGTTTAGACCTTCTCCCCATCATCCTTCCCTTCTTTCTTTCTCCGACAGGATTTTGCTAGATAGCCTTGGCTGGTGATGCTCCTGCCTCAGCCTCCTGAAAGACCCCTTTCCTCCCTTTACTGGCCCTCCCCTCCCTTCACTGACTCCTCCCCCTCCCTTCACTGACCCCCTCTCCATTCAGTGGCCCCTCCCCTCCCCTCACTGACCCCACCTCTCCCTTCACTGGCCCCTCCCCTTCTCGCACTGGCCCCTCCCCCTTGGATAATTTCTGTCTCAGCGTTTCTGCTGCTGTGATGAAAACACCACGACCAAAGCTACTTAGGGAGGAATGGTTTTATTTATCTTAAACTCTCAGGTCATACTCCTTTACTGAGGGAAGTCAGTGCAGGAACCTGGGGCCAGGAACCGAAGCACAGGTCATGGAGAAACGCTGCTTATTGACTTTCCCTTCATGGCTTGCTCAGTCTGCTTTTTTATACAACCCAGAACCACCCAGATGCCCGGGGTGGCATCACTCAGTGGATTGGGCTCGCTCACATCAATCACTAGCCAAGAAAGTACTCTATAGACTTGCCTGCAGGACAATATTATGGAGGGGTTTTCTCAATTAAGATGCCCTCTTTCCAGATACATTTTTTTTTTCTTTTCAAGTTGACAACATAACAAACCAAAAACCAAAACCAACCAACTAAACAAACAAAACTCCAGCCAGCACAGTGCCAGGAGGCCGTTCCATGCATCATTAAAATATACAAAAATGGCTGAAGCTGATGTGGTAACAAAATCCAGAAACTACAACTGGGACACAAGGACAGTGATGGCTTTTGGCACCATAAGGCCTCAAGGTACACCAGTGGCCTGGGAGGAGAAGAGGATGCTAATAAATAATTTGTTATGATCTGTTCAGGATATGGATTTTTACAGCTGGGGTATTGGGTACTGGGAAGAAGCACGCCGGGATGGGGTGGCCAGGCTATAGAAATGGTTGCCCCTTAGCACTAGCTGGAGTTTAGGATCCTCGGTGAGGAGCAAGTTGGGGGAAGGAGCACCGGTCTGGCAAGTGGAGTCTTTCACACACCCCTTGGGTGCTCTGACCCAAGCAGGTCTACCTGCCTGAAAACTGACTTGCCTGAAGATGCTGCCCGCACTTGTTTTATCTGATGGGTTCTCCCCATCTTCTCCATATTTTGGGGAAGGCAGAAGTCAGGGAAGCAAAGCTAAAGATGCTAAGACCTTAGAACATCTGGACTACAGCTCTCTTTGGTGCTCTGCCTAGGACCTTAACCTTAATCATGTACAGTTGGTGACACCAAATTCCCTGTAAAAAGATCCTTTGGGGAAATTCCCCTGTCTGTCAGCAGTGCTGAGGAAGACACAGATGAGGAAAATGAGGCTCCAGCAAGTTAAATCCTGTCCTGGGGCCCTTTTTGATGGGAACAGGATTCAGTTTGGTTCTTGCAGCTATTGATAACTGTGATTATTGTATTTCCTCACCTTATCTCACAGGAGTTTTGAGTCAAGCAAAGTGTAAACAACAAAAGCACAGGATTTTGTACAGTTTAGGTTGCTATTGCTGGTGATTCTGTGGTTTTTCTCTCCTGTGGACTGATTCCCCAATTTTCTCAAGAATGAGTGGCTTAAAAAAATCTAAGAAATTGATACATGGGACAACAAATATCCTAAGAGTATAAACAACTTATGACAATTGTTTTAGTATAAGACTTTGAATCAATACTAATTTTTGTAAGATTATAAAAGACCATTTCTCCAGCAGTTCTATGTCTTCTGCACACTCCAAATAAAAAAGTTTGTTTCACTTTGATATGACATTGGTTGTAATTTAAAATTGTCACTTGATTTGACTTGAGGACTGTTGGTTAAGTTGATTATGCTAAAAATAAAAGTAATATCTCAACCATTTTCATGTCTTGTCTTGAGAGTCTGGGACTAACCTTTCATAGGTATGTACTGTTCAAATAAGTGTCTCTCCCTAAGCTCTAGCACAAATGTTAGAAGATCTAGACACTTTTGTGTTTGATGTCTGGTGTTATTCCATTTTTTTTTTCCTGGAAGAGAACAATCTGACAATAGCTCTTAGAAACATGGACGTGTATGTCTCTGACTTTACAATGCTTCCTGAGGGAATTGAACATGAGGACTCTGCAGAATTATCTGCAACAGAAAAGAAAAAAAGAAAAAAGAAACCAAATGTGTATTGACTGGCGTGTTGGTGCAGAGTGACGAATGTTAAATGTCCACAGCAATCTTTGTAGTTATAAACATGACTTTAATCAAATAAAAATCAAATCACCAGGTGAGTTCAAGATTGAGGATTTGAGTGACTACTTTATATGGAAAGGACATTAAAAATTAGCCATGTTCCTGTTATGGGAGATGTTACCCCCAAGACTAGTCATTTGAATATACAGTAAGATTTCCCACTTTTGACCTGCTGGCTCCTGGTGTTGTGGTGTTAATATGGTGTTCTTAATACAACTCTAGAGGGACATTTGCATGTTAACATCTCAGTGTTAGCACAATTTCTGCAATAGAGACTATTCTTTACTTATTATAGAATGCTTGTCTCTCACATAACTTAATTTTCCTCATGATTTAAACGGAAGATATGGATGGTAGAATAGATTACAGATAGAGAAGCCAAGATTTGAAAAAGAAAGTTGCTCACCCAAAATGTGCTGTCTTTCACATTAAAAGCTCTGCTGATTGAGTGTCTGATAATTCACTTGATAATAGTTTTGAAAGCCTATGGACTAGATTGATTTTTTTGATTTTGTTCAATTCATTTGAGCCTTTCCTGTCCATCAAAGGAAGGTCCTTGTTTTAAATTAAGGAACAACTAAAATGAGTTCTACCCTTAAGAATCTTAAAGCTGCAACAGGACCCTCACCCCTGCTGAGACATCTATCTCTGAGCTCTGGGGCTGAATGAAAGCTGTTTGATGACAGTATTCACAACAACTTAATCCTGATAATCTATGGATTTGACTTGATGTCTGTCATTGGGTCACTCCTCTCTGTGGTTTTCCTCGCAGTGAATGTTTTCACAAAAGTCTTCAAGGGGTAGATGGAACGGGGAATCATGGCTTCTAATCCTATTGTTATAATTTTTAAAAATCTGCTTCTGTTGATTGACTTTTCTCATTCTGAGCTGAATTTGACTACATCCCTGCGTGTTCAGTAATCTGATTAGATGCCAGGCATCATAAATTTGACCTTCTTGAATACATGGTAGTTTTATATCCCTTTAACTACTTTTGTGGGTCATCTGGGATGATTTGATTTTGCGGAGTTTGTTCTCTGTGAGGTGGGGACACGGCAGTTTCTAGGACTCACAATAGCCTTTTGATATATTTTGATGTTGATCTCTAGCTAATGGGTCCATGAAGAATTCAAAGCCAGGAATGAGCACTGGTGACTGTCCTGCCCTGTTAGCGATGAGTGCTTCCTTCCCCTTTCTAAGGTCATTCCGCACACATGCTCATCATGTCAGTCCTCAGCTAAAGACGCAAGGGGATGCATGGAGCTTCCCAGAGTTCCCTTCAGGAACCACTATCCTGTGCTGCCTGTTAGTTGCTGTCTGAAATTGAGTTTTCCTGCTTCATCTGGTTTTTGTTAAGATGAGAGAATCTAGTCCCTATATTTTTTTTAGTGTAGTTGAAAACAGAAATCCACCCCCCCCCCCCCCCGCCGTATTCATTGGTTTGTTTTTGAGACAGGAGAGCCCTTGCTGTCCTGGAACTCACTTTGTAGACCAGGCTAGCCTCAAAATCACAGGGATCTGACTGCCTCTGCCTCTGCCTCCTGAGAGCTGGAATTTAAAGGCACGTTCCCCTATGGCTAGCTGGAAATGGAAGCCTTGAAGAGTCTCAGTCTCAAAAGGCCATCTGGATCCTCAATCCCATCTCTTCCCATCTCTTTAACCTACAGTGACACTGTATCCCTTAGGAAGGCCCCAAAGATGAGGAGTCCAAAACACATCTGGACAAGTTGAACAGTTTTGGTCTAAAAGAAATGAGATGTCCAAGTGACAAGAAGTAGGGTGGCATCTGCCGTGTGGTACCCACAGGAGTCTCTTGGTATCCTGAATTGTCACCTTCCCATCATTGCTAGTACAATATGAAGCCACATCCTTCCTGGTCTCTCGCTGTCTTTAAGCTTTCCTCTCCTCTGTCCTGCTGCCTGCAATCATGCTGACTTTCATCAGTTCTGAGACAGTGTCCACTTCGCTCTACAACTGTTCTTGTGGTCGTTCCATCTGGGACACTACTTCTCTTGAATGCTAAGCCTGCTTTAGGGAGGAGGGGACCTTAAAGACCTCTCCTCTCCTTCAAAGCATCACACCAGTGTGATAACGGAAGGCTTCATCATCCTTGGGTAACTAAAACTGGAAAGGCCATCTTAGATAACAGTCACTTAACATGTGATCCAATATCTCATGGAAAATGGGATTTACAAAAATTTAGTTCATACTATATTTTGAAAACCAAGTCTAAAAAACATGAAGGAACAGTGGTGATGGTTTTGCAAGCATGAACACTTGCTGCATCAGCATGAAGATCCGAGTTCAGGTCTCTAGAATCCATGTAAAAGCCAGATGTGGTTGCATATTCTATAATCCCAGAGATTTAGGGGCACCCTCCAGGCAGGAGGATCTCTGGGCAGCTTGAGTGGAGGTTAAGTGAGAGAACCTGGTTCAGAGGAATGAGTCAGAGAGTGATAGAGCAGGACGCCTCATGGCTTCTTCTACCTTCATGCTTCATATGCATGCGCACATGCACACACACACATACACACACACACACACACATGCACATGCCCACACACACACACGTACACACACATGCACACACACATGCACACATGCACACACACATACACATGCACACATATCATACACACACATGCACACACACACGCACACATGCACACACATCATACACACATACACAAACATAGACACATATATATGTGCATACACATACACACAGTACACATACCCATGCACACACATATATGCATGCACACACACATATACACAATCACACATATACACACAAACACACACATGCCCACACACGCACCACACACATGCACATATACACACACATATACACCACACACACACATATACACACATACACACAAATACACAAACACACATGTATACATACCACACACACACACACACACACACAAACACGCACACATACACCACACATACATATATACACACACATATACTCACACAACACACATGCACATATATACACATACAAACACATCATGCTCACAAACACAAACAGGCACACACACACACACATGTAAAACACCACACACACATACACACACACAAATACACAAACACACACATACACACACACACATACCACATATCCACACAGCAAACATAACCATCACATATATACTCTCTGACACAATAATAATAGTAATATGAAAATTATTTTTATCTTGTTCTTGCAAATTTTGGATTCCAGCTTCAACCATGCACTGTACTTTAAGATGATAAAGGGGAATCCAGTGTCAGCAATTTAGGAAATACAATGTTTACAACAAAGAGAGTCCAGGTTTTCATGAGGCTTTTGCAAGAGCTGTTGTAAGCACCTAATAGTGCAGACTTCTTACCATCAACTCATCTTCCCGAGCGAAGCTCTGCCTGTCGTGACCTGGTCATTCATGGTCTCCTCTGCTCCTAGCTTGACTGGAGTCTTAAGCTGTTCTCTAGCTCCCAGCAGCCTTGTAAAATCCCACAGCCTTGTTAAAATATTCAGTTCTTAGCATTTGCATCACACCACAGATAACCAAAGAATTTTAGAAAACCGTCAAAGTGATGACAGCTCTTTGGTTCTGGTAGATAGTGACATGTTTGAGTGGAAACTGATCTTACAAGTAGCTGGCTCTCTGAATATTTCTAAAAGTATTATGATAATTGTTATTTCCCTATAAAACTCAATGAATGGGAACGCTAGGCTACTTGGTACTCAAGAACACAAGGCAGCCCTGTGTGTAAATGTCTGTGTGTGTTTAACATGATCTTTATTACTGGATGTCACTCCAGAACACTGGGAAATCTGAACCTCTGGAGCACAGCCAAGACTTGATAAAAATGTCTGCAGGACTGGTAAATGCGTTGTGGACCCAGGAGGAGGAAGGGTCCTTGGCAGAGCTGCCTCAGCACACCAGTCGCTCTGGTGCTGGTGCTCTGACCACCTCATGATGGGTCATTGGCGTTTCCTGCTACCTGCAGTATTTGGTGAGATGAATGTACCAGCCAGGGGTGGTAGCCCACATCTGTAATCCCAGCAAGCATTTTACTGGCTATGATGACTAATAATGTCAACTTCACAGGTTCTAGAATAACCTTGGAGACCAATCTCTGGGCACGTAGGTGAAGGAATGTCTAGATTAGACCGATTGAGGTGAGAATCCCCATCCTAACTACTATACTGAAGGAAAAGGAAGAGTGACCAACTGGCATTCCTGCCCTTTGCTTCCTGACGTGGCTGCGTGGTGACTAGCTGCCTCAGATTCCTGCTGCCGTGCCTCTTCTGCCACAGAGCTCTGTATCCTCTTGAACTTTAAGCCGAAGGGAACGCTTTCTTCCCTACATTTTGGTCATGTGTTTGGTCACAGTGATTAGAAAGGTAGCTAATACATGCAGTGAGCCATCTCCTCAGCCCCATGTTTGTTTCCACATAAAAACAGTATTTCCCATCCCCAAATCCCCAAGCATGAGTTAAATGAAGACGTAAGTAAGTCTTACAGCTGGGAGACCCGGTAGGGCCTGCTGTCTTCCCAGGCAGTGCTCCAATGCCCACAGGCCTCAGATTGTGCAACGACTGTTTCTGAACAAGTCCGCCTTCTCAGCAGCATCGGCAGCTTCAGTTTCTGTGGCTTCCTTAGCACCAACCCCGAGTTAGGAAAGAACATCGTGCTGGCAGACTGTGGCTCATTCTTCAGCCCCTCTAGCCTCAGGTGTAGCAACAACCCAGCTCCACGAACTGTCAGCCCCATTCAGAGCACATTCGCATTTTCATGTCCATGATGACTTAGTTCAATCATAAAATATAATAACAAATCCCCAAAGTAAAAAAGAAAAAGTTCTTAATTTTTCTCCTAGGTGCTTTTGAGGAAAATAAAAATTTTAATTTATGGACATGTGAAAATGGGAACCAGGGGTTCATCAGTCTTAGGACACACCAAGTGTTTTCTGTGTTGAGACCTGGAGTGTCTTTTCCAGCAGCCCCAGCTCTGCTCTGGCATCCTCTGAGATCCTGGCATCCTGCGAAAGGCTTGTTCTGCATTTACATGCTGATGGTCATTTCCTTTCTTCCCTGGCCAGGATCAGTCACAGCTTCTCTGTGGTTGGCTCCTTCCAGCTTCAGATTTTAGGACAGGATGCAGCCAGACTGTTAGAAAGACCCTGAGTCTGATGCCGTCTCTCCAGTTTGTATCCGAATGTCAGATAGCTGATCTCAGAGTCTACCCCCTGGCAAGAGAACTTTAGATCTCAGCTCTGCTTCAGTGGGCTCTGACTACCCTTCCACACTCGTGGGTGTTTGTTCATAAGCTGAAGGGCTGAGGAGATGGCCTAGTCAGTAAAGTGCCTGCTTCACAACATGGGGACCTAAACCCAATACCCAGCAGCGATCACATGTATGTGCTACCCTAGGGCATGAGGCAGAGAGACAGGCAGATCTCTAGAGCTAGTTGTTCAGCCAGTCTAGCAAACAGGTACCTTCTGGGCTCAGTGAGAGACCTACCTCGAGAGATAAGGTAGAAAGCAATTAAAGAAGATCATGGACATCAACCTCTGGCCTCAATATGCAGGCACAGATAACATATACTACAGATATATGTCATCTATTATCCATCCATCCATCCATCCATCCATCCATCATCTATCTACATATGTATCTATGTATCTATCTATCTATCATCTATCTAAAACAGAATCACAGAATGAGATAGAACTATTACAGAAGGCCTTTTAATCAACATTCAGTTGGCTCCCTTTGTTTTATAGGGGAAAAGTAGGTAACAAAAAAGCTGGAGACTTGTCAAAGATGACTCAGTGAGCCCAGGGCAGAGTCCCCATCTCCTGACTGACTCAGAGACAGCATGATAAATAGTTAACTTTTGGGCGTGGTGAACGACCCCCGACTTAGTTCTATGTCTTTGATCTGGAATGCTCTTTCTATGCCCATTATTTGTAAATGTGTTATCTTTCATGGTGTCCCAGAGTCTCTGCGTGTTCCATTTGTCAAATTAAAAACTCTATTCTTTGCGTAGTGAATGATCCAATCCCTCTGTCTTGTCTTCAGGCCCTTGTATTCCGTCGTCTTTGCAATCCCTTTTCTTGGTGAGACTTTGCATTGATTTTTTTTGCTAGGCTCATTGAAATCTTCATTCCCAGCTTCATTTCAGCTTGCGTTTTCATCAGCTTTTCTGCCTATTTATTCGATTCAGTGTCCGTATCTTAAGTTGCTCTCATTATTTCAGTCAGTCATTGTCGGTGTTTTCTGGGACTTCAATCAGGACTTTATTTCTGTCCTCTGTAAATTCACTCAGGAGTTTATTCACGTTCTCTTTGAATTATTTGAACTCTTTGAACTTGTTTATAATTGTTCTTTTGAATTCTGTGTCTTGAGTTTTGTCTGAGTTGTTCTTGTTGGGGACTGTTACTGATCTCTGGGGGAGACATACTGTCTTGGTTTTTCATGTTGCTTTGTTCTTATGATGGAACCTGGGCATCTGAAGTTAGGTTATTGATTTTATTTTTTTCATGTGAGTTTTTAGCCCACAAGGGTAGAGCTCTAGCTCACGGCAGCAGACTGAGTTGCTCGGCAGAATCCTGAGGAGGCAGAACTAAAGGAAGTGGGTCCCTCACCAGGACCATGTAGATAACTAATTGGCTAGATGGCTTGGGGAAGTCCCAAAGGGCAGCATTGAGAGGAACAGGTCTCTTTCCAGGGTCATTCATGTTGCCTGGTTGCCCAGAAAGAATTCTGGGGTGGAGGAGGTGTATACTCAGAGAAAACACAGCAAAGGTCGCCACAGAGGTAGAGGGACACTTTGTGGACTGTGTACCACTGAAAAAGCCTGCAACATGGGGTCCCAGTGGATGTACGCAGGATCTTGGGTCTCCCAGAGAGAATAAAAGGGAGAATTCCATTTGAACCCCAAGAACTGCAGGCAGTGTATTGGACAGTCTAGAGAGAAGGAAGGAGAGGCATCTACCTGGTGGTGCAGTCAACACAGGGTCCTGGGAAAGGCTGAGATATTAGGTGGCCCTGCAGCATGGTTGGTGTTGGTCTCTTCCCCCTTTCAAGTTGTCTGTGCCAGGTACTCTGTTGAGAAGGGATTGGTTGTCTTCCCTGGGCTATACCTACAATAAAATCTACCCCTTTCCAGGTGACTATATCTATGAAGTTTTTCAGATAAATACAGCTGTGTACGATGTCAAGATGCAGACTTCTTGCTGTGGTGATTAATACTGATTATCTACTTGACAGGATCTGGAATCACCTAGCAGATACACCTCTGAAATGAGTGTGATGGAACTCCTAGGTTGGTGCAGCTGGGGGTGGGAAAACCCACCCTAAATATGTGTGATGCCATCCTGTTGGCTGGGATACTGGACCAAATGAAAAAGAGACAGGAAACATTAATCTCTGCCGCCTGACTGGATACAATGTGACCATTCGCCTCACACTCCTGCCCCTGTGTCTTCCCCTGCCACGATGGGTTGTGCCCCAAAACCCTTCCTTCCTTAAGTTGTTTGCCAGATATTTAGTCACAAGAAAATTACCCGATACATCCATCATTCCAGAAAGTTCTCCTCTGTGTCTTTGTAGTCTGTCCTGCCCCAAGCCTCCACTCATGGCAATGGTTGATCCATTTCTGGTCCTAAAGTGTTGCTTTCCATGTTCTCCAAATACAGCCATGCACTGTGTAACCTTTGCACGTCTAGGCTCTTCTACTTGGCATGATGCTTTTGTGATGTGTCTGTATTGTTTATGGTTCAGTCTTTTGGACATGAATTGTGAGTCATCTCCACTTTGGGGTGGATATAAATGACGCTTCTGTGAACGTCTACACGGTGGCTTCCTATGAGTGTTTCTAGACTGTGCCATGTGCCGAGAGCCAGCACTTCATGTTCTGCTCACACATTTCTGCCTCGAATAGCTCTATTAGAACTGGTGCCTGGGTTAGACTCCCACTTCTGGAATATTGTTCAATGTGATGGTTAATTCTGTCAACTTGAATGGGTTTAAAAACACCCAGAACATTCATGAGCAAGGCACTCCTTTGGGTGTGTCTGGGAGGGTATTTCTGGAGAAGATTAACTAAAGTGGGGAAACTCACCCTGCACTATCTTCATGAGGGGTCCTAGACAGATTAAAAAGAAAACAACAGGAAAGTCAGCCCAGCGGTGATTTCTTCCTGTTTCTAGGTCTGCACCATATGCCTGTGGTCAGTCCTTGCCCACCATAACGGACCATATCCTGAAACCAAGAGCCAAATAAAACCTCCCTTTCATACATTGCTTCTTGTCAGGTATTTGGTTACAGTGATGAAAAAAAGTAAGCAATACAGTCATTTGACCTCACCTCTCAGGCCCCTCAGATCCAGCTGTGGGTTGTTAGCCATTCTGAGCAGCCGCTTGGGTCTGCACTGTATTCCTAAGTCACCGTATTATGTAGGATTCTTGCTCCTTCCTTTCCGACCAGCAGCCTTCCTACTGTCCACAGTCAGAGGAAGGAATGCTGTAGGTGCCCTGTAAGTTGGCTTCACTCCAGACCCGAGGGATGAGTGAGATCTGCCAGGATTTCCTTGACCCTTGAAATGGCATCTGGGAAGGGCAGGGGTCAAGCTCAGCCATTTGCCCAGCTAATGTTTTCCACTTCCTCCCTTGGCTGACACTTTTGAAATTAAGACTTGGGACTGACCATCCTTCCTTTTGGCTGTATTTTCTTTCCATTTTGTTGTGCAGTTAGTTTCTTCAGCTCTTTGGGAGGGACATTCCACCTGTAGCTGAAGCTGGCCATGAACTCCTGACCCTCTTAACTCCATCCCACCCCGGATTGGTTTTTTAAATTGTTGTTTATATGCACATTTACAAGTTTTCTCAAATACTTTTAGGTAAAGGATATAACTAACCCCTAACACAGAAAGCACTGGGTTTGGCCAAGGGTTACCTGGGGCCTTGAGATGCAATAGCTGTTGGGAGGTGATCAGGGTAGGCACAGAGGAGTTGACAAACATCTTGCTTGGCTCATTTACCACTGCCACTCTTCAGGGAGCTTAGCACCACTTTATGAAACCCAAACAATGATGAGGAGTGTCATAAACTCCGATTCCTTCAGAAGCTAGGGAGGTGCTACTAGCTAGTGGAACAGGTAACTAGAGGGTAGTAGGGCACAGTGGGGACCACAGCAAAACAGAGAGCCACTGTCCTGTCTGCTGATGTGCTTCCCCTCTTCAGTAGCCAATGGAAAGGTAGGTGTACAGCTCTTGTTGTGGCTTTAAAGAGAAGGCATGAAGCAGTCAACCAGGCACTGGGCTTCATCATTCTCTCATGAGGTGCCATTTTCAGTAGACACCTCAAAACTTCAGGAGGAAAGGGGGCAGCTTAGGATGGGAATGGCTGCCTGAAGTGGGTACCTCGTGAGGCCCCTACTCCAAGGCCCCATGGCTGTGCAGGACAGGAGATCTTTGAACTGGATCATGGGCAAGGTTCTTCTTCCCTGTGCTGACCTCCGTTCATGCCTTACACACTCATGGGTGTTATCCCTTGCTCCTTCTTCTGGATGCATTAGTTTCACCACAATGATCCTGAACCAGCTCCACACAGCGAGCAGCTTTTCAGGTGAGGGAATGGTTTTCAGGGGCCATGCTCTTGCCCACAGGGATCCAGAGCTCTGTGCACCCACGTGAGTGTGAATGTGTGTGTGTATTTGTGTCTCCTTGGGGGAAAGTGGAGTCTGTCTTCTGGGACTGTTCCCGGTTTGTGCTATTCTACAACAGGGAACTGTAAATAGCTTCCTGAGGTCAAGTGCAACTTGGCAGTGCATGTTCGTATATCACAGGACTAATAATGGTTTGTATATTTTTAAAAGACTGTTTAAGAAAAGACCATTCAGAAACTATATGTGGACAATGCCTAAAATAGTGGCTGCCTGGCTCCCGAGAGTGTGCCGAGGATTCAGTCTGAGCCAGAGAGTAGGGCAGGATGGAGCAGCCTCAAGGAAGGGCCTGGATCCTTGTGAAGCTGGGTCCAGTTGAGTGGCTTGTATGTCTCCTCCCGGGCCAGGCGTCCTGGGAGCTGGATTTCCCCATGATTCAGGTTCTGTCTCAGCCGTGCAATGATTCTGCAAGCCTTCCGGAACCAGGTGGCAGCCACGTGGTTGTTCTGTATGAGCAAGTTCCAGAGCAATGACAACCAGGCTCAACTTCAGGCTCAAATGGTTTTATATATCCTCTCTGAACCCAGGTCTGTTTATCTTTCTGGTCTAAGTCAAGTTCCCATGCTTCAGCAAGATCTCACTGCATAGACCAGGGTCTGTGACCACCCGAGTCAACCAGCCTGCAATCCCCGAAGTCTGTCCAGGATGCATCCCTTGCTGTAGTGCCAAGTGTCTATAGGGCATGGTACCCTCATTATCCCCAGAGACCATTCACACCCTAGTCAAAGATGCTAGATAATTGTACCCCTTCAGAGACCTATATACCTTCTGTAGGATGACAGATCCTGGACCCTTGGGGGCTACCTTTAGCAGAGAGGGATAACTCACTGATACCAAGTTCTAGAATGGCTTCGGTCTCAGGTCCTACTGTGTGTTGGCAAGTCAAACCCCTTCAGTGGCACTAAGTTTCTTTATGGTAAAGACTGATCGATATCTGCGCTTTTCACGGTAGGGAGTTGAAGCAAATTAAAATAAAATATGGGTTCAGTTTTATTTTGCACTCGCTCTCTCTTTCTCTCTCTGTGTGTGTGTGTGTGTGTGTGTGTGTACACGAGCATGCGCACACACATTTGTTTCGAGACAAGGTCTTATGTATTCTGGGCTGACCTTAAACTTGCTGTGTAGCTAGCACTGCCTAGCTCTTGATGCTCTTGTCTCTGCCTCCCCAGCGCTGTTCTACAGGCCTGTGCCACCCACTTTGGCTATTTTCCTGTTATCTGAGGAGATGAGTGTCACTGTTATGTCTTATCTGGTAGTTACCCATCTGAGTATGCCCATAAGCACTTGAAGGCCTTTTATTCTGGTGCTGGGGGGATCAAATCCAGGGCTTTGTACACGTTAGTTAAGTACTCAACCCTGGAACTACACTCTGTGCTCCTGGAATTTTAGTCTTTCATGACTGTGTCAGAACTGCACACTTGGATTCTCATTGGCCCTTGTGGGAAAGTCATACTCACTGGAGGAGTATGACATCATGGCTTCCTGTGAGCGCTCCTGTGACAATTGGAAGGGAG
Organism: Cricetomys ansorgei; assembly: GCA_026225945.1. NCBI lineage: Eukaryota > Metazoa > Chordata > Mammalia > Rodentia > Nesomyidae > Cricetomys > Cricetomys ansorgei. The sequence continues at coordinate 1,520,827 of JAMJFZ010001258.1, read as the reverse complement.
AACTAAGTGGGAGAGTTGAGTAACACTGTGTATTACTTTGCTAAAGGCAAACAAATCTACACCTTAGCAGCCTCCAAGCAGAGAGCTGGGATCCTGTTCGTCAGAACTGCCAGGTACCTGTTCCTCCACGTTGGGTCTTCCCTACTGTGTGAGCATTGGATCTAATAAAGCTTTGGTTTTCTTAGGGAAGACCTGGAAGCTTGAGGTGCTTGCACTCAGTTATATCTCTGTGTATATTTATGTAAATACCATTGTAATCAAAATAACCTACAGTGACACTGGGCCCTGTGGACACTAGACACTGCCCTTCCTTTCCAAAATGCTGTGCATACTACCTGAGAGTCAGTTCTCCGAGACTGGCTCTAAATCATTTACAAACTGTCAGGCATGAACCTCTAGGGATTACAAGTCAGAGATTCTCTGTTGGAATGACTTGGCCCTGAAATGCAGCTGTGAAGAATACACATCCAAATCTGTGCCCTAATAAAACTTTATTAACAAAACAAGATTCAGCCAAAGGTTTCTGATCCTTGTCTGAAGGATCCTGGAGCATCTTCTCCCCAGACTCAGGACCGTTTTGTTTCTAGCCCTGGGGATTCAGCTCAGGATCTCAGGCAAGCAAGTCAAGCACTCTGCAAGGAGAGGGGTCAGTACCCTAGCTCTGTTTTATTTTCTGCGATGGACAGAGTCTCTGTCCTTTTGGCTTCTCAGAGCTGCCCTGCTCTCTGCTGTCTGTGTACCCAGAGGCACTCACTGGAAGGTGGATAAGAAGGGGACTTTCTCCCTACAGTCAAGCCCTGCCTTTGGACACTGTCTTCTCCTCCTCAGCCTGGATTCATCTGGGCTTTCCTGGTGTCTCCCCTGTGACTGACTCTGTGCTCTGCAGAAGAGCCATCCCCGCCCCCAGTCCACACCTTGCCCACATTTGGAGGCTGTTAGAGGAATCAGCCTGCAGCCTGGCCTGGCGAGCTGGCCCTTTTATCTTTCTTTATAAATCACCCTCTCCCTCCTCCTGATCCTGCCTGTCCAGCTCCTCTGAACCACCTCCAATTTGTCTTTAGTGAGTGCAGAGTCCTGCCTGCGAGGCCAGGTGTGGCTGTGCTGAGGCTTGGGGGGAAGGAGGGCCTCTTCTATCTGCAGTCAGGCGCCTTTTCTGGGCTCTGTTGGCTGTAGCCCAAGCAGTTTCCTTACTGAACAGACACTCGACATTTATTTCCTGAGCTTCGTACTAAAGCGCCAGGTGGGAAGACCCTGGCTGCACCGTGGCCTGAGCCCGGAACATGTGCCGTTTCCTTATGTGCTTTGTAAGCACCACAGAAGAAACCTGAGATGGACATTCGTCGGGTAGAGATGGCAGGGAGAGCAGGGCCTCTGAAAGGTGACTTCCATGCCTGGGCCTAAAAGATGCACAGGAGCCAGCTGTGAATACGGTGGAGAGGAGAACCCAAATAGAGAAACAGCATTGCAAAGGTCCCGTGGTTTGAAGCCTACTATGCTTGACTGTGAGGGCAGGAAGATCTGCTCTTAGGGTATCTGGACATGTCAGTGTTCTGGTTGATGCATTGAGGGTCATTCCTGCTCTGTTAAATATTTCCAGAAACATCTTCAAGACACACCCAGAGATGTGTTTCCATGGTGATTCGATATCCTGCCAAGCTGACAATCAAGATTAACCATTATATCAAGCAGAGGACTGGTGATGGGTGGGGGCAGGGGAGGTTAGGTCAGATGTTTGGCTCTGATGTCTAGGGCAGGGGGTTGCCTGTTCCCAAGTTAGGTTTGGATGCAAAGACCAGGCTGACGAGGATATTTTGGGCACAGACTATAAGGTTCCACAGGCACCCAGGAGCCATGTTCTGGGTAGATGCTGCGGAAGACAGAGTTGGGTATATGGGACAAAAGCCTGGTTGGGCTGTCTCTGGTGTGACTGTCTCACATCTCAGTAGGGTGAGTTCAGTGCCAGTCTCCTCTATACCATAGAGGAGCCTCAAACATTTTGTATATGTGGAATTAAGACCCTAGGAGATATAGGTTCTTGTTCTAGTTCATATGGTCAGTGCATGGTAGACCAGGAAGCAAAGTCTGTCTGTCTGTCTGTCTGTCTGTCTATCTATCTACCATCTATGTATCTATGTATCTATATATCTATACATTTATATATCTATATATCTATGAATCTATTTATCATCTACCTATGTATTTGCATACCTATCTATCAATAATTTATTATTATCATATTTATTTATATATACTTGAGACAGATCTCACAAGTGCCAGGCTGGCTTCAAATTCAATATTTATTAGACCCCAAACCTCTAATCTTCCTGCCTCTGCCTTCCTATTAAAGGTATATGCCACCTCACCAGATTTACGGATATCATTTTAGAACTCAATGGCTGAAAGTTTTGTTAGATCTTCATGCTGAACAAAACCTATCCCTCTTTCTCCTTGGCTGGAAAGTGTGAAACAGATGCTATTCCATCTATAGAAGTTGTTCTCCAGCTGTGGGAGACAGCCCAGAGGGAAAAGCATAAGTGTTACATTGGCCCTGCTGGGAAGAAGGGATTCTCCCTGTCCTGGTTTCAGGCCCAGCAGAGATGCCAAGGAGCCCAGAGGTCTGGAGGGCCAGGAGCTGAGCTGCAAATGTGGGCTGCCTGCCTCCATCAACACACAGAGATACATTAGGTGGGAACAGCTCCCTGGGGTCCCTCCTTGTCAGCTCCTGGCCACCGCAGATCAGAGGTGCGAGAGAGAAGTGCACGCTTCACAGATGTATGTGAAGTGCATCTGTGTACCTTGCTGAAGGCTTGTTGGATTTGGGCCTCAGCAGGGCATGGTGGAGAGAAGGAGATGACATCGAGGTCAGAGTGGGAAGGAAGGTGAGCCGAGGCATAGAAGTGTGAAGGCTTGTCTGCCCTCTCCCACTGGTCCAGGAGAGAAGCGGAGGAGCAGAGGCCTGCACCTGGGGCCCCACCCCCTTCTTGCTCTCCCTAGTGTTTAGACAGGTCTCTGCTGGTACTTTGGACTGAGCCCACACCTTGAGCCGTACCTGCAGTGGCTATGCCTCTGGGTTTCCATCCCATGCAGAACAGAAGAGCTCACAGCTTTAAGAGGCCCAGAAAGCACCCTGACTCCTGGCTCACCATCCTCATGAGGAATTCAAATGGGGGGCTGGCTCTGGGATACCTGGAGGGTTGTGAGGTCTCAGCAGCCACTTGGAATGGTGCAGCCTCTGAGGAGCAATTCCAGGGGCTCAGGTGGGGACAAACCTCTGCCCCAGGATGGAGAGGGGATTCTTCCAGGTTTTTAAGAAAGGGAAAGATGAGGGAGGATAGCCACTTGCTTCAGGCTACCCAGGTCATTTAGGGGCCAGCTAATCTGCCCACAAAAGCCCTTGCCACTTTGGGTCCCCTGAATCTGGTGTTGAGCTCCTTCTCTGCCTGGGTAGGCCCCGAGTTGAATCCCTTGTGACAATTCTCCATCATGCGACATTTGTTCACATCTTCAGGCCTTTGCCTGTGTCCCAAACACATGCCATTCTTCATTAACCAGCCGTGTTCTGCCTGTGGGAAGCCTGGGCAGGCTCCTGTCCCACCCAGTACAGCCCAGGCTCCCTTGCCCTGGGTCCCTATGTCAACATTTACACGTTTGTATCTCAGGGGCCACATCTTCCCTTGCACCAGTGCACCAGAGCCAGTTTTAGGTCACAGACCATCTCATATACTGTTTGACACACAGTAGGTCTTCAGCACTGTTTGTTGATTGACTGAGCGAATGGAAGGCAGACATTTATTATGAGCTACACAATTTGTTGACTGGCTGACTTGCCAAACTCCTGAGGGCTTCCCCCACAGTCTCTGTCTACCTCAGACGCACCTGTGTTCTGAGCTGGGGACTTCCACAATCCCTTCACTCCACCTGGTTACTGCTCAGCTTTCATTTGGGCTTTTTGGGTTTGGCTTTCTAGAAACTCACCCTGGTCCTGGGAGGATGGGGCCACAGTGATCTCGCTCCGCAGTGGCTTCTGAGACCCGGCCTCATGTGAACACACAAGAAGCTCTGTCTGAAGGAGAGAAAATGGTGGGTCTGATGCTCAAAGCCCTGGGGTCAGAAGGCCAGAGTCAGGTTGGGACTTCAGAGCTCCCCTGGTTCCCTGATCTCAGAGAAGTAGCCTCCCTTCTTTGGGTCCTGCCTCTCCTGCCTCTTGGGAGTGGTTTTGTGTGAAGCTGCTGCTGAGGCCCTCTTCCCCATGTACAGCCCTGGCTTCTAGGACCTACAGTACCCGGGCCTGCAGGTCTCAGGAACAGCTTCCTGGGCAGGACAGTGGTCTCCCAGAAGCCCCATCTACTTGTTCAATGGAGACAAAAGCTCAGAATGTGTCTCTTCTTGTTGTCACCAGGAATTTCAGCTCCAAAGAATTTCAGTGTCTTGCAGGCTGCTCAAGAGGGATGTGTGTCCCCCAAAAGGCCTCACTCCTCTTCCAGCAGAGGTATACCCCTGCATCCCCTCAGCAGGCCACACCCAGAGGAGAAACCTACTCATCCCTGCAAACTAGACCCAGGCCACCCTGGCTCTGACAGTCTGCTCACACCTTCTCTCCCCACTGAAAGAATGCCTGGGTTGTTAGAGCCCTCATTTACATTTCATTAGGAGGTGTTGGGCTGGGTGTTAAGGAGCAGATCTGTTCTGTCCCTGGATCCAGAGTTTGGGGTAGCATTCTGCAACTATTCCCAGCAACCCCTTCAGTGCACCTGCTTCCCTTCCCCACGGCTGCCTGAACTACCAGAACTGTATGCCTAAGTTTCTGCCCATTTTCAGCCTGGGCCTGAAAAGCAATCACTGCTACCTCCATTTTTATATAAGACAGATCCTGGACGCAGAGAGGTCAGGTGACTGTTCCAAGGCTGCTCAGCTAGAATGTGGCAGAGCTGGGTGTAAGCCTAAAGTACCTTGCCTCTGAAGCACCTGCTCTTCCCGTAACTCCAAGCTGACTACCACTCACCTGGAGAATGAAATGCAGGAATGAAAGCTCCTGCATCAGAGGCTCTCAGTACAGACCAGTGAGAGAAGAGAAGGGTTGAGGGGCAAGAGCAAAGAGGTAGAGGGGATTGAGTACACGATTGGGGGAAGGTTCTAGAAGTCCTTATGGCCTCTGTCCACTTCTTAGTATCCTGGAGACCCTGCTCTTGAAGAATGGCATAGGACCTCAGACCCCAGTTCCTCTCTTCATTATGTCGTAACCCATCACGTACATTCTCAGGGTACCCACACCTTCATTCTTCTCTCTTCTGGAAACCCAGGCAGATGCCAGCATCTTTGCATCGGAACTCAGAGACCCCACACAAAGTCTTCATTAGGGAGAATGTCACTCTGAGGGCCCCTCTGGCATTCACAAGAGGAAGGCTTTGACATCTTGGGGTTTAGACACGGCTTGTCGCTTGTGCCAAAGACAGGGAGCAGGAGGCTCAGAGGAGAGAGAGAATCCTGTCTGTTTCCTTACATTGCTGGGGACCAGCCTAGATCTAGAAAGCCAGTTCTAAGGAGAGAGTGGTGGTTCATCTCCCTGTCTTGGAAAGCTCTGGAAAATTCAGGCTCCAAGTGATCCGTGTGTGACCACATTTCCACATGCAGAGTGCTTTTCAGCATTTTTCATTACATTTTTAAGGCTCAGATTGATGAAGGTGAGGTAAAAGCCAGACCCGGGGATGGAAGAGACAAAGGTTTAGTAATGAGTTCGAAGTTTACAAAACACAGAAGCCAATATGGCTTCAATACGTGATATGACCCTTTATAAGCCTGGAAATGACTCTTCAAAACTCATTCTGGCCTGACTTCAGAGCCGAGTGGATGCTGGGACACCACAGGTTGACGTTGAGAAGTGGGTTGGTATTGCAGGAATTTTTTAATTTCCTGTAACTCAGAACAGTTTTCTCCCAGGGCGCTTTCGAGTTACTCTGCTGCGCGTTGGCCACGTTGCTGTTTCAGGAACGGCCCAGAGAGGAGGAGAACACCAGCCAGGAAGAGTATTAATGGGATTCCCCTGGAAAATGATACCACCAAAAGTTTAGAAAAATATTTCCAGGGAAATGAGGGACCCACTATTCAAGAGACAGAAACCAGTGACCTGACACCTCTGAGCCTTAAAAAGCAGAATAAAAATGGCGTCACTTACACTTCCCAACTGGAAGGAATTTGGGAAAAGCAGATTATTATTAATTATTTTAATAGCTTCTTAATTAGCTCTTCAAACAAGTTTTTTAAAATCCCCAAAGGTGTCTAATTTGCATGACATGTTTTTACTTTTCTGTGCATTTCATTAACAGCCCCCTTAAAAAAAAGAGAGAGACAGGAGAGCAGTGATTTGAAAAAGAAAAACTATTGCTCTCAGAAGCTGGTGTTTCTCTCTCCACCTTGGTGGTGTCTCATCTGTGTCACCCCAGGGTGCTCATGGGAGCTCATGTGCTCTTCTCTGGAAGGACTCCCGCAGAGCCACCACGACCCTGCAGAGGACGGCTGGCTCCAGGGGCTGAGGGGGCGGCTGCTCCTTCTGCCAACAGTCATTCTGCTAAGATAATGGACTTGGGATGCATCAGTGGGCACACGACCGGTCAGGAGGAGCTGACCCGGGGACACTGAGAGACCAGTGAGCGGATGTCTCTCACAATGTGTGAAGCCAGGCAGAAAAGTGGCACATTTGACTGAGAACAGAAGACAGCGCTGAGATCAGCCTCCCCTTCCTCCAGCTTCTCCGGATGTGTGGCTGGAAGCTGGGGGTGACACTTAGCAGCCAAGGGCATGGTGCCAAAGGATGGCTTCAGAACCCTGGAAATGCTGGGCAGGGGGAGGGGCTGATTACTGCTTTTCCCACCATCCTTACCAAGGACAATGGCAGCCTCATCTAGTGTGTACAAGGTCCAGGTCAAGGTCTTGGCTATATCATCTCCCCAAATGTTCTCTTCTCTAACAGCAAACTGATCTCCATTATTTTCCCCATTTAGCAGAGAGCAGCTGTTTAATAGCTAACTTTTAATGAGCAGTTACTATGCACCAGACCTTGGAGTCTACTAGTACGAATTCAGTTAATTGTCACAACACCCACCCATTCTACACGAGTTTCCCTCCCACAGTGGAATTTCCAATGAGGAAAAGGAGGCTCAGAGAAATTAAGTGACTTGCCTTGGTCACACAGCTGATGCGCTGCCCAGACAGGACTGAGCCCCAGGTTGAACTTGACCTGTTATCATCTCCTAAGCCTAGCCAAACCACCTGTTTTCTTCCAGGAAAGCCTTCTCTGATTTGTTCCATGAATCTACATTTCTTAATGTGTCCTAAACCAGGTTTTATTATTTGTGCTGTCTTTGGCATCCGATCCCCGTAAGCCTGCTGCATACTTTCCCGATCGTAGTCTCAACATGGTCTGGTTCAGTGCCCACGTGGCGTAAGTACTTGAGTTCTGCATCGAACCATGTAATAGGAAGTACCTGATACAAAGCATATGATGCAAAGCATTTAATACAAAGCATATAATACAAAGCTACTTCAGTTGTGGACTTGGACACTGGATAAAGTTACCCTTTAGTTGATTGGACATTGTTAGGGGCTGAGGGTCCAGCGTGGCTTCTTAGATTTCAAGGTGATTGTCTTTCTGTTTTTTTTTTTTTTTTCTTACCTCCTAATGGAAAATTCTCTCCAAAGTCACACTAATTAGCACTCAGAGGCTGCTGTAGCAAAATCTTCCCAAAATAGCCCCAAGTATATTTGCAGGAGGGAAAAAGGGCTGAGCCAGGGACAAGATATGTGGACTTGACAGGCAGAGAAAGCTTGAAATAGACATTTTGGTGGCCTTCCACCTGTCCTGGAACATGGTTGTCGTTTCAACAGAAGGTTCCAGCAGCAGAGGGCTTTCTCAGATCAGGAAACATAGGATTGGCACCTTTGAAGGAAGCCCCTTTCTGGTAAGAATGGGAACAAACTTGGAGCAGGGATGGACTGTACTACAACGTGTGTGTGTGTCCCTCTGTACTTTATGTCGCTCTGAAGTCTTGATGTTCAGGAACCTCCTGTCATTCCTCTAACAACCTTGGAAGCAGATGGTGTTCATCTATCACAGCAGATGCAGTGATGTGTAGAGAGTGTCGGTCAAGAGACCGGCGTTGTGAGGGAGAGATGGCTCTGTGGGTAAAGCACTTGAAGAGAGCACCTGTGAGAACCTGAGTTTGGAGATCCAGCATCCAGGAAGAGCCGGCTGTACTGCCGAGGTAGAGACAGGAGAATGAGTAGAAGCCTGTGGGCTAGCTAACCTGGAGTAACAGGAGAGCCTGCTTCATACAAGGTGGAAGGTGAGGATGACAGCTGGGATTGTTCTCTGACACACATGGGCACCCTCATTCACAAATGAGTGAGCGCGCGCGCGCGCGCGCGCGCGCGCGCACACACACACACACACAAATAGAAATTAAACAAAAACGCTAAATGGCAGGCAGTGTGGCATTCAGTTACAGGACACCCCTCTCTCCATGCTCACTTTCACTGGGATTATAGTATGAGTAAGAAATAGGCTTTCATTATTTTACAGTTTGAGGATTTGGGACTGTTTATTATAGCATCCTGACTTAGCCAATGTTGACTGATGCGTTTGCTCATTTTGAAATTCACCTGTTTTCTCCTGTCACTTCTTGGATGTCTGTGGCTGATTCTTCTTCCCTCTCCTCATTTCAGCTTAAAATTATGACTATCCACAATGGAGACATAGTCCAAACTTTGTGTAGAATGCACCTCTTTCTGATGCTCTGCTATGCCATGTTAATACCCCCGTGTATTTCCTTCTCACTGCCTCTCACCCCTCAGTATAATTTCCATGAGGGCAGAGGCCTTGCTGTGGCCGCTACTGTATTCCTAGTGCTTCGTTCTAGCATGAAAAAGTGTTGTAGGGATGAAATGAGCTTGGAGATACAGTAGACAGGCGAAGTGAGTCGATTTCCCCATCCTCCTGGTAAGCACTCTCCAGACCCTCGGTCCAGTCTCCAACCCAGCAGGTACAGTCAGGGAAGATTTTCAAGGCCTCTCATCAATAGTCCTGCAGAGATCAGGGATCATGAGACCAGGACTGGCAAGAGGCTCTGGGGAAAGAACAGGATTTGAGGAGCTTGGTTTAGCTCCAGGCTTCACATGTGTGTGGCTTGGACCAGCTACCTCGCCTCCTGAGGTTCCATGCTCATCTGTGGGTGTGTCTATCCCTGTTCCTACCCCAATGTGTGTGTGTGTGTGTGTGTGTGTGTGTGTGTGTGTGTGATGTCCAAATGATGTAACTCACATATAATGTTTAGCATAGACCCTCAGGGTCCAGATACTGGGCATGCCGCCCAAGGCCTCCTGCTAGCTAGATAAGGGTTCTACTACTGAGTGGCAGTCCCAGCCTTGGTATTAGGGCCATGTGGGGAGTTGAAGCACTCTTCTGAAGGAATCCCAAGAAGAGAGATCCCAGCCACAAGTGGAACACTCTAGAACCAACCACTGGGAAGATGGTGGCTTTGTGAGTTTCTTCCCCCCATCTCTGCCCATCAGGTCCCGGACACCTTCCCCCCTACTATAAACTGCTTTTGGGGAAAGGACTTAGCACCGAGTGGAGGAGGGGAAGTCCCATGGGCAGTCATCCTAACTTTCCTCAGATGAGACTCCTTGGCCCGGAGATCTCAGGAATCTGCTTCAGCACACACAGCCCGCTCGGATGCAGCCCGTTGGCTTTGGTGCACGTTGGAACCTCTGGGGTTTTTCTTTCAGGCTAGTCATGGCTAAGGCAGACACGCCAATTTTCTGTAATGTGGTGTTCTCAGTCAGGGACGGTTTTCTCCCCAGGAGCCTTTGGGAAACATCTAGGATATTTTCAGTGGCCACAAATGGGGGATAGGAATGACACTCGTATTTAGACGTTGGGACCAGCAACGCTGTAAGCACCCCGCACTGTGGCCTGTAGCCTCAGTATGAAGAGTGATCTGGCCCCAAATGCCAACAGTGACAAAATCCGAGGAAAAACCTACTGCACAAGTTTCTGAGACCGGAGGAGGAGCTGGTTCGGAGGTTTAGTGGCAGAATGACTACATCGGCTCTGCCGTGTCACAGAGGCAAGGGTTTTCACAAGTTTCACGCTCGTATGTGTACGTCTATGGGAATGCAGGTACGCACGTGCCACAGATGTGGACGTCAGCAGACTACCTAGAGGCGTGGTCCTTGTGCTCCTTGAGACAGGGTACTCTGCTGTTCTAATGCTATTGTTTTTAGCTGGCCTGGAAGCTTCTGGGGACTCTCCTAGCTCTGCCTCCCAGCTCTCATTAGGAGGTCTGCGATTACGGCCGCTCAAGCTACCGTAGCCAGTGTTTGTGGATTTCAGGGATTTGAACTCGAGACATGACCCTTACTTGGGCAAGCACTTTAATCCGCTAAGCCGTTCCCAGGCCTGACCCTGAGAAGGTAGATATAGTCGTCCCACCTTGCAGATGTGCTCATAGCTCTAGTGCGGTCTGACCATGCAACGTCATACATGTAGGAAGCTGGCAACGGCAGGGTTAGATGGGAAAGCAGCTGCTCGCTGTTTCTCTGTCTACTGTAGCTTCTTCCTCTGGTAGAACTGGCCCTGAGTTGTCCCATGTGTGGGGAAGGAGGAATCCAGGACTGCCTAAGAGAGATGACATTCCAGCTCACCCAAATGAATTGCTCAGTAAATTCCACTTGGCTGAGTCTCACTGATCAAAGTAAAGGATCATCAGGAAAATCAGTCCCGGGTCTTGGGAACCACCTTAGGGTGGGTGTGAAAATTTAACCCAAGGCGTTTGCTGGGCATCCACACAGCAGCAAGCTGGAGCTACAAGGGACTCAGACGATACCATAGAACAGGCATAATCTGGAGAGATGTGCTGTCTGCTTCCTTTTGGAGGGAAGAGACGAGACAATGGGTTTCTATGGGTTCCTGTGCTGGGTTACCTGTGGGCAGAGACAGAGATCAGATCCCAAGCTCCGGCACTGGGGCCTCTAGACAAAGAGAGGCAAAGCTGGCTGGGGCTCCTCATCCATGACTCCTGCAAGAGCTAAGGTCTGTCTTCTCCTACCCACCTCACTCCAGCCTGATGCTTGCCAAAGAGTTTTCACAGAGGGGCAAGTTGGCTTTCACACCAGCATCCATCCATTTTTGTGATGGTGGGGAATGGGTTCATTGCTTATTGGTCTTCCTGTCTAATGCGAATTGAAGGGAAGGAGGCAAAACACATTTGCCCAAAGATCAAAGATCTTATCATCAGACCAAGGGTAACACATGCCACAAAGGCCTGGTAGACATCAGATCTCTTGTAGGCCAGGACAGCAGGGAAGCTTTCCTGGAGTCACGGCATGGGATGACTTTTGCAAATGGGGAGCTTTTCCTGTCTTAGAATTTCATTCCAAACATGTCACTGAGGTTTTCAGAACATAGACTGAAACTTGGGTGTGGACTTCCCCAGGGCAAGAGGATAAGGCTTGGCTCAGAGTGAGGCCATCATTCATCAACGGTAAGGGCTTACTCATTTCACCCACCAGGACTTGCAAAGAAGACGGCCCCTGTTACACCCCAGGCACTGTAGAAGCCCAGGGTCTGTGGAGCCTTCGTAGAACTCGGGACAGCTGGGAGATGAACCTAAGGAGGCTTCTGCAGAGACAGCAGCTTGCTGTCTAGTCTTTTCTCATTTGTCTACAGCAAGAGTGTGCTTATCAGGGACGGGTCAGGTGAGGGCCGGTGACACTCTCTGAGTCTGCACGCCTCCCAGCCACAGGGTTTGGTCACCTGGTCCCTGGTTCAACTCAAAAGTTGTTTGCACAGGGATGCTTTCCAAGTCTGTGGCTCTGGTTCTGGCCTCCTCTTGGGCCCTACCGATTAGTGTCCTTTCTTACTCTTCTGGAAGGTTTCCAATATCAGGGTCCTTTCAGTTTTTCATCTCCAGGGATGACTGGCATACATCTGATGCCAAGTAACTGTTTGTTGAGTGAACCAATAAGCAGTGATGCCTTGGTGGGTTTATTGTTTTTCTTTACAGGAGTTACTCAGTGTGTTGAGTCCGCTTACCCCGGAACCCACAGCTAGGTGTGCCTTAGCTGGTTTGCACAGCCTGAATCACCTTTCAAATGAGGAAATCAAGGCTCAGTGATGCAGAAGGGCTGAGGATGGGACTTCCCCTAGTTCAAGAGTCTTTCCTTAAATTATCCGTCGGAGTCTCCTAAGGGCCACGGAACTATCAATGGGGGGTTCCGTTGCTCTCTGTGCAGTGGCGGACCCTGAATCAATATGGCTGAAATGCTTCGCCTCCGTAGCCAATTTCAATGTACAACCTGCAGTGGGACACAGATTAAGCTACCGTGGGAGAATAGGAGGTTTGGACACCACCTGACTGTCAGAAGTCCAGAGAAAGGCTGACCTCATCAAAGGTCACACAGCAAGTGGGGGACCCAGCCTAGAGCAGCAGTTAGGTCCCTCAAACGCACATTGTATAGGTAGACTCATTCCTTGAATCCCCTCAGCTCCTGTACCCCGAGCTGAAGGCGCCTCACAGGCACAGAAGGAGGCATCCATGTCCACACACTTAATCTGAGGCAGCCAGACATGTCATATCTCTTCTCTTCTGGGGTCCCTTTTGTGAGAGCTCAGCAGCCTCACCTATGGCTCCCGAGAGGCTGGGACATTCTGGGGACAAGAGGCTATCTCCAGTCCTGGGGGCTGCTCAGAGGCCATCTCTAGGATATCAGAGTTTTAGGGGCCTTGTATACAGAAGGCAGCCCTTTGCAGGCAGTGGAAGCAAATAGGGCCTCCTGGAGGTGAAGTGTGCCTCAGTGGTCTGCCCTCCATACCCATTCCTGAGAAGACTGGGCACTCCACCCAGTCCGGCTCCATGATGGATGTGGTGGGGCGACCAAATGCTCCTCATTAATCACGGGCTCCATCTGGACCCCCACTTGATGACTTTCAGCTGACTTGAAAAAGACCCAATTACATCACAACATTTTGACGAGCTATCTTATGGCATGAGGACCAGATAGGAGCCGATGATTTCACCGTCCAAGACGGAGGGAGGGGGCTTAGTGGGACAAGAGGTCTTACAGGAGGCTCCTCATGAGATCAGAGTGTGTCTACCTCCCAGGGGTTGCTGGCCATGGCAATGACTGGCCCAGAGACTAGGAGGGTGAGGGTTCCTTTTGCTTTGAACAGAAAAGACCCAGGGCAGAAAGTCTGGGTGGGGCAAAAAGAGGAACAGTAAGAAAAGAGCAGCTCTCCAGCAGTTTGGCACCATAGTGTGAGCATATGGCAGACTTAGAAGTGCGGATGTAACCAAGACCAGTCCTGTTCCAACCAGTTCTTAAGACAAGGAGACACCTCACCCTCATTTTCAGGTGCTCCTGCCCCTGCCTCCTCCCCCTATAGGCTAAAGTGCTCATAGTAATTACTACCCTCTCCATGTCAGGTGGGAGCACCACACATCCTCTTGGTGGTACATCTGTAGTAAGAAGCCATGAGACCTCAGCCTTGGTTCTTCATTTTTTTCTCTTGTGAGACAGTATCTCATGTATCCCAGGCTAGCCCAGAATTTGCAGGTTTCAACTAAGGATGACATTGAACTTTGATGCTTTTTCCTTCACCTTCCAAGGCCTGGGATTGTGAGCAGGCATCACCACACTGGGTTTATGTGGCACTCGGGGTGGAACCCAGAGCTCTGTGAATACTAGGAAAGCACTGTACCAACTAAGTTATGTCCCCAAACCCTTGTTCTTAAGCACAGTGGCTTCAACTTCTCCCTTCACCCACCAGTGTGGCTGCTCAGGAGCCTCAGGAGAGAGGTGTGACAGGCATCTTACCACAGCTTCTGGAGCCCTGCTCCAGCTGTGCACCCCACAGATGATGCAAGGCTAAAGAGAAGACGTGTCTCTCTCTCAACTTCTTTTCCCCAGCCCCTGAGGCCAAGGTGGGGATGCTCGCAACAGACTAAGACAGCAGCCTTTGTTCTGGCCGGGACTTCCAATCTGCTTGCTAAGCTGGGAGGAGGTGGGTGCCCAGCTTGCCCCTGCCCTTTCTGGGTACCTCCAGGTTTACTCAGGAGCAAGGACGACCCCCAGACTTCTCTGGGAGGACTGACATGAAACACCCCAAGGAAGACTTCTCCCAGGGTATTAGTTACTTACCTCATGGCTGTGACAAAATACTCAAGAAAAGCAACTCAGTGACAGAAGGGTTCATTTTGGGTCATGTTTGGGATAATTATTATTGTGGGGAACACATAGCCATAGCAACATGAGCTGGTTACATTGAGTTTGCAGTCAGTGTTTGAGTTATTTCTCTGTTGTGGTAAAACACCATGAGCAAGACAACCTATATAAAAGAAAGTATTTAATTTAGTGTACAGTTTCAGGGGGTTAGAGTCCGTGATGGAAGAATGAAGGAACAGCTGACAGTTTTCAGTTTTGAGGGTCCTTGCTCTACATTGTAGGTATGAGAGATGGCTGACTGTCTACTTGTGAGCCCTGGCAATCATGGGCCCTTGTATGAGCCAGGTCCAATGACCACACTGAAACCCAGCTCAGTGTAGACTCCAGTCCCACAGCCCTTCCCTGCCCTCTCCACTTTTAATTTTTGTTACTCTGAACACTCATTGGCTGAAAAATGCAGATCCTGGCACTTCTGGGTGGGTTGGGAGATGGTCCCATCAAAATCACTGTAGCAACATTCATTACCCACGCCGTCTGCCTTTCAGGATCCCCACAGGAAAGCAGTGTTGGGGTGAGTGAATTCTGGGAAGGTGAGAGTTTGGACATGAGCTGCTCCAGCCGCCAACTCTCTTTCTCCAAATGATTTTTAATTGTAATTCTGAGGGAATTAGCATGATAAGATAGCTGACTAAACAGATAAATATCAGTAACAAGAATTCCCATTGCTGCCACCACGGTCTTCCTCTATTATGAAGACGTATGTTAATGGCAGTAGCATGGGTAGCCTGCTTTAAGCATTTCCTGTGCTCAGGCCACAACATTGATCTCTTTTTGCATGTCACTATGAGTGCTCCTTGGTTCCTCGAGACTTCTGTTGGATAGGCAAGGACTCCAGCTTCAGAGAGGTTGAGGGACTCCTCTGAGGGCATGCAGCTAGCTCAGAATTCTAATTAAGGTTTCTATGATGCCAAAGTCTTGGCTATTGATCGCTGTTCTGTATGTTTCAAAATGTTCCAAACTGCAGATGACCTAAGTCCCGCCAACGGGAGGAAGCATGAGGATTGTAACCCAGACTGTGGAAATTGATGTATATTCTGTGTCTTGAGTTGTAATGATGTCTGAGACTATGACGGAGAGGAAAGGCAAGCTGCAGAAGATGGGCACAGTTTCATTAATTCTCAAACCACAGAGCAGTCCCAGAGCTCGGTGCCTTCACATGCATGCAGGTACAAAGGTCTGAAAGAACAAATTAAATACCGCTAACCTTAGGGAGGGGAGAGAGCGTGGCTGGGGACCAAGAGTACCTTAGGCTATCTGTGTTTTCAGGACTTTGTAGATGATCTTGGATTCCCGAATTCCCTCATTATCAGAGAGGAGACATTAAATGTGGCTGTGTTGGAAGTGCACGGAGTCTGGTTGATCTGGTATCAGCCTGGCTCTGCTGCCTATGGGCTAGGAAGCCCCCGGGCAGGCCATTTATTTTCTGTTTCCACATTGGTAGAGTGAGAACCACCTCCACCATTGCAATTTTACACATGACAGAGATCCTGCCAGGGTCCCAACCATGGCACTACTGCTATTTCACGCTGGTGAAGCCTTTGTTGTGGGAAGATGTTTGGCAGCAACAATGGTTCTACTCCCCAGCTGTCAGCAGCAGCGTGCCTCACTCCAGTCGTGGCAATATTAAAAAAAGTATCCCTTAGGGAGGCTGTCCTCCAGGTGAGCACCACCTGGACTAGAATAGCTTAGTTCCTTCAGAGTACTTAGGACACTCCTGACACCAAAGCCACTCAGGTAAACAGCATTCTCCATCCAAGAATACGAGACGCAAGGGTGCAAATCTCCATCCAGTCAAGCAGAGGAGTCCTGGCTGTTGAGGGGAAGATTCTGGATGGAAGTCAGGGTGATGGAATCTGCTATCTGTCCCTGCCTCTGCAGCATTGGGAGGCTTTGGACACTGATCCATTTAGAATACAACTTCCCTTCTCTGTGGATTGTAGAGACCCCAGCAAAGGCTGCATAAAGGGATCCCTTCTCTGTCCCTTAAAGCCATAGTGTAGTGGGGTTCAGACCCTGTCACCTCTCTTAGGCAGCTGCCCCAGAGCTGGGCTTCAGTTTAGCCTGGCTGGGGAATCCTCCTCAGATGCACCCCTCCTCACACACAACTGGGGAGCAGATGCAGCCTGGTGGCTGTTGCCCAGACACAGGTGGTACCGCCTGTCACAAGTGCCTTGATTCTTGATTGTCCTACAATCACTTTTGGCCCCCAAACAATTTGCTGGGTGAAGGGAGAGGAGGAAGAGAGGGAGGGGAGGCGGGGCGGTGTGGGGTTAAGAGCGGCTTTGAAGTTTGCAACCGTCTTATAGAAACCATCTTCAGTCGCTCCCCATTTGGGTGATGTCAGGAGAACACATTACCATCTGAGATCAAATGCAACAGCCAGAATCACTTGTTGTGCACCAGGCTGTAGTCATATATCAAGGATTCCAGGCACATGCAATTCGTAACTTTCCCCGAAACAGATTGATATTTTCCTCTTCCACTTTGTGGGAGGAGACATCAGACTTCTGCTTCAAGAGCAGTTTGGGAGGCAGCAGGGAAATTACGGCAGGGCCTAGCGTCTTTGTCAGTCACGCGACTGGTGCCCGGTTCTGTTTCACGCCTCTTTGTGTCCCAGGCAGTTCGTTATGGGCTGTGTAGTGGAAAGGAACCCAAAATAACCCTGTCAGGCTCTCTAGAGTTTGGCCCAAGCAAAGCACAGAGCAGCGGACAATGTAGTTTATTTTCTGTTATACACTCTTGTTTTTTTGTTTAAGTCTTCTTTGTCTTCCCAGTGAAGGTGGAATTAAGGTTCAGAACAGCTGGTAGAAATGGGGAGACACTTGGCAAGATGGTTCAGTTGGTGAAATATTTGCCTTGCAATCATGAAGGCCTGAGTTTGAGTCCTAGAGCAAATGTAAATGTAGGTGGTTGTGGTGGTGCCTGCTTGGAGTCACGTGACAGGAAGATGGAGACAGACAGATCCCTAGGGCCAGACAGCCTAGCTTAGTGGGTTCCAGACCAGTGAGGGAACCTATCTCAGAAAACAAGGGAGGGTTGATGGGATGCCTCTTGCTAGAAAGGCTGACAACGTGAGTTTAATCCGTGAGAACCACGTGGTGGACAGAGAGAAATGACTCCCACAAGTTTGTCTTTGGAGATCTGTGTGGTAATGTGCACACATGCACCCCCGCTTCCCACATATACACACCCCCCATATACACACCCCCACATACAAACACACACACACACACAGAAAACTGTGATTTGCATTTTTTCTTGAGACTTTCAAGTGGCTAGAGCAGTTGTACCTTTATAAATTACCAGGGTAGCCCTCCAACCTGCAATCCCCCCAACCTCCCAGCCAGAAAAGGAAGTGAAGATCAGGAAAGTAGGCTCCTGGTGTCATGGAGTTTTGACCTTGAGAATTCATTCATTTTCTCTGGAGGTTATTTCCCTTCTCTGTGAACAGAGAATGTGAGGGCCCATCTCAGCTTCTTCCCAGAGCTGAGAGTTGGGACAACATGAAAGTCCTGCAGAAAATGCTCCCCTAAAACCACATCCCAGGACAGATACTTGAGAGGGATGCTGGAACTGTGTGGGGCCTGCCATCTAACTCAGTTAAATTCCTGTGTCAGGTGGCCTTCTGTACTAGAACAGTTATCTGAGAGAAGCAGCTTAAACATTTCAAATATGTTTTACTTCATGACTGGCTGAATTCATTGCTTGTGAGCCAGTGGTGTGGGGCAGAGTATCAAGGTAGAAGGGTGTGGTGGGGCAGAACTTCTCATCTCATGACTGCTGTGAGTGAGTAAGGGAGGGAGGGACGGAGAGTGGGAGGGAAGGATAGACAGATCACTGAGGTTGAAGGAAGCTACGGGCAAGATACTTTTCAAAGGCATACCTCAGTGAACTACTACTTTCAACCACTGCCAATATCCCGAGTCCTACCACTTTCCAGTAACACTCATCATTTTGTGACCTCATCAGTGGATCAATCAATGTATGAAGTCAGAGCATCAGGATCCAACCCCTCCAGAGAGCCCTATTAGCTGGCAACCAAGCCTTCAACACATGACTGTTTCAGAAGACATTTTCTATCCCAATTACAACAACACCCCTTTCTCACACGACTGGGATGAATTCACACAGCCTGAGCTTGTAGCAGACACAGGTCAAGTTTGAGGGTCCCATGTGACACGTGTGTGCTTGGAGGTGCCACTGTGTATCCAGGGGAATGAGGCAGGTAGGTGACTCAGGGGCAGATCATGGTCCCCTGGACTCAGCCCCAGGAAGAGGACAGGCTGACATTCACCTCTCTCTAAAGCCTTTGTGCTGGGGTTCCCTGATCACAGGGTTAGTGACTACTACCATCCACTCTTGCCTCTTAGTCACATCCCTTCTGTAATTTGCAGCTTCCCTCAAGCATTTAAGCTTGGCTCACAGCAGACAGCACAGCTCAAGGGGCTATGTGGGTGCTGCAGGCAGTTGTCTGGAATCAAACCCTAGGTCTGATTCCATGCTGTGGAACACAACCTTGCTCCTCAGTCTCTCTGAGCCTTGCTTTTTAGTCTTGAAAGATTTTTGTTGTTGTTTGGTTTCTGTTTTTAAATCACAACTTAATGTGCACACAACACGTAAGTGAGAGATGAACCCGGGTGAGTTTACTTCTCCACATAAGAAGCAGGACTCTTTTGTTACCTCGGGGCCCCTATCCTCAGCTCCTAGCCTCCACTGAGATAGATGTGCCTCACAGCGTCTTGCATTAGGATAGGTTGCTGGCCAAAGAGCTGTGGGGATCTCCCTGTCTCCACCTCCCATTTCTGGGTTACAAGTGAATACAACCACACTCCCTGTCACTTTGCTGTAAAGTAACAACCACCCCTTTAAAAAGGCTGCCATTTGTTGCCCTAAGTAACACGTTGCTTATTTTTGAGCTTTGTAAAACAGTGCGGAGGGTCGGAGAGCTGAGTCAATGGTTAATGGCGATTGTTGCTCTTCCAGAGGATTTGAGCTCAGTTCCTAGCACCCACACTGAACACCTCACAGCTACCTACAATTCTAGCTTCAGATGTAACGTCCTCTTCTGGTCCCTGGAGGTGTCTGTGAATACATGCACTTAAAACACACCGACAAAATACTAAATACACAAATACTAATAAATCCGTAAAAGTAGTAATCTGACTCTGGGAGGCTTTCTGCACCTTTCTTCCCTCTCACTGAAAACAATGTATCTTTCTCTTTTTTGTTTTTGTGAGACAGTGTGATCTCACCCACAGCACAGGCTAACCTGGAATGCACTATGTAGACCAGGTTGGACTTGATCTCAGGGGAACTCCTCTACCTCAGACTCCCAAGATTATGGGTGTCACCACCACACTAGTGGCATTTCTATGACTCATCCCTGTCACCCTGTTTCTTTCTTCTATCTTTTCTGTGGAGACTCCCCCATTGTATAAGCACCCCACAATTGACTTCTCCATTCCCTTCTGGACAAGCACTGGGTTTCATGACAATTAGAAAAGTGCTTCTGTGAACATTCTGACATACGTACACACATGTATAGACCCTATGTAGAGGAATTGCCATGTCTTAGGGAGTAGGGAGACTAGCTTTAGGGAGTAGGGAGACTAGCTTTAGGGAGTAGGGAGACTAGCTTTATGGGGGCACTAAGTTAGGTTCCAGCGTGTTTCTAGCAAAAATTCCCATTTTCCTTTGGGATATGGATGCCTGCCTCACAGGGCCTGCACAGAGCAGCTGTTTGGATGCTCAGTCTGGTACCCCTGCTGCCTTCCTGTCAGGATCTAGGAGAGCCCTCCTGCACTTGTTTGTGTTGTTTAAATAGATAAAGCAATTAGCCTGCCTCAGGAGGTAACTGGCTTGCCGGTTTCAATTCTGTGACAGGAGCTGCTGCTATTGGTGTCTGTGACTTGGGCTTTGGGGTTTCAACCACCAGCAGCCCTTTTTGTCCACACAGCAGGTCGGTGTTATCTCACAACCTCTCTCCCTAGGCCCCCATGTTGTCCACCTCCAACAACAGTCAATGCTATCCCTTTATAAGGGAGGCCTGTGAGCACTCGGAATTTGATTTACTGGGGCAGGTTGGAAATTCTGTTTCCAGGCATATCGTGGTCTGTTCTTTGTGAAACAGGAAGTACACCACACAAGCCCTTTAGTCAGAATATCTCAAACATACATTCCAAGTGCCTCTAGGCCCACAACAGAGAGTAGGCAGTCCTATAGTGTGGTACTGAATGTCTAAAACATCAGTTCCTCTTTGATGGAGAAATGGAAGGGGGATGAGGGAAGGCAGAAGGATCAGTGTGGGAAGTGGGCCAGAGATGCTTTTGGATATAGTGAGTTCTGGGGGAAGCTCTGAGTTACCAGCCATGGCCAGCAGAGCCAGAGTTCAGAGCAGTGGTTCTCAACCTTCCTCAGGCTGCAACCCTTTAACACAGTTCTTCATGTTGTGGTGACCCCCCACCATAAAATTGTTTTCATTGCTACTTCATAACTGTAATTTTGCTGCTGTTATGAATCATAATGTAAATATCTGATATAGAGATGATTTTAGGCAACCCCTGTAAAAGGGTCATTTGATATGCTATGTCCGGGTCCCTCCCCCAACAAAGGGGTCACAACCCACAGGTTGAGAACAGTTGGTTTAGAGCCAGGACAAGAAATTAGAAAAAGCTATGTGTTGGTAATGTCCTTTCCATGATATAAGGAAACCTTCCTTCTGTGGACTCTTTAAATGACTTTAGAACTATTTTTTTCTAGGAGGTGAAGGTAAAAACAAGTGTCCCTAATACATTCTGTAATTCTCATCAGGACATTACAGAGCAGACATCCAGGTAGGCATAATCTATGCTTGACTGGGACCTTTTGGTTTTGGGTCTGACTCCTATTTGGCTCACTAAGTTTACCTAGAGCACAAGAAGGCCTGCCTCCCTCCGGCCCTAGCTCCTGCACTTGGACCTTATGCCCAGAAACCCACTGTTGGGGAGAACACTGGTACATGCAGATCTATGACCAGTGAGTGGCCTTCTTCTCACCCCAAACGGTGCCCCTAACTGTAAGAAAAATGTTATCCTTGGCTTTCTAAAACTGAGAACTTCTTAGGAAACCTTGTCCCAGGGCATGCTTGTTGGTCATGGTGAGGGCACCACACCAATCAGCTCTTTCCGAGGCAAAATTCAGTTATAAACACATTTTCTCATTCAAACTGAAAGTTTCAAGCCAGGCCTAGTGGTGGAGTTCTGTAATCTCAACTACTATGGGACACTGAGGAAGGAGAACCACAAGTTCAAGGCTATCCTGTTCTTTGGAGTCAGTTCAAGTCTAACCTGGGCAACTTAGTGAGAACTGTATCAAAATAAAAAGAACAAAGCAGGGTGTAGAAGCAGCTAGCTTAGTGATAAATCTCTTGTCTTGTGTGTGCTATGATGTTGATTCAATCCTTAGCTCTGCAACACAAACAAAAACAAAAACGGAAAAAATTACCAAAGTGAAAATTTCTGACATCAGGATGGTGGTAACTCAAATATTCCCACACTGGAGCCCAGATCCACATATCCAGACTCTGAGAAGATGCTGGATCATGAGTTCATCTGGCGTTTGGCTCTGACCTGACACTTTTGGGTTCCCTTAAGTATCTCCCCACAGGTCCTTACCAGCTACCTCAGGGAGAAGGTGGTAGGACAAAGAGCCAGAATTCAAGGTGTAGCCCTCATTCCAGACATGCCAACAAGGAGCCTGGGACCTCAGACAAACTCCTCTCCATAAATGCCTCAAACCTAATCTCAGAGAGAGCTTTGGATGGGTCAGACAGAAGCTGTCCGAGATTATTAGATTGGAATGCCAGTTTCCTCCTTGATCTCTTCTTTTCCAGTCACAGAACCTCAAAGGTCAGGTTAGGAACCCCTATGTGTTCATGGAATACAATTTGGGAACCATGAAACTAAATAAACCTCCAAAGCATTTTGTTTGTTTGTTTTTTAATGATCTGCAAAGCTATCACAACATAGCTGGATTTGGAGATGTGGGGTGTCATGGGCTGAAGTATGTTCCCCAAGTTAATATTTGGAAGCCCTAATTCCCTGTACCTTAGAACACGACCTAGTTGGATAAAATACCTTAATGAGGTAAATAAGTTAATAAGGTCACTAGGGTGGATCCTAATCAAAGGACTGGTGTCCTCCTAAGAAGAAATTAAGACCCACACTCTCACAAGAACATTGTGGCTACAGGAAGATGTCTGCCTACACTGTGCGGAGACACACACAGGGAGAAGATAGCTGCCTGCATTTTAGGAAGGGGGATCTCAGGAGAAGCCAGTCTTGGTGACAACCTTGTTTTGGGCTGCTTGCCTCCTGGACTATGAGCAAATATGTTTGCATCATTAAGTTATGTGTCTATGGTACTCAATTATGGAAACTGTAGCAAGCTGACATGGGGGCTGGCTTCCTACAAAGGCCTCCATTTTCAGAAATTCCGTTTATCTCCCTCTGACACTGAGGTAAATATCCAAGTGTCTCTTCAGAGAATCAGAGCCCCGTTCGTTCTTCATAGAGGAGGTGACAGGTCTCCAAAGAAGTGTTGCTGTCCTTGAGGAAATGAAGGACATGCTCTGGAGCCTGGCCACATGTGGTAGCGGGTGAGATGAGCAGACATTCGTGTTAGATCTCCAGCCCAGGATGAGCCTCACTTGGTATCTGTGGCTCCTCCCAGCGTTTCTCACCCTGCACCCTACTCTGAACTTCTCCCTCCCAGGCACTGGGCTTCCACCTCCCTTCCCCAACTCTGATCCCTATACAACTCAGCCATTTTGGCTATGTGCTCTCTTGGCCTCTTGGCCAGGGGCCACTCTCTTGGTTGGTGGCTCCTCTCTTGCTTTCCCCCCTCTCCTCTCATGGTCTGGCTTACTCTGCTGGCCATGTTCAGCCTGGACTCTTCCTTCTGCCTGCCTTCTCCCTTACGTCTACAATAAAAATATCCTCCATACTTCATGAGTGGTCATGTCTCCTCCTTTTATTTCACTCTTTTCATTCATCTGATGCTGAAACCACAACGAGTTCCCCTTCAAGGGACTTTTCCTCTGCAAACCAACCTGCCGATTTGACTCTCCTAAGGTATGTCTGGATCGATTGTTTCTTCTGACTTCTGTCATCCACCATATTTGATTCCAAATTCTAGAGTCTGCCCCTTCAGCTGTTTCTTTCCTTCATCTGCTCTAACCATTTGTCTCTCTTCACCTACTCATAAAATGTCCTCACTCTGGGGGCTCCTGGAGCCTGCTTCTCCCTCCAGGTCACCCAACCTGTGAGCAAAAGACACTTATCCTGTCCTCATCTCTGCTAGGAGTTGCCTGCTAAATCCTGCAACTTCCTTATCTCCTCATGGCCTCTAAGATGTTGGAACCCTCTCTTGGGTGGAGTTCCTGCTTGTTCCTCCTTGTCCCTCATGGCTACACCACTCTGTCTCTCACTTCCTTCTCGGAGCTTTTTGGAACCCTTCCTATTGCAGGATTTGATTTGTCACCATTCCTTCTTTTCTCCTCAGACTCCATTCCTTTCTCAGACTCAGAGATTTTATTAAAGGCTTGCTATTTTATGGCAAATGGCTTGGCCTCAGTGCAGCTCAATGGTCAAAGATGGCAAGCTGGCGTTCCAAATTCTGAAAGATTGTAACAACTTCTGCCACTGCACAAGCAAATGATTCTAAATTCTCTTATCTCTAAGGTTTTTTAACTTTCTACTCTTGAAAATCTTTAATCTCTATGATTCCTCTGTGCTCTGCTTTCAAGAAATCTTTTAAGTCGATTGTGTGGATATTCTTTATCTCAGGATTTGTAAATTCACTGGGCGTGGTTAAAGAGTCTGTAAAATCTGTAACAAAAAAGTTAGCTTAAAACTTGTAACAAAGGTTGAATCTTAATTTGCTATACGTGATTCAACTCTTATTTAGAAAACTAGCTCAACTCTCTGTGTATGTAACTCGAATTCAACTCTTCTTTAGGGAAACATGTTTTTAAGTAGCAGTGACTCAAAGGTGTGAATCTACTGCCTTTTCTACAGTGTGGGTTTCACTGCAAACCACAAACAGCGGGAATACCAACACAGCTAGGGCTCTTATCTCTTTCTGAACCTAAAAGAAATTCATGTAAGCTCCTGGGAGTAGACTTGGATCTACCTCTAGCAGGCCAAGTGGGTGCAGATAAGTACTCCTAGGTTTCCTCACTTATCCGTTCCAGGGGGTGGGGTGGGGGTGGGGTGGGGGTGGGAGTGGGGGGTCTCTTCTGGTCTCAGGACTCTTCTCCTGCAACTACCAGGACTGTGGCTTGATCCTGGGCTTCAGCATCAGATGACTGAAAAGAGTGAAATAAAAGGAGGAGACATGACCACTCATGAAGTATGGAGGAGATTTTTATTGTAGACATAAGGGAGAAGGCAGGCAGAGGGAAGAGTCCAGGCTGAACA
Organism: Cricetomys ansorgei; assembly: GCA_026225945.1. Taxonomy (NCBI): domain Eukaryota; kingdom Metazoa; phylum Chordata; class Mammalia; order Rodentia; family Nesomyidae; genus Cricetomys; species Cricetomys ansorgei. Next base: position 1,496,093 of record JAMJFZ010001258.1, on the reverse strand, counting down.
TGGCCAGCAGAGTAAGCCAGACCAGAAGAGAGTGGGGAAGCAAGAGAGGAACCACCAACCAAGAGAGTGGCCCCTGGCCAAGAGGCCAAGAGAGCACATAGCCAAAATGGCTGAGTTGTATAGGGATCAGAGTTGGGGAAGGGAGGTGGAAGCCCAGTGCCTGGGAGGGAGAGGTTCAGGGTAAGGGACAGGCTGAGAAGTCCTTTGAGGAGCTGCAGGTTGAGACTTGTCCTGGATTTGAGACCTAACGGCACAGGAATGGTAATGACGGTGATGGCTGGGACCCACACAAGGTCTCTCTTTTTTCCTAACCTGGGCGAGTCTGGCCATGGCACGTCTGAGGCCTGCTAGAGCCGGAACCCAGGTCTCGTGTCTTCCTGCTCAAGTTGCAGTCATCACAATAATATTCAGCAGTGGGAATGCTGTGTGAAACTAGCAATTTTCGCTTCACAGGTATCTGGAAAGAATCACAGTTTTTCACCTTTGGAAACTGCCATTTGGTTTTACGAAAAGTCCAAGGTGAAAAGAAATGTAGGCGAACATGTTCAGTGTTTCATGAGTTCGATTTTGGCAAAGGTGGCCGTGGGCTTCGATCTTGTTCCACGGTAAGAGGGGTTACCTTACTATGGTGAAGGACTGTAAAGAAGGAGGGGACTGATGGGAGGCAGATAGTGATGTGGAAGTCACGGTGTGCTCGTAGATGTACTTCCAAGGGAATCTCTTTAGATGGGGTGGGTGGGGATGGGGGCAACTCTGAGGCATACCATTGTTTCTCTTTGTTGTCTCTCCGTGGTTGTTTGAAGGATGGCTAAGTGTGATCATTACCTAGTTTATAAAGATTACCTCCAATCCGTACTGGAGCCCCAGTAATGGGTTATGCATATCTGGTCAAGGATTTCCAAGATCAAACTCCTTGGAGTTCTTAAAACATGGATTCATCTGCTCATTTATTCAACCACTTGCCAACTGTCTCTTTTGGTCACCATTGATACTATAGAAGTGTGTGGGGGTGGGGGATGGCCATGTTCAAGGGCAAGACTTACAAGAGAAGCAAAAGATGTCACATCTTTACACTTGAGCAGTTGGCGGTGTGATAGAAGAGAGTTCCTACTGAGGAATCATCTAGAAAATGTGTAGGACAAGCACAAGGCCTGGCTCAGAACAACAACAACACAACTTAATAGAAAATTAATGCTTTCTGGGTTTGCCTCTTGACTCAAGAGGCTTAAAAGCATCGTTCTGAGAAGCCACAAGAAAGAGATAGTCACACATATGATTAGATGCAACAACAGCAACAAAAATCTTAGCACTAAGGTCTTTCCTGTGGGAATATCTATAATTGCCCCAAGCTGGGTGCCAGGTTCCACAACACAGGGGGGTTGATTCAGTACATGATGGTATAGCTGAGGGGTCAGTAGATTAAGACACTCCATAAGCTTTTGTCAATAAAATTTTACTGGGAAACAGCCTGTGTGAATGGTCTGTTGTGCTAACATTATGGCGGCCCGACTGACCCACTGCAGTAAGGAATCACGTGTCTTAAAGAGGAAAGTGCGCACTACCAGGCCCTTCAGTAAAATGTTTTCTGATCACTGCTAGAGTCATATTAAGAAACACTACGCAAACATCAAAAATGACATTCAGATGCTATGTATGACAGCACAGGCTGTAATCCCAGCATGGTGGAAGTTGAGGCATGAAGATGTATAGTTTGACACTGTTCGAGGCTACATTGTAATACCCTACTCCAAAACACAAACAAAATCAACAAACAACACTAGACGAACACCATATAAAGTGATGTTATGAAAAACGGGTTATTATTCATAATTTAAAAACCCTCCATCCACTATCCCATGTGATTTTATAATACGGTTCAATGTCTTCAGCATACACTGCTATAAGTACATTGTATATAATGACGGATTTCATTAAGACATTACTAGTCAAGAATATCTGTGCTCTAGCTGTATCCATCCCACTCCCTCCCTGAGCAATCTCAGTTCTGCTTTCATGTTGCATATATAGTGGGGTATTGAAATCACTTACTATTACTGGCTTTGTGTTAATTGCTGTCTTTACTTCCATTAGTATCCTTTTTATGAATGTGGATGTCCTAGAATTTGGTGCACAATACATTTAGTGTTCTGATATTTTCCTAATTAATTGATCTCTTAATTAAAATGAAGTGCCCTTCTGCGTCTCTTCTGATTAGTTTTAGTCGGAAGTCTATTTTGTTGGATATTGGGATGGCAGTGCTTGCTTCCTTCTTGATCCCCTTTGCTGGGAATACTTTTTCTATCTTTTCATTTTGAGATAGTGTCTATCTCTAAAGCTAAGATGATTTTCTTGTAGATGCCAGATAGTGGGTTTTATTTCTTAATCCATTCAGCTAGTGTAAATCACACCAGTTGATAATAAGACCACTACAAGTTAGCCAAATTTTAAGCAAACTTTAATTACATTAATTAAATACTGGCCAGGAAGATGGACTTTGACCAGGACCATCCAAGGGTCTCCACTCTGGGGGTTCCCAAGAAATGGCACCAAGCCACATGGAACAGATACTTATAAAGGCAGAGCCCATAAGGCTATGTATTTCCCACCAGGTCCAATCAGGGACAACCATATATCGTAATGTACTTCCTGTCTGGGTTATCTCCTACCTACAAGAAAATAAATATTTCCGGTGCATGTGGCGCACAACCAGGGCAGTTGGATTAACCAAATGGAATATACACAGTTCCCACCTAATATCCCAGGAGGTAATCTGTCTTTGGGAAAGAGGTATTACAGGATTATGTCTTTTTGTATCTCTCATGAACAGCCCCACCTAGCATTCCAGGAAACTATCTGTCTTTTTTTCTTTTAAATAGATATCTTAGGCATAGTAATTAAAATTTGAAGCATAACTTTTGCTCTTATACTAGCCTGTGTTTTTTGATTGGAGAGTTGAGGTCATTAATATTTAGAGTTGTTTTTGAAAGGTGTGTGTATCAGATGGAAATAATTTTGATGTTTTTTGTTGGTTTTATTTAGTTGAGTTTTTTTCTCATTAAATTATAGTTTCATTTGTGTTATTTCTAGAGTCTCTTGGCCGTGCTTAGGTCCTCTCTCAGTTCTGAATATTGCCTCTACTATTATGATTATCACTTTCTTGTTTTTGTTGTTGTAATGAAATTTTTAAGGCTATTTGGATCGTGGAGTCTCGTGGGCTATTTCCTGCATTGAGGGCAGGAAGAGAGGGAAGGACAAAGGGCTCAAGGTACACATTGGCTGGGAACTTTCCTGTGAGATTCAGCTTGAACTCTCCTTGTGCCTTGCTGCCTGGATGGGGTCACCCTGCTGGGTGGGAAATGGGGGTATCTAGCAATGCACATTGCATAAGCTATGATTCTATAAGGAAGCAAGGGAGAATGGGTGTCTGTCACAGGAGTGGTTGCTAATTTGTCTTTACTTTTCTTTGGGCTTTCAAAGAACACATAGAAGACAGAAGCATTGAGGAGGTAGCGAATGGGTGAGGCAGAGATGAGAGAGACGGGCATACTTGCTGACAGGGCTCTGCCTTCCTTTATCTCTTATTATCCATGACCACCTGAGACCTCTGGGAATAGGAGAAGACTTAGGGCGTATCTGCCCAACTAAGGCTGCACGAGCACCTTGACGGGTCTGTAGCACATGCACAGTAGAACTCAGGAGCCAGAAGTCCATTCTGATAACTGCATCCTGGTTCACATAATAAGGAGAGTTTTGTCTCTCCAAAGTTCTGCTGTAGTCTAATTTCTGTCACCTCATAGCAAATATGTTCTTTGTAGATGCAATTAGCATGAGGTCATACTAGATTAGGGTGGCCCCAATCCAGTGCCTCCTGTTTTTCAAAGAAGAAATTTAGACACAGGGATATTAATGAAAGTCCCATGGAGACAGCAACAGAATGAGAGAATCACCTCTAAGTCAAAGTATGTCAAGGAGAGAGGCAAGGAGCAGAAGGATGCACCTTGCAGACTCCTTGGTTTAGAGCTTGTGGCCTGAAGAAGCTTGAGAACCCCCATAGATGTGAATGGCTCTGTACATGGCAATTCTTTGTAACAATCTGGGAAACAAGAAGAGCTCCCTCACAGGAGTGTTGACAGGACTGGTGCTCTTGTGTGTCCTCAACATAGGGGCCACTATGACTTGTAATCCAGGGGTCATGGCCTTCTCTACTGAAGCCAAACATGACACAGAGACAGCCTCTCAGCCTCCAAAAGGACCAATGCCGGGGCGTGAGGTATGCATGGTTCTTCACTCAGGGCCACAAGTTCATGGCCTCTTCTTTCTGGCTCCCTCATCTCTCTCAGTACTACCTTCAACATTCCCACAGTCAGGGACCTGGGGGGCTCAGGGACAGCAGATAGAGTTGAGAATAAGAATACAAAATTAAAAGTATGAGCCATGGCAGGCGGTGGTGGCGCCCACCTTTGATCCAGCACTCGGGAGCCAGAGGCAGGCGGATCTCTGTGATTTGGAGGCTGGGCTGGTCTACAGAGTGAGTTCCAGGACAGACAGAGTTACAACAGAGAAACCCTGTCTCAAAAAACAAAACAAAACAAAAAAAGTAGGAACCATATGTAGTACCTTGGAACGGAGGGATCCATGAGATCCTTCAGTGGAAACTTCTGGAAATCAAGGTAGCACCTCGGATTTCTGCACCGAGCATGGATGCAGCTGTGGGACCTGCTCCTGAGAGCAGGTGTACAGGTTGGAAGAGTGCACGGAGGGTGCTGAAGACAACCCAGAATCTCTGGCCTTCTGAAGGGGTGACAAAATGGCTAGAGCCATTTCTCATGGGGTGACTGCTGTTCCCATCAGTCAAATGGGAAAACTGGTTAAAGAAAGGCCGCAGATGGAGACACTGTCATCAATAGACACTAAATGCTCCTTCATTCCTTCCACTTCCTGTGTCATAAACGGAGTGGGGGTGAACAGCATGAGTGTCTCAGTTGTGGCCATCACTCGACAGCCCTGGACCTGGAATCCCTTTGTGTGCTTGCAGGTGCACACTCATCTGTGTGTGCAAGTGTGGAGGCCAAGCAACCCCAGGTGTCATTCCTCAGGCACCACGTACCTTGTTTTAATACAGAGTTTCTCACTGGCTGGGAGTTCCCCAATCAAGTGAGGCAGGCTGGCCAGGGAGCCTCATGTACCTTCCTGTCTCCACTGCCCCGGAGCTGGGGTTGTAAGTTCATACGACAGTAACTGACCTTTTCACCTGATTTTGAGGATTGAATCTAGGTTTTTGTCCGTGTCTGGAAAGCCCTTTCACCAACTGAGCCATTTTCCCAGCCCCTGGGCCTGGATTCTCTTCTGTGTTCTCTGCCTGTCTTCTAGCATATACCCTCAGGTGGGATGGGGGTTTCCATTCTGTGTGCCATTGAGGGGCCATGCAGGGCCTGTTCTTTTTCATGAGACTGCTACCAGAGACTTGGCTTCCAGGATGCTGGTGGAGGGGAAGCCAGGCTTCCTCCACTATGAATGAAAACTTCTGATCTCTTCAAAGTGACAGAGCCTCTCACTCAAGCAGAAAATGCAACACGATATCAAAGGCACATGGGACCAGAGGTATTAGGAGGCCTTTATTGACCTGTCAGATCCCGTCTCCTGGGGCGGGACTTCCTTCACCTGATCTCTGGAGTAATGTTCTCGTCATTCCGTTCCCTGGCCCTGACTCCTCTCCTGGATACAATGACAATTCCTGTTGTGAGAAGAACCTGGAGTCCAGGCACAGCCTGGGGCTGCTAGATACGAAGGGTATATGATAGCTGAGCTTAGCGGGGTGCAACGCCACCACACAAGGGAACCTCTGCCCCCCGAACTTTGACAGAAGGAATGCATCTGCCCTCTGCAGAGTGGGAGATTTCCTGCAACCCACTGGTTCCTAGGCACAGAATGCACGCGGAGACGAGAACGAGCCTTGGCCTGTATTTCATGGGTAGCTCATCCTGTGGGACAGCAGCCCCTCCCCTTAGGACACGTTTCTGTGTGAAAGCAGCTTTTATGAGTGTTTTCGTCTTGTATCTAGATATCAAATCTCAATCTGTGCAATGCATCTTCCTAGTTTCACCCATTCTTCTAGGTGTGTAGTGATATTTCACTGGGTTCAGAGACACGATTTTATGGCTGTTCTACTGAAGCCCTTTGCCTATTTCTTTTCCCTCAAGTATCTGGGGCTCCACGACCCTGGGTAGCCATATGGTAGCCACGAGAAATCCGCTTGCGGGAAACCCATGTTTGGATGGCCCTGTGAATCTGGTCGTGGGTAACAGCTCTGCTTGTTTGTGGTCCTCTGTCATCTGAAGTCCTCATCCCAGCCTGTTGTTTTGTTCTTCTGATACCGACAAACCCTCATGACTCCCAAGGGCAGTTAATGGTCGTCTCAAGGGGTCTTTGGAAGCTTTCATTTCCCGAGCCAATAAGGAAGCTATGTGAGCTGTGCATGTAAGCCCTAGGCACAGTGTCTGAGACGATGGGATGGCAGCGAGGTGTCTAGGTTGCAGAGTTAAGGAGACACGGCCTCTGAAGCACCACACTCACCCTTGTGTGAGCTTGAGAAAAGGCATCTCTTTCCATTTCAGGTTGGATACCGGAGTCCCTTGTCCTGTGACTCCCACTCTGCCCTGCTGACTCTCCTGGCAGTGCTTGCCAAAGTCTGAAACTCAAGGGGTTTCAAAAAGCAATTTGTTAAACTTTTGACACAAATCTATTCAATATAAAATAGAGTGTAGGATATTAGGCTGGGTAAGGTGGTGCATACCTGCGAATGGTTTCAGTTCTCGGGGAGCTGAGGTCGGAGGTGTGCAATGAGTCCGAGGCTGCATGGGTGAAACACTGAGTAGCTAGAGAGGACTAGAGTGAAACTCTTTCTCAAAAACAAACCAAACCAACAAGAGCCTCATCCTACGAAATAGAAACTTGATTCCAGACACTGGGTGACAATTATGGTGTGAGCCTAAGGATTTTATGGGAAATGTGTTTCTTGCTGGGGGTGAGAGTTTTGAAAACTTCTGTCAGCTTAGCATCATCAACGATACCAAGAGTGACACATCCTTTCCTCTCCGCTTCCTGTATTTGATAACGTCTCCCAGGCTTCTTCACTGGCATCCTGATGGAGCACCCTAGACCACCTCTTACTAGGTGGATGGCCTGCTCCAAGTCATAGATGTGCTCAGTGCCTTAGTCTTCTCCACTTGGAAACCAAAGACGACACCAGCTACGTGCTTGAATTGATGTAGAGACTAAAGTTCAAGCCCAAAGAGGAGTCCCAAGCCCAGTCCTGGTGAGTTCTTGGGGAGTTCTGAGTGAGTTTACTGGTAGCTCATGCCTTGGCACTGAGACTATTGCTTTATCTTCTAAGTAAGTGCTTTCCTGTTTGCCAGTAGCCTTCCTCTATGGCGAATGAGGTCTGAGCCTGTGACTGAATCAGGAGCCCCAATTCCTGTGCTTTGGCTACTGTCTTTGAGTGTTTCCCACCCATCGAAGTTTCTGCCTGGTGTCTGCCTCTCCAGCAGAGCTGCTGATATTTGATTATCATCCATGGGAACCCCATGTGCCTTGATGGTGGCCACTGCTCCGTACTCTTGGGCTGTGCACCTTGAAGGGGTGGGGACCCTGGGTGCCTCTGGGATTGAGGCTGAGGCAAGAACACATTCGTTTGAGGAACAGCTTCTCTGCCCCTGACACTTTGGTACCTGTTGCTGCACAGCTGGCTCAAAGTTACTGGAAGATGCAATTAACAAGAGAAATTGCAGTGCAGGAGTGGGAAGATGCAAGGCTTCATCTTTCACAGGTTTCAAACTCTACACAGAAAGGCAGAGATGAGTTAAACATCCATGAATGTGTGGTTCCTGAGTGTGTTGTCTGGACTGTGGCCTCTCTTCCCTGAGAGCCAGCTTCCTTCATCAAGCCTTCTAGAATAGACTCCAGCCCTGCTCAGGGAGCTCTGTTCTCTGCTTGGCCTGGCCCTGGGACTTAATCGCCTCTAGAGGTGGGTGATTGGTGAATGTATGGGTCTGCACACACACACACACACACACACACACACACACACACACACACACACCACACACGCATCTCCACATTTACAGACCCATGCACACACATACACACATGCACACACACACACACACATACACACACACGTACACACCACACACGCATCTCCACATTTACAGACCCATACACCCACATACATGCACGCACGCACACGCACACGCACACACACACATACACACACGCACACACACACACATACACACACGCACACACACACACATACACACACACACACACACACACACGCATCTCCACATTGACAGACCCATACATCCACATACACGCACACACACACACACACACACGTACACACCACACACGCATCTCCACATTGACAGACCCATACACCCACATACACACACGCACACACACACGTACACACACACACACACACGCACACACACACACACGCGTACACACACACGCACACACACACACACACACACGCACACACCACACACGCATCTCCACATTGACAGACCCGTGCACACAAACCTAAAGAAACATGGAGTGGAATCTGTACAGACGTGTGATGAGGAAGCATAGGGAATCATGTGTGTATATCTATTAATGCCAAATGTTCTCAGAGAAACAGCATAGCCCATGCTAAGCAATAAAGGTGTTTGCTCTTCAAATGCCATCTCTGTGTGGGAGAAGCCTTAGAGCACCAGCAAAGGTGGCTCGGGCTTACATATTCCTTTCTTTGGCCAGTTCTGGCTGTCGTCTGCAATCAGTCTACGTAGGGATTCAGGTCCACATCTGAGTCATCTGCCTTTCCACAGCTTCACAGAGAAGAGCGAGAAGTTTTAAAATGAACTCTCATTCCCATCCCGGGACAACTCACACTCTGAGCAAGGGTGCTCCAGGAAGGAATGGGGGACAACGAAGATTTACAGCCTTCTAGTCTAGGCAAAGTCGCAGAGCTCTTGCTTCAATTACATAAGCATTAGCCTTAGGTGAATAAATGAGTCAATGAATCTTATGCTGAGACTTTGGAATCCAGGAGCCATGGGCTTACATCCTTGCTTTGAACTGTATGAACTGCTGTAAATCCTTTAATCTTTTTGATCCCTGCTTCTACTATCTGTAAAATGGGCACCAGAATATCACAGTCTTTAAATATAAACTTGTCCTAACCAAGACACTCTAATATTACCGTGATCTCAACAAAGTTGGCCTCTTTTCCTCTCATACACCAGAAACAGGAGAACAGCCAGATTGTTGGGGAAGTTCTACACAGGAAGCCTTCCCAGGATCCAGAGTCCCACCCACCTGTGGCCCTGCCTCCTTTTAGATGCTGCCTTCATTTCCACAGTCACAGCCAAGTCATCACTATGATTGTAGAACAGCAGGGAGAGAGAGAGGGCTCACAGTAGGCTTGCTTTTGGAACTGAGAAATGTTTTCTCTCAATTGTGTGTGTTACACACTTCATTTAGCATCAGGTAACAAATGATGTACACACATAGTTTGCAATAATACCTCTTCCATCTAAATGTAGTCACATGGCCAGACGAGGTGTAAAGCATCCTGGTGAGTAAGTCTCTATGGAAGAAAGGGAATTTGCTCTCGGATGGACAACTAGCTGTCTTATCATGAGCTACCTCATGTGTTGGTAATGGGGATTGTATGCAAAGTCTAAGAGCTGACACACAGCCCGACTTGAGAAATGGGAGCTATTATTTAACAATTTCAAAGGAATTCTTAGGTGAATGTTATAATAATAGGAGTTATCATTATTCTCCTTCGGTATGGCCAGGGATATGGAAAGAATAAAAGGTCCCAGCCATAATTTTTGGACAAGATTTGTATGGAGTGTGTAACCCTGAAGGCAGAACTCACATAAAGGATGTGCCACTTCCTCTGGTACATGCTATGGTAGTAGCATCTTGGAGGAGGCAAAGGCTTCTAGAAGGGTCCCTCAGGTGAGGGCTTGTGTGTGAGAACTCTGAAAGAGCAGGAGGCTGCTGTGACGGATGTGGGGGCAGCAGCCTCTGTTTCGTTTCTCAGCTGCCAACGGTTGTACTTGTCATGTTCTGTGGGAGTTCTCAGGAGGCAAGAGCAGCCAGCAGGACACGAAGCTGTCCTGTATTACCTGCATGAGTCCGACCACCTCCCCTTCTGAGACACTTCCCCTGTGGAGTGGTTACAAGCTGAAGCAAGATAATGGGTGTGTTGCAAGTTCTGAATGCTCTGCATGTGTGAGGAATTAGGGTGATTAACTAAAAGTGGGGGCATCCATCACTAGCAGTCAGGTGTGTCCCCCACCTCCACAGGGCTCATGTGGTGGGTGGGTGGGGCCTCCATACCTGTCCAAGAGAAATGCTTGCCGGTCCCCTGGGAGTGGCCACAGAGCTGTCAGTCCCTATCAGTGTGTCCTTTCTGGAAACTGCTTCCTCTGTGTCACAAAATTGGCGCAGTTCAAACCTCTGCTTCAGGAATTATTTTCTTTGAGTTTGCTAAGCTCTCACCCAGAGAAGACAGAACTCTCTGCGTAAGAAGAACATTCTTTCTACCTGGGTATCACCAGGGCTCTCAGGCTGTCCTTGTCTCCCTGCTAAAACCATAGTTGTATATCCACACCCCTCAGTTTCTCCATATAACTTTCAGGAATGTAATTGGCTTCACAAGATTAAGGCAGGCAGCCCAACTAAGGAGCCAATGGTGACCTCAGTCTGGTTGAGTTGTTGGGACAGAGACAGGTTTGTGGGAGCAACACCAAATTGAATCCCTGGCCTCCTGCCTTGCTTTATTCCTGAAGAGTGGGGTGTAAAAGCTTGCTCTGAGAAGAGCCACTTACACTGTCAGTGTACCTTAATTGGCTTGGACGATGTTTTGGCTGTTCTGTCTGTTTTATTGGTATGGAGATAATAATTCGAAGTGAAGTCATGACAGTGGCTACTCATGGCCATGTCCTGCACATTGCTGGCCAGATCCTGCATTTAGATTTCATTTCAGCTCTAGGAATGGAAGTGGGATCTGAGGCTCTAGGAAGAGTTTGGGTTTGCCCAAGACAGGACAAACAGTGGTAGCAGAGCTCCTGTTTGAGTTCTATGTCCATCAGGCTTCCCAGCTAAGAAACTGGATCCAAACTTTTAGAAAACCTCAGTTGATGCTACAGCCCTTGAAGGGTCCCTTCTAGACACCCCATCTTGGGCTAGGTGGACCTTTGGAGTGTGTCCTGTTGAGGGGCATCTCGACTGCTGATAGTTTGTTTTGGACAGTTGTTATTCAGCCCTTCTATATCCAGTTTTAATATGCCAGGCTTTTCAGAGATGAGAGCCCATAGAATCCACTAGCTCTTAATTCTCCCCTGTATAAGGACTCAGTAAACATTAAGACATTCAGAATATTCTGGAGACTGAGGAGGTGGCTCAGTGGATAAATACTTGCTGTGAGGAGGCCTGAAGTTTGGAGACCCAGAATCAATAGAGATGGTAGCAAATATCTGTAGTTCCAGCACTCCTGTGGTGAGCTGGGGGCAAGAGAATACCCGTACACAGTGTAGAACAACTAGAGACTCTGTAGAGGCAGAGGGTGAGGGTTAATCTCTGATATCATCCTCTGATTTGCACAGGTGAACATGACATGTACCTGCTCTCAAAAACACTACACAAAGAAGCATACACACACACACATGCAAACCACACACACACATTAAAAAAGAGAAAAAATATCTTAAATATGTGTTCAACATCTTAATTGAAATAAACAGTACTTAGTCCATGTCAGTTCACGATATATAGAAACCAACCTGTATGTTATTCATCAAAGCATTTCTATAAGTTGATGAATAGCTGCTCATACATAATAGGCAGTTCACAGAGGAGATACAGAGAGCCAATGAGTGCATGCAAAGTTAATCATTCTCACTGGTAATCAGGGAAATGCAAATTAGAGCAACAATGGGACATCATTTACATTCATCAGATAGGCAGAAATTCCAAGACTGACACTACCTAATGATGGCTATGGGGGGGAATGTATACCTTTATCTCTTTCCTGTCCATATGGGGATAAATCAAGGCAGCCAGTTTGCACGGGAATACGGGAGTCACTATCAAAACACAACGGGCACACACATCAGGGCTTAGTGGTTTTCTTTGTTGATAATTCACACACAGATTCTAAAATAACAAAACCATTGGACATAGATCAAGTGTCTGAACAGGGAAGGATGTTTTTACAAATAATGAAATATTTTCACAATGGGATAATGCACAGCCATTTATGTGAATTATCAGGAGAATACGTACTACAGGGAAGAGACTCTCTCTGGGCCATCATGAAAATTCATATTTTAATAAATTTCCAGCTAATGCCAATGGCAAAGCACCACAGTCTGAGAGGTCTTGGTTAGTGTGAAACACACATACAATACAAATTACATTTATTTATTTGTGTTTTCAGAGTGTGCACATGATACATCACTCGTGTGGAGATCAGAGCATAGCTTGGAGGAATTGGTTCTTTCCTTCCACCATGTAGGTTCTAGGGATCGAACTCAGGTTCTCAGGCTTGGAAGCCCATATTTTACTCACTGGGCTATCTCAGTGACCCAACACACAGGCTCCAATGGCTATTCTCGTTTGTCAGCTTTCCAGCATCTGGAATCGACTAAAACCCAAATAGCTGGGTATACCTGGTGAGGAATTTTTTTCTTAATTAAATCATTTGAAGTGGGAACACCCACCTCTAATCTAGATCTTTGAGGTAGGAACATCCATCTTTAACTTGGGCTACACCTTCTGCTGGCAGCCAATTTAAAGGACATGGAAAAAAGAAGCTTGCTTTCTTTGCCTGCCTGCTCTCATTGGCAAATCCATTTGTTCACTGGCGTTAGAGCCTACTTCCAGACTCCGGTGTATACTGAAGACCAGCTAAGATATCCAAGTTTGTGGACTGAACAACTACTGGATTCTTGGCCCTTCTATTGGTAGACAGCCATTGTTGGAGAAGCTGGATCACAGCCTGTAAACCATTCTAACAAATCCCCACATGTGTGCTTACACACATACACAGACACATACACACACACACATGCACGCACCCACGCACCCACGTATACATACATAATATATATGTCATATAAATTTCATTCCTCTAGAGAACCCTGATGAATACATGGACTTTTATATCTTGTTATAGGATTATCTGTGTCTGTAAACATAAAGAAATGTATCTAGGGAGAGTCCCAAGAAAGGCAGTTAGCCTCTTTCTTTGGGGAGACCATGGAATGGAAACTAGCACAGTAAGAGACAAAAAACAGGGGAGGACTTGAAGCCACAAGGAATGGGTTGGAATATCATTTGTCATCTTGCTAAAGTGGGACCTTGTGCAAATTCTTAACTTCCCTGGCTTCGAGATTTCCCTTTGGAAATGTTGACAGCAATGGGGTTGTCTGGGAGGAATACAAAGTAAGCCCCAGAAAGGACTTTAGACCATGTTCCAGGCATGATGAATACAAATTCATTGGTTTTGTTTGTTTCATTTTTGTTTCTGAGACAGTATTTCTCACTTTTACCTGGAGCTCGCCAATTTGGTTAGGCAGCTAACGCTGAAGTCCCAGAGATCTGCCCGTCTCCACCTTCCCAGTGCTATCACTGCTACTCAGGGTCCCTTAAGAACAACAAGAACATCAACAACAAGCACGGTCCTGGGAGTAGAAGTCAGGTCTTCATGCTTGCATCGTAAGCCCTCCACAGACTAAACTATTTCCAGCCTCAGACAGTTTTTTTTTTTTTTTCCCCATTTTACACATCAAGTTCAGAAGATGGCATTGCATAGCAATACCTTAGCAGCAGCAGTCACGGAAGCTGCACACTGCGGACACAAAGGCATACTCTGATCACGTATGAGGTTTTGCATTTCACAGGCACGTTTATAATTTAGCTATGAAGGTCTGCTAACACAGTCCTATTCTTTTTTTTTTTAATTAAAAAAAGTTAAAATTTTATATCTGTATACTGTATTTACATCATTTCCTCCCTCTGACCCTTCTCGTATACCACACATCATTTATGGCCTCTTTTTCCTTGATTATTATTCCAACCACAAGTTTTAAGACATCTTTTCCTCTCTTTCCCAATTGTTCTCCAGCCATAGTTGCTTTGGAGTTTCCCACCCTCAAATCTTCTTGAATGTCTCAGCTGATTGCAGGGCCTTCCTTTTGTCTATCCTTCCCCTCAAGTTCTTTAAGGTCTGTATCAATTTAACCTCTAATTTTCACTTGCCTGATTCCTGATTTTGTCACACAAACAAAAGCTCCGAGACAAGCCCAGAAAGAAATCCATCTCTCCTCCCTCTAGCACTATTTCTTAGCAACTTACTGGGTACACCAGAGAAAGCCAGGCCCTGGGAGTGCGAGCATGTGGAAGGGGCAGGTCGCTGTCACACTGGATTCATCCGGAAAGCAGTTTAATTAAGCCTGAGTGTCAACAGGCCTGTTTTTAAAGCAAGTCACTGCTACTATAAAAGGTTCCTTTTCCCTGGGCACATAATCCTATTTTTACATTGAGCAATTGGCCATGAAACCTTCTTGCATTTAAGCAGATATCAAGTAACTCATGTTCTACTTAGCAAGAAAAGGGTGACTGGGAAGCTTCCTTTCTTGGTCTGTTTTTCCAAATTTCTTCATATGTACATTTGTTTAATATTGATTTTCTGAATCCTACACTAGATGATGTCCATGTTATATCTATGACTGTGATTCTAGTCATGAAGTCATGATTTCCACTCTTTTTCCTAGACAGATAAGCTGAGGCTTAGAGAAATAAAACCTTCCACAGTCTCTCAGCTTGTATGTAAATGAAGACCTCCTGTGATTTGATTCCTTTACTGATGTAGCTGTTTTGTGGGACTAGGAAATAGCAATGCTAAGTTCCGTAAAGTCTCAGCCTTAGTTTTTTACCTGCAGATATGGCTGCAAATACCTAGCTGAGGAGACTTGTGGAAACTAAAATTACTGCCATGAGGCAGTTAGTTTACCACTGGGAATTGTGTAGGTGTATTGCAAGCCTTACTATGTATAGATAAAGGCAGCAGGCAAACCATGACCAGACCAGAGCATCTACGGCTGATGTGTAGATTTGATCACTTGATAACCACCACACACCTTTCTTAATCATTGCTTTGTATTTCAGATGATCTGTTGATACAAGCACAACAAAGCTACATTTTTCTGATTCTCTTGAAGCTGGAAATCTGCATCTGATCTGAATTCTGCCAATAGACATACCATGGGAAGCAGACAGAGCAATAGACTTTGCTTGCCAACACAAGAAGAGCAGATGTGAGACTGGACCAGCAGAGAGTTGGTATTTGTGGTGGAAGCTCCCTATGGTGAAGTCTGTAGAGGCCATTATCCAGGAGCAGAGGTTCTGATGGGCTATAGAGACTGTGGGTTTGATAGTACAATGTAGCTGTTTCTTCCTCTAGGAGAAGGACCCCTTGGCCATGCTAGATCTTTTAGTGTTCAAATCCAATTCTCCTAGTCCTCTTAAAAGTCCATGAATTATATGATCTTTCTTAATAAATCCCTTTCTACTTAAACTGGCTAGATTCTGTTGTTTGAAAATAACATTCACAGACCAACATAGCCTCACCCAGGAATATGGAACTGGAAACATCCTTCTTGAGTGTTTAAAAGCATCTCTAAGTGTGGGGCCAATACTTCAACCAATGTGTTTTAAATACTTAATGCATTTCAGGTTGCACCATCAAGACAAGAGGCAGAGGCATGGTGGGAAACAGACACTTTCTGAATTTTCAGTTTATGAATTCTCTTACTTATCTGTAGTCACTTGAAGTAGACAGGGCTAACGCGCCAAGAGGTATTGTCTATGAAGTTAACAGGGGCCGTTAAACTTCAAAAACCAGATTACGATTCTAAAAGGCAGGAAAACTCCCATGCCTCCAGACATTAGATTACGTCTATGGCTAATAATTAATGTTCTGAATAGTAGTTAATGGGAAACCAAAATATAGTGTTTGGAAGAATTCTTCACGGTGAAGAGAGGGTGTGAAGAACCTCACACACAGAGAGATTATGTAGCCTGATACTTCCAGATCTCAGACCTGTCACATGCTGAACGACCCCAGACAAGTGGAAGATAGTCTCCATGTGTCTGTATTAGTTATTTTTCTGTTGCTGTGATATAAACCCTGATAAAGAACAACTTAGGGGAGAACGAGGTGCTTATTCTGGTTCACAGTTCCGGAGGGAGTAAGGTCAATGTGGCGGGGAAGGCACGAGCAAAGAAGCATGAGGCTGTCCTGGCAATCAGGAAGCAGCGAGAAAAAAGGGCAAATAAGAAGTGGAACAGGTTATAAAACTTTAAAGCACACTCCCAGTGATACACTTCCTCCAGTCCCACCTCCTAAAATTTCCACACCCTTCCCAAACAGCACCTGATATTCAGCACCAAATATTCAAATATATGAGGGTATAGAGGGACAATTCTCATAAAAATCCTAATAGTGGCATACCTGTGTGGTGAGAATCGAGTGAGATTAGCTTATCCCAATAGGCCACACCACTAAGTAAATATCCAAGAGACAACGGACCCCTCTGACTTTCTTCTTACCTATTTAGTCCAGAGAGGTCTAAACCAACCAGCTGCTATGATCCTGAAATAGTGTGTGTGAACTGGATTTTGAGATAGCCAACAGTGTTTGCCTATGCCAGGGAGGTTCTCTAGGGCCCTAAAGGTAAGGCTTTTCAAAAATCAAAAGCTGCTTTTGTAATGCAGGTAAATCTTCGTGGAATTTCTTAGATTATAATATGGGGGCACATGACAACCTCAGGTTGAGGAGGTGGCTCAGGGGTTAACGAGCTTGCAGTATAAGAAGACTCATCAGAACCCACTAAAATGCTAGGGGTGTGGCAGCTATCTTCTAATGGTAAAGACAGGGATCCCAGACATGCTGGCTAGTAAGACCAGCCATATTGGTAAGCTCTGGTTTGACTGAGAAACCTTGCCTCAAAAAGTATAAGGTAGAAGAACAATGTAGGAAGAGTCCCAACATTTGCCTCGGGTCTTCATGGGTACATGCACTTATACATGTGAACATGTGTATACACTTCACATCACACACACGCACACACACACAAATACACACAGATGAAAATAAGGAATCAGCCTTTATACCTGTCAGCACAGGATGTACCTGGATGCATGCATTATATCTATTTATTAGAATTGTGTGTGTATATATTTTCGCACATATATGTACACACAGCATTTCTCTATCTGCATGATGCATATACATATTCAAGACAGGAACTCATCTGTGTGATTAGCCTTGGGGGAATTATGATGGCCATATGATAAGCAGGGGACCTTTAACATCCTGGAGTCTGGAGAGGGTTCTTTCCCTCACTGTGTTCGTCTCAGTCCTTAAATCTTCGGGTCAACTGCTAATTGGCTCAAGCAGGAGGCCACAGAGCAAATGGATTACACATGCTGAGTGACCTCTGACATAAATCTACCACTTTGGGGGTGGTTCCTGTGAGAGACACTCAGCATGGCAACAGTTGCGCTGTATTTCTTCATTAGATAAAGGAACATCTCCCACATTGTCCCTGAAAAGTCTAACAGTGCAGGGATGGAGTTGATCCAGTGGACTTGAAGGTGCATGGAGACAGAAGGCGAATGTCTATGGTACGTGACCTCCACGACATCATGGTCAGGTTTTGCAAACCCCTCCTTTTAGTTAGGTGTTTTAATACTGGCACAAATAAGCTTCAAAGAGCTGAGTAAGAAGCTTGGCTGTATTCTTAGACTCAAGTTTTTTGAGAGTTAGCCTAGCTATAAATTAACCAGTCTCCCAAATACATAAATAAATGAGTTGCCTTGTTCAGAGACGTCTCCAGCGGGGCGCCAGCTGCTCTTCTGAAGCCCGTGGCTGCACCACTACCCAGCACTTTTAGAAATACTTATCAGTGACATATTGAGAAAAATTGTACCTACAAAAGCAACGTCTTCTTCCATGCAAATCAGGCCCCAATTCCCCACAGATAAGGATCTTTTTGATGGAACGCCTGCAGAATCTCTAGCTCTTAATTCTTTCATTAGTATTCCAGGCAGCTGGTAGCTGAATAACAGAGAAAACTGTCTGAATCGCTGTGTCTGAAGCCTAATATTGATTTGTTTAATAGTGTCAGGAAGTCAAAATTCACAAATCTCCTGTCAATTGTTTATGAGGCAGTTAGCAGAGAATTGGTTGCCCTTGCTTAATTAATAACTCATTACTGAAATTTGATTATATGCTTGAATGCTTTAAATGGGTTCTAACATGGTGGCGGCAGAGCGGGGCGGCGACGAGGTAAGGAGCTCTGAGGACAGCTTCCCTCTGGAGGCCTCCGCGACGAGAATGTCCCCACATGTGCAGCATGCAGGCTTCTTCCAGTGTCCCTCCCCAGCTCAACATCCCTGCTGTCAGTAGCTGTTCTGAAGGTGGCCTAGAGTCCCACAGACTAGAGACTTGCTGCATTCGAAATCTGAGGCGACAAGCATAATTGATTGGTCACTTGATCAGGAGGGACAGATATGTCACAGAGTTGTGCATGCCATGAGGGAGAGGGAGAGCAGGTGGGGGCCCAGGACACCGTTTGGACATAAGCACTGTGGTCTCAGCATAGAAAAAGCCAGCACGGCTGGTCAATACCCCGGATAGACAGAATGTAGGGTCAGAACTGAGGTCTGCCTCATGGGAACTTGGGGCTGGGGCTGTGAGAGAGGTGTTGTTCCCCATGGCCTAGCGTCAAGAACAGTTGGAGAAAGGAGAGTCCCTGTTAGGGTGATCCAGAGGCAAAGGTGTCTGTGCTCTGTTTCCACATCAAAGTGGGGACTTAGAGCTAACACTGAATGGCTGGGCTCAGGTCCCCACTGACTTGCAATGAGAGCACTGCCTTTCATGACTCCCACAGAGCTCCCAAGATACCCTGGTATACCTGCCCATCTCCCCAGGGTTGACAGCAGTGGCCTTATGGGCCCATGCATCTCTGAGCCTCCTCTATTTTCACTTAGGTGCAACCGAGAGAGGAAGTAGAAGAGGAGGGACATAGGTGAGCTCCTTTCATGCACTCTAACTAATGTGTGTGGGCAGGTGACTAGGGGTGGATATAGGACAGCAGAGAGACACTGTGTTTCCCACTGAAGCATTGCTGTAGTCCAGGTTGGGGCTAGGTTCTTAGTCTGATTGGAAGACATTCTTTCATCTCTGTGGGTTAAGTCTATTGACTGGGGTGTCCAGGTTATGTGCAGTCATGGACTGTGTGACAGGTACCTCTTGCTGGCTTCTGTGGCAGGTATGGTGTAGGCAAAGTGAGACCAGCTGGTGCTGCCAGCCACCAGACGCCTTCCTGGTGTTTGCCATGAGGCAGATTGGTCAGAGGACTTCGCTGTGCTATCTCAGATCATTTTCGTTCTGGGAGAATGGTAGGATTACATTCTAGATTCCAGGCAGCTGACTCATAGGAACTTTCTAGAGCAGCACAGAGTGAGGGATGCCTGGGGAAACAGGGTAACCCTCAACTGAACAAAGGGCACAGTGGCCAGGCCAGTCTTTCACATGGAGCCTGGGCACTGTGGTCACTCTTCTCAGGTGTTGTCTGCCTAGGGAGCTGAAGAGCAACTTAAGGCTGGGAAGCCTATGTAAAGGACCATAAGGTTTGGCTGTGGACTGCAGAGACAGTGTTCACTGGCCAAAGGGGGCCAGAGAGCTTCTGGAAGGAGGCAGGACCAGCATGAGGCCTTGAGGGGTGGGTTGAATTTCATTGGGTAGGGGCCCAGAGCATTCCAGGCTGGCCAAGGAGCAAGCTGGTCAAAGGTAGGTTTCAGGACCGGCGACCGGCCAGGGTAATATGACCGGCCTGTCTCCTGCCTGCGGTCTTAATTGAACCAGCCAAGCTTTAAAAATGAACAGTTGATCATTTGATTAAGAAGGGCCTTTGACTCTTTCAAGACCCACAGAGACTGATTCTTATCAGTGTGTATTGGAACGGATTGTATGGAGGAATGCTGACTAGACTTGGGAAGGACTACGTGTGCCGGCCCTGGGGCCAGACTGACCTGTACTTTCTCAATACTGGGTCCCTCGGTAGAGTGGATGTTCAGGGCTTCAGCCAGAACTTGCTACCTAGTGAAGGATTCCTGAGTTCCAAGGCCGTGCTTGCCCCTCCTGGTGACAGGTACTTCATCAAGCCTGCTTTAAAGGTACCACCTGGGCCTCTGCCGCAAAGATGTCTGGAGCAGCTTTCATGTGGCTCCCTGCTCAGGCACAGGAGAGCTCGCTGCTGTTGGCCATGAAGCCTGTTTGTCAAATTGTTGTAAAGGACTTTCAGTTATACAGAGGAAAAAAAAAAAAATAGAGTTAACTCTTTAAAAAAACAACCAAAAAAAAAAAACCCTCTAATTTATTCTGCTTGATTACGCAGCTGGAATGGGGAGGTAGCTGCTGTTTGTGGTTAAATAACTCCTGACAATTTCTTAAAGAAACGATCTTCAAAGCTTTAACGGGTCAGTGGCTCAAGAACAAAGGCAAGATTGAGTTCCATCCTCCTACCCTGTGTTCCCAGAGTTTAAAACAGACACGTTTGGGTAAATTAGTTTGTCTATGTTATTAATGGAAGAAGTTATTAAAGTCCCATAAATATATGCTGCTATCTTGCTTAAAATGCTGTTTGTTTTAAAAGGAGGAAAAAAAAGAAAAGTCAGAAGGAAAACATGGAAAAGGGCAGAGGGGTTGGTTTGTGCTTTCTGTGCTTCTTTTCTAGAGGTGAATTTGGATTGGTGAGGTGGGGAAAAGGATGCCTCTAGGGTTCTCCAAGTGGTGGGGGTCATGGTCAGGGTGAGATGAATGGTTTCAGTGGGATGTAGGGGTGGGAGTACCGACGACGTCCTTCCCTTAGCGTAGAAGATGACACAGGGCTCTCTAGCTGGATCCCAAGGGCTAGATAACATTTAATGGCAACTGATAAGTTTTCTATGCTTTTCCAAGGCTGGGAAGACAGCTCAAGGAGTAAAAAACCCGGCAGAACCCGTATTAAAACAAAACAAAACAAGCAAACAAAAGCAGTAGAGCACCGTGGCATACATTTGTAGTCTCAGCACTGGTGAGGCAGAGTCAGGAGGATCCCGGGGTCTCGTTAGCTAGGCAGCCTAGCAGCATTGTTAGCTTCCAGGCCAGTGAGGGAACCTGCCTCAAAATCCAAGGTGGGCAGCATTCCGAGGAACAACATCCAATGTTGACCTCTGGTCTCCATGTGCACCCTCATGTACACACACACACACACACACACACACACACACACACACACACACCCCAGAGGCCTTTTCAGGATAAAGGACCCTAAAACCTGTTCACATCTTGGCTAGAGTCCAAAGAAGATTTGGCCACAGGACCCACCATGGGCAGTGCCCAAGTTGCTGGGACTCCAGCAACAGGGTGCTTACATAGGTTATTCTCTTGACTGTGAGGATTCATGAGTTATAAGCTGTCAAGTTCAGTGTTTTTTTCTGAGTTCACAGTGTGACCTTGGGAGTTCTGCTCACAAAGACTCATGAGCCTTACTCTGCAGGCAGGTAAAGGCAAACATGAATCTATTTTTCTGGTCCTTAAGCAGAAAAGTAAAACACAGAAAACATTTGGAAAGAAAATAGCCAAACTATAGCCAATTGTCAGTTAGTGTTTTTCCTATTTTACTTTTCTCAGAGGCCAGAACCCTTGCTCGTGTGAATGTGTGCCCATGTGAAAACACTTGGGCGGACACACACACACACACACACACACACACACACACACTTACTGAGTGGTCAGTATACCTGGTCTATTACACACTGATTCATTCCCACCAAAAAGTCTTCACCAAGTACACCCATACTTACATTCACAGGAAAAAGAGGCACAGAGGTCTGTCATGTCTAGCACTGTAAGATAGGAAGACTGGTGAGCCTTGAATCCAGATAGACAGACTAATTCCACCGCTGGGGCTATGTCCCTACTTATTCTGGACTCGCCCCCTTCATATGTGCGCAGACTACTTCATATGGGTACATCCATATCATGTAGTCATGCACTATCGGGGGTCAGAGATTAAGTCAGTGGTAGGCAGCATGCTTAGTGTGCAGAAGGCCCAATTCCTTCACCTAAAGATTCACAGTCTTTCAAAACAGTGCCTCTGTCTGAGGACAAATGTTAAACACATGGTGGGGATGAGGACATTTCATAGTTAGACCCTAACTCTCTTTTCCAGGGATCACCTGAAATAGCCTCAGTGGATGTTGGGAACCAAACTCTGGTCCCCTGCAAGAGCACTATATTCTTAACAAATGGGCCATCTCTCCAGCCCTGGAGCATCCTTTAAAAAGTCCAAACACACAGTTTACAGCACTCCAATTGCTCCTTACAAAGCCCTATTGCCTCCTATTCCTTCCTGTCCTCCTGCCCCCTAGAGCTTCATGTTAAGTAGAGAACTAACTGACTCAAGAACATTCAGTTCCTAAGGCTCAAATTCAGAGTCACCGTCCCCTGAGCTCTGCCTGGCTCATGAGCCCTGGAAGTCTCTTGGCTAGTGGGTGTATTGAGGGCTGAGCTTTCCTTTACTCCTCAAACATTCATTCTTTGATGCTGCTTCTTGATGAAACCCGCATCTAAATGAAAATGGGCTCCTTTTGTTGTATAGAAGTCACCTCAAGGCAGACAGGAGGACCAGGATTTGGTATAAAGAATTACTGTAGCATTGCTTTTGTCTGTCTCTACATTTAATTAATGTTTTAATGTTCTGATCATTTTGATGCATTAAGAATGTTGTAGAGGAATAGGCTTGTGTGATAGCCAGGAAGGGATCAAAAATCCACAGTATATAAAAGGGATTGTATTCAGAGATCTGTGTGGTCTAGATGGAATGTAGAAGGAATGTTGGTACACACATTTGATCCCAGTGTTCAGAAGGCAGTTGTGGTGCACACCTTTAATCCCAGTACTTGGGAGACAGGAAGCAGAACTCAGAAGGTGTCAGTGTTATCTAGGAAATGACTTCTGAGATGAGTCAGAGTGAAGGGCAGGCAACGTGATGAATCAGAGGAAGAGTTGGCAGAATGAGTCAGAGTAAGGACATGCCCAGCTCTCATGATAGAAAAGCAGGCTCTCAGCTCAGGAAGTAGGGACAAGATACAGAGATAGAGGATAAGGTAGAGAAGCAGAGAGCTGACTGAGGCAGTTTGGGGCGGTGAGAGTCACAGAGATACAGAAGCAGCCTAAGGAGTCTGAGGCAGAGACACAGAGGTAGCTCAGCAGAAGTCAGTGTCAGAGGGGAAGAGTGAGTCAGTTTGAAGCTAAACACAGCAGTTCAGTCTGAGGCAGTCAGAGATCAGCCAGAATCTGCTAGAATCAGAAGAGTTTGGTCAGAAACAGTCAGCCGGCTCAGAAGATCAGTTTGAACTAGTCAGCTTGGAGAAGAGTGAGCCAGAACAGTGAGTGAGTTGAACCAAATGAGTCAGAGCTCAGAAGGAGCTCGTCAAAATGGCTCAGTTAGTAGTAAGTCTTGGAAGGTGATTAGATTGCATGCAGGTTCAAATGCTCTAGATAGTACAGAGGCTAAGCCTGAAGCCTTTCAGTTCCAAGCTTAAGAGTAGACTGTACAGAGGTTAAAACACTCCAGGGCTCCAGGACTAGAACTGGGGATTGAATTAGGCAAAGAATAAACCATCTTTGAACCTGAATCAACGTCTATAAGAAGTGTCTCACAAAATATCGACATCCAACAATCATGTCACTGAAGTGAACTTTGTTCCTAACTCAGCAGCCTACTGCTTGGCTTCCATGCGCTTAGTCACCATGTGTTTTCAAGAACACCTGTGCATCATCTAATCTTACCAAGCCTGTGGGGCAGAAAACATAGCCTACATAGTGGATGAATGAATGCCCAAGGGATTGGAAGTGGGGTTGGCAGGTGCTTGTGAATTTCAGTTATTCTCTTTGAAATTCTTTAGTGGGCAGCACTCATTCTTCCCATCAGAGAGTTCTTTGCAAGCCCAGACCCTTCCCTCCCTCCCTGTGCCCCCTTGGTCCCTATTACATACACTAGCAAAATGAGACCTATGCATGCACGGAGGGAGTGAAGACTGTAGATTGTAAGACAATTACTTGACAGTCTCGATCCCAGGTACTCAATTGTATACTGGCAAGCCCAAGTGATGACAGTAGGCCTTCTTGAAGAGGCCATTGAGAGGATCTTGGCACTGCACAGCTTAAGCACAATCCAACTTCCTACATGTCCTATTCGTCTCCACAAAGTGCGTTCAGGGTCTGCCTCACTCACAGCTGTTGAGTTGACAGCAAGGTCTCAGGCCTTCTACCACAAGGGCCATTATGTACCTGGGCATCCCTGGGATCAGTGGATCCATTGGGAACACTGGAGACAAGTCTGATGAGCCTCCTTCAGCCCAGATGACTACTGACAGGTTGAGAAAGAATTGACACTTTCCTAGGGGTGCCTGACTTTGTGGGCTGACAGAGTCGCTGGGCTCACAGAGGTGATGTCTCTGAGTAAGATTCTTCCTCTACCTGTAGTTAGCTGAAGGAGCAGGAGGCTTTGCCTCCTTCAGCTGGTCAAGGGAAAAATGGACCATTGAACATCATCTTCCAGATGAGCAGCACCAGATTTGTTGGTGGTGGCAGGAGATGGGAGGTAAGAAACGGAGACAGAGAGAATGAGATGCCTCTGAAGCACAGGCTTAGAGCTGGTATTGGGTTGCCTCTGCCACATTTTACTGGCCATATTAGTTATTCCTCTCGTTTCTCTGACCAAATGCCTGACAGAAGCAGCTTAAGGGAGGAGAGATTTATCTGGGTTCATGGTTCAGAGGACATAGTCTTATGTCAGGGAAGGCAGGCACTGCAAAGGGCTGTTCTGTAGCAGTGGGAACTTTCATCGTGGACTTCTATCATGGCCATGGTAGACTGAAAGCAGTGTGTTCAAACTGAAAGGGAGGCAGGGCTACAATCCTCAAAGACCTGTCCCAGTGACCTAGTGACCCGTTTCTGCAAGTCAGGTCTCCAGCTCCAGAGAGTCTTCAACTTCTCCAAGTAACTTGTGTTCGAATCATAAGCCTGTGGGGGACTTTTAAGGCCTTGACCTACCTGAAGTCCCAAGGCTAGCCTGGATTCAAAAACATTCTACAAGAAGACACACTCTGCCTTCTGAGGGGAGGAGCCACAGAATCCTACTATGGAGGGCCATCGATGTGGGCAGAGGTGAGACGTTGGGACAGTTTAGAAGTTGCTGGAGATAGGAAGGGCTGAACAATCAGCTCTTAGAAGAGAGACCTACATGAGGGAACTGTAACCAGGAACGGTTGTGCTGGGGGCTTTTGGAGTCTAGTTAGCTTTCTGAGTGCCTTCTGGGAGCAGAATTTGGCCTTGTTATAGGAATGGTCTACTTCTGACCATGTTGCTTTGGACAGTCACTGAATCCACCTTAGCCTTCATGACCCCATCTGTAATATGGAATTGCAGTTTATATTTGGTAGGGCTTGGATGTGAAGTACCTGCCCACAAGCCTCACATGTTGAGGGTTAGTGATTGGATCGTGAAGAACCTGATCCGGTCAACGGATTAGTCCACTGATGGATTCATTATTGGGAGGTGATGGAAACGTACAGAGGTGAGGCCTACGAGAAGTAGTAAGTGGTAAGTGGCTAGGGGCACGTGCTTGGGGGCTATAGCTTCTTTCCTTTTTTTATGTAGTGTATGTATGTGTGCACATGTGTGTGTAGGCATGCTAACTCGCGAAGGCATGTTTGGGGCCAGAAGTCAACACTGGTGTCTTCTAGATCACTTTTCCACCTTTTTTTTTTTTTTTTTGAGGGAGGGTCTTATCGTAGTATGTCTACAGGGTGGCTCACCAAGGAAGACAGGGAAGCATTTTCATAATTGCAAATACTGGCAGACCTCAGCAGAGGGAACCACTGTCATGGCAAGCGCCATACTCAACAGTGGAACCCTGAGCATCTGAGCTCAGGTCTTTTTATTAATTCAGAACTCCTCGAGTGTTCTACTGATAGCACGTGCAGATCATTAGCAATCAAACATCCTCCACAGAAATCTAACACCTGCAGACAATACCAAACTCAAAGGCCTAGGCAACAGTACACAAAACAATATTTTATACATAACTAAAAATAAACTTCCACATTTCCCCTTTTCTGTATATAAAAAATACTTTACCTTTTCAACACAATTTGACACTACACCAGCAAAACCATTTACAAGAGGAGCAATTATGAGGCTTCTAATGTACATGACCAAATGATACCAAGCATCTATCAAGGTTTTTACAATGTTTTTTGGGCAGCAGAAAAACATTATCAATGTCCAGTTATCTGGAATTCACTCACAATCTTCTGGGCTTGGATCAGTTCTCTGTCTCTGTCCTCTGCAGCACACACAGCTTGTCCTCCACCAGCTTTGGCTTGCTCTACACCACCACTGCCGCTGTTCTTGGTGGTCATCCTATGGTACTGGTATTTTTAGAATGTTGGGGTCTTCTGCAGCAACTGGGCTGCACTTGCATAAATAGCCTCTCCTGGGCTCTCTTCACGGTGCCAAGCCTCAACTTCTTTGCATGACCCCTTCATCTGGGTCTTCAACTACTACTGAGGCTGCACTTTTACCAATGGCCTCTCCTGGCCTCTCATAGTGTCAAGCCTCAGCTGCTCTCCAAACACCCCTTCATGCCTTCAAAACAAGCACCACCTGGGCGACTCTTAAGTACCAAGTTTGGCCACCAGCACGAGATACAACCTCAGCCAATTCTGGAAGACAGTTTCTGTGTGCTGACACTTAGAGACATTTTCCAGGTTTTAAGATAGAGTCTAGTTTGCTGGAAAAACAATTGACCACTTTGTCTGCAGGAAGGGTCCCCTCGTGGGTGGAGCTCTTATCATCATCACCAGTATCTGGACTACTTCTCTTTCTCTTAGTCAGGTTTGCAGAAAAAGAAAAAAGAAAACTGTTTAGTTTAACTCAGTGGCTCTTTGGCTCCAAGCTATGGCTTCCACAAGAGTTGAGGTCCTGGGCCAGTGGGAAGAATCTCCAGTTGAAACACTCTGGGCGGTTTGGTGTTCTTTTTCTGCTATGGGTAAACGTGCACCCTCCTTCCTAGCCCTTGTCTTTCCTCACTTCTCTTCCTTCAGACTTCCGCTCATTTTTGCATGTATGTAATATATCATCTCTGTTCTCTAGGAGCTGCCCAGAGTGTACTTTCCTCGGGGTGAGGTCTGGAGTTTCTTTCCTGTCCTTCCTTGTCTCCATGTTGGATGAGCATGACATTGGGCCCTTCTCTGTTTTCTGCCTACCACATTGAGTGCCACTTGTTGCAGTACGTCTGTGCAGTAGCTTACCAAGGAAGACAGGGAGGCATCTTCATAATTGCAAACACTGGCAGACCTCAAAATAGGGAACCACCATCATGTCAGGCGCCACACTTGACAGTGGAACCCTGGGCATCTGAGCTCAGATCTTTTTATTCTTTTAGAACTCCTCAGATTTTCTACTGATAGCATGTGCAGATCATTAGCAATCAAATGTCCACAACAGAAATCCAACACCTGAAGACAATACAAAATGCCAAGACCTAGGCAGCCCCTCACCCAACAGAGCACAAAACAATTATTTTATACACAACTATAAATAAAACTTCCATAACAAGGTCTCTCACTGAACCTGGAGCTGGCCATTTTGACTAGGCTGGCTGACCACCTTAGCCTTAGGACCTGTTGTCTGCCCCACATTTCTGGGGTTATAGATATGTAACCCCAGCACTGCCATGATGAACTGTTGCCATGGTGCTGGGGATGGCACTTAAGTCCTCATGCTAGCACAGCAAGAATCCAGCCATCTTCCTAGCTCCAGGGCTGGTGGCAGGTTATTTCTTGTTCCAGGCCTTTCTCTGCCTCTCTCCTTCATGATTAAACATGCTCCTGCCACCATGATGCTCTGCCTCATCATATAAGTTCAGTAGTGGATGGAACCCTCTTGACACCAAGAACCAAACTTCATCTTCTCTCCTTGTTTACCTCAGCTATTTGCCACAGTGATGGGACTAACACATTGGTTCAGAAGACCACTGTGAGACCGTGAGTCTAACATGTTTCCGATACAATGATAGAATATGTCTACTATCAGCCAGGTAGCAAATATCAGCATACATGACAAAAACAATAAATAATAACTAGCAATTAGAATTACCCACCTGCAAATGGGCCTGGAATTTTCTCTCCTGGAAGAGAAATAGTAGCCTGGAATTATTTTGACAAAGTGAATTCAGTATTAGAATTGGCGACTAGTCATTTGAGTCTCCCTCCATGGCTTCACATGCCCCACAGGTCCCTGTTAGGGTGTGAGTAACACACTTATCCCCACTTCTAATTCTGGCCTTCCATACTAGGGTAGGTCAGGGAGAAGAGGTCATACCCAGGAAGCAAGAACTCTTGTCTCCAGGCTCTGGAAAGCCATTCTAGTTTTGAGCCTCATGTGTAGAGGAATAGCTCTGTGTGAAACTCCAGGGCCTACATTCAGAGGCCTGTGTGGTCTGGATGGAATGAAGAAATACCTTTAATCGAAGTATTTAGAAAGCAATGGTAGTCCACACTTTAATCCCTAGAGAAAACAGTGGATGCAGACACAGGAAGCAGAACTCAGGAGTCAGTGTCACACAGGAAGTGACTTCTGAGATGAGTCAGAGTGAATGGCGGACAAAGTGACTAATCAGAGGAAGAGTTAGCAGAGTAAGGACATGCCCAACTCTCATAAGAAAAAGTAGACTCTCAGCTCAGGAAATGAGAGTTACATAGGGGCAGAGTATGTTAACAGTCAGCTAAGAAGAGTCAGATGAAGAGTCAGCTCAGGAGCAGACAGAAGAGTCAGTCTGTTGAGAAGCAGGCTGAAGAGTCAGTTGAACAAGAAGAGTCAGAGTCAGAGTGGCTCAGTCAGCAGTAGATCTTGGAAGGCTAAGACTGAAGCCTTCTAGGCCTGGGCTAGCAGTTTAAATGTTCTAGATTGTATGAAGGCTGAAGCCTTCCAGTTCAAGGATTGAGACTAGAATGTAAAGAGGACAAAACACTCCAGAGCTCCAGAGCTCCAGGGCTCTGGGCTAGAACCAGTGATTGAATTAGACAAAAGAATAAACTGTCCTCTGCCCTGAATCAACATGTACATCTGGTGAATCTACATCTATACTACATCTATATCACACTCTAGAGTCTCTGGGTGGGTGACCAGAAAATACATTTGGCTTCTTGCCCAGAAATCTTAAAAATAGCCTATATATAAGCATTCCAATGTGGTGACCACCAGCCACACATGGCCACTGAGCTTGTGAGATGTGACTAGTATAAAAAGAGCTGAGTAGGTCTTTCTATTCAGAAACGAATCATTTGTGTAGCCTCACATGGCTGCTATATAGGACAGAGAAGTTCTAGACAGGTAGACTTCTACAGCCAGCGATCAGCAGGAAACGTTTGAGAACCTTGTCTTGGGCAATGTGGGAGCCAGGTGCAGGACTGTGGACGCTCAGCTGAGTGGCAGGCCTCCAGACTCCAGTGTTGCTACTTTATTTTTTCTCCCTCTTTGTTTCTAAGCATCTGAGAAAAGAAAACTCAGGATCCCAGGATACTCCAAAACCCAGGCAAACTCAGTTCCACTGTCTCTTTACTGTTCTAAGTCACTTGCAGCTTCCAGAAAGGCCTGTTCCCCCATTCTGCCAGGTGCCAAAAGAAACGGCCTTAGTGGCTTCCCTGAGGACAAGGGAAGAACCCATGTCTTCCCTGTTTGGATAATGTCTTTGTAAGTATGTGGTCCAGTGTGAACTTGGGAGACATTATGACAGCTCAAGCATCTGAGTATGCATACGCGCGCATGTGTACACCCCCCATACACACACATACTGGCCAGTTCACACAGACACATGCTTCCTTTAGGGAAGAAGTTGCTCTTGGCTGTGATGCCCCAGTGTGGAGAGGCTGAAGGCTTTGCTTTGGTTTTAATTGGGTTCTAAAAGAGGACAAAGCGAAGCCGCCTCAGGCTCTGCTTTGGAAACTCACATAGGAATGCGTTTCAGGACCTTCCCTAAGAACCCACAGAATGCTGAGCAAGGACTGGTCGGTGGTTTTTGTTTAGATACCTCCCCCCATTGCCTTTCAACTCCAGCAGCACTAAATGGTCCAAGCCAATCCTAGCTTTCGTGCATATGCTAGATGAAAAACGCCACCCTTTATCCTCTCTCCAATCTTTCAGTCCTCAGAGCTTTTTTTTAAAGTTGGGGGATATTGCAGGCTCCTAGTGTCCTTTAAAGCACTTATTCTTTCTGGAGCCTTCCATGAGCCGACTGCAGTCGGCCTGTGGTTCCTTCATGGGCTTTCTGCAGTGGCATGGGTGAGATTAGCTTTCTGCTATCGCTGTAATTTACAAGGCTCACATCACCATGTAACAACTTGGTGATTACATGGAAAATATCGTATAAATACACAGTAATTACAAGTTCATGCAGATTACTTGGGATATACATTTGAAGTTACCGAGTAGTTCAAAGATTAATTATCCTGTAACTGGCAGTATTTAAATCATTTTTTCCCCTTCATATACGGATACATCGAGGTCGACTTCAAGGCAGCCTAGGACAGGAATGCCATGAGTATGATCTGAAAAGAAAAAATGAAATTTGACAGGCATGGATTATTTAAAGCATGCATATGGGAGCCGAACAGCCACTACACTTTGATGCAAATCGTAGGGGAAAGAGCAGGGGGGTGGTGTGGAGGGAAAGGTGCTGACCAAAGTGAGGGCTTCCTGCCGGGGACTTGAAATTTAAACAAATAATCATTTAAATGGCAGCTCAGCATTACGTTCGGAGCTGCGTGCATTAATGTCAACATCTGGTACCAACATTTTGACAATTCTATTAAAATGCCCCAGCATTCCCTATCTAACACCTGTTAGCTCTAATTTTCTTTCCTGAGAAGCACACCAGTAGACAGGGTAGATTCCAAACCATTTATCACTTTTAAAGTGCTTCCATATGCGTGTTGGACCCAGGCTGGCCCTAGGCAAGCGTTTTCTGAATGCATTTAAATTCAGGACTATTTTTTAAGTGTAGACACCAATGTTTCATTGAATTCATGTCTGGTAATTATTAGCTTAAATTATGGCTCACACATGACAAAGTGGACCATGAATTAAAAGGCGCGCACACTCGCGCGCACACACTCTTCAATAGATGCACCAGAGCCATACATTGCACGTTATTGAGATGTCAGTCAGTAACCATTATGAAAATATGCTTCATGGAGGGCCCTGGTAAGAGGCCAGGGGTTCCCAAGAGACCATCTAAAAATGTCAAAAATGTTACAGTATAAATGAATGACACCAACAAGACTACATATGCTTGAGATGCAAGCTATTAGTTAACATATTACAAGTTTCAAACCTCTAAGCAAAACAAGCAATACAATTTTCCTTTGACAAAGGGCTATAGATAAGATCTAACTGATTCCCGGACAATACAATCTCGCTGATTTGGAGAGGGCCTTCAGCAGGCTGGGAGGGCAGGATGATCCAGGGAGATTCTGGGGCATGTAGATCATGTCTCTGCCTTGCCTGGAAATGATAGGTGGAAAAGTGAGGCTCAGATACACCAGGGATCCTGTGCAGAATGATGTCTGGCTGCTCCTTGCTGTACCTTTTTCAGAAATAGAGGAGGTGCAATGGGATCTTCTGGCTGTTTTTAAAGAAAAGAAAGTGCTTACAAGAAAGAGGTGGTGGGAGTCAGGGTAGTGCATGGGTAGAAGATCACTCATGGCTTTTCTGAGGAGACTCTTTAAGTTCATGTTGTACAGCTTCTTTCAGAGTCTTACGACTCATCCCCCTGACTCCCTAACAAACCCATATGAAAAAAGTGTTTTAAGTAACTACCATCACAAAGCACAAACATAAAAAGGAAAGATTTTTAAGCAAAAACAAACAAACAAACAAAACATCCTTGGGATGAGGGTATGAACAGTTCCCTTAGAAACCCAAGGAAGCTTCGAGATGACTAGGGAAGAGGTACACACGCCCGCATCACTAAACTCTCCATGCAGAAGACTCTGTAGACAGTTAAAATGTCTGCCCCTGTACACACGCACACCTACACGTTCACACTTCCTCTGTTTACTAAATAACATTTCAGCACAGTTTTCATCTTATAAGGAAAGTGTTTGAAACTTGGAATAAGTGCACTTAATTAAAGGAAGGCTGTGAAAATGTGCACTAATCTGATATGACTAATAGCAAGTGCAGGAAATTGCTAATTAGAATTTCATTAAAGGTGCTGCTTTATCAGACTGTGAAAATCACAACCTTTACAATTCTTTCAGGAGAGCTTAATTCCTTTTCAAACAGAAATATTCTTTAAAGACATTTGATTTGTTCTGAAGGAATACATGGTTTCAGCTGGAACTAAAAATGTCTGCGATATTCCAGGAGGCGACATCAGAGAAGGAATCTCCATCAGGCATGCTGCTGTCTCTGCCTGGTGAGGATACTTACCCCACCTCCACAGACAACTGTTCAAACACCCGGGCATGAAAAACCCTGGGCAAGGCTGGTTTGTTCCACACGGAGCGTGAGTTCTACCGAAATCAACGTTTAGTCTCTCCTGGAAGACAAATGGAAAGTTGTTCTAAACATTTTAAAGTCACTAAGAGAAATAAAATTTAAAGACTTCTCACATGCATCTGGCGGTGGCGGGGATTAGAATCTATACTTTATTTTTCTTTATCTCTCTTCTTTTAAAAATATTTCTCTCATTGTTTGAGATTATAGTATAATGACGTGCATTTTTAAAAGTAGGAGACGTTTACAAGAAAGCATTTTCTCCTTCACAAGAAAAGGCCATTCTGTTTCTTTAGCCTTTACTCTTTCTTTCTCGTAAGGAAAAACCAATCTCTTAACATACGGCAACATTTCAATTGTGAAACGGAGCTTTTAGTTTGGAAGACTCAAACATGGCCACAAATGCCCTCAGCCCTTCCTGGCTGGCCGCCACCACGCAGTGTTGTGTTTCCCGTCTTATTATTCCCTGCACTGGGTCCGAACTTCAGGCTAGTTCTTACCACGTTAATAAGATGTCCTCTCTTTCAGTTTTTCTCTTTCCTATTTTCAGCCATTTACCTGCATGCTTCTCTTTGGTATGTAAATATCACTCTCCGCTGCGACTTTCTGTGTCCCTGCCTCGTTCTCACAGGTGGTACTTGGGCTCTTTTGAATACTCAGACTTAATTGAACACTGACATTTTTGTTACAAAACAAAAACACAAACGCAAAAACATTAGTGATCGTGTAAACGAGAGCCCCTAAAAACATTTTACTTTCCTGCCGTGGTGTTGAAATACCAGCCTTGCTGACTGTTCTGAACCCCATGACGGTGACGGTATGATTTCAGAATCAAATCTTGATTTAGAAGCTCATCGGTCATCTGCAGATGACTATCATATCTGAAAGGGGAGAAAATAAAATTAGAAGTGACTTTAATTGAGAAAATAAAGACAATAATAATGCATAATAAAGATTTCCTTGGGCACCTGGACAAACTTCAAGTGGTGAACGAGAGTTTGGTCTGATTCTGAATTCAGCTGAATGAATTTTCATGGCATTTAGATAATTTGTCAGCAATGCTAGGCAGCAGGTAAAGAATGTCTTCTCTTTCTAACATTGGTGCGCGCGCGTGTGTGTGTGCACGTGTGTGTGCGTGTGTGCACGTGTGTGCGCGCGTGTGTGTGTGCGTGTGTGCGTGCGTGTGTGTGCATGTGTGCGTGTGTGTGTGTGCACGTGTGTGTGCGTGTGTGTGCACGTGTGTGTGCGCGTGTGTGTGCGCGTGTGTGTGCGCGTGTGTGTGCATGTGTGCGCGCGTGTGTGTGCGTGTGTGTGTGTGCACGCGCGTGTGTGTGGGGGGGTGTCGCATTTGTATTATAAGAATAGTTATTTGAAAAAATGGGTCTAGACGGAAATAAAAGAACATTATGCTCCATAGCTATGTCTGGGTCCAGGGTGCTGTCAGTCTTGTTCTCTGCGGCCACTGTAGGCAAACAAAGCTGCTAATTCGAATGTTTTAGGTTTCAAACTGGAAAATATTGTTCTAATGTGGAAACAATGGGACCATTTTCCTAGCAAGCACTCTGCCACTTCAGATGCTTTACTGCTCGCTTTTATGCAAAAGAAATGACAAGTAATGGCAATTTAATTTTTGTCAAGTCAGACAGGACGTGACGCAAAACACAGCGGACTGGGACCCCACTTTCTCTGTCAGTAGTTGAATTAACAGTGGCAGGAATAAAAATAGCAAAATATTCAAAAGCCTTCCTCAGATTCCCTACCCCATGAGAGGGGGACCTGTTTATCTGCTGCCACTACCAGGCAGAGAACTCTCCTGGACTATGCTGGACTTTGGGATGAAGAAGTCCAGTGTCACAGAACTGGGGCCCCAGGATTCACTCAACTCTGGGGTCCCTGAATGGATCAGCACGGGGTACCCTGATGGCTCTAGGAGACAGACCAGAGGGTGGCAGGTCCCTTACTGGCCTGTGGCAAGGTGGCTGAGCTCTGGGTTTCTCAGTGGGTGGCCCTGAATATTTCACTTTCCACTTCTGGCTTCAGTTTGCCTAACCAGAGGGTGTTGACAGTGGGACTTTGCAATCTAAGGCCCAAAGAGCTGTCGTGGAGAGCTTCAAATGGTGCTTGGTGGAAATAAAGCAGCCAGTACACTTAGGAAAGCTCGTTCCTGACTGTCCCCGACCTCCTCAAACATGCCCCTGCCTCAGAGCATTGTCCTCCCAGGCACAGGTCTTCCCTTGTTTCTGTCTTGTTTCTGTTCAGCTGTCTTCATGGCCACCCACCATCCCATCCTTCACCACGGTGAGGCTGTGGTCTCCGTAACACTGGCTCTAATATAAATGGCCTTCTCTATTTGCTTAACATTGTTGTCTGTCTTCTCCCCGGAAGGTATGTTCAGAGGGACAGGTTCACCAAGGGTCATCAGCCCTTTGGTCAATGCTGGGTTATATGGGAGGTAGTCAGTAAATCATGGAGGGTGGATGGGTGATGTCACTTCCTCTGCAACACACACCCCTGACTAGATGAACAGCATCATCTCCAGGGCCTGCCACTCAAGGTTGGATGTGAAACCATCAACCTGGAGATCAGGTTTTTTAGAATAACAATTACGATTTCTTAGCAGAAGTAGGTTCTCTAGAATGATGCTGGACAAGTGGAGACTTTTAGTTTTGAAATCAGCTTCTTTCCACCTTGCCTGGTGTGATGAGGATGAGCTCTGTGGAAAGCACTACCTGCTGAGCCTAAGGATGGTCCTGACAGGTGGCCAAGGGAACTCCTAGGTTTCCTCCTGTCCTCCTCTGTGTTTGAGAACTGTGCTGGCTCTCGGTCAGCCCAGTTGTCAGCCTTCAGAGCCCAATAGGGCAAAGGAACTTCAGCCCTACCTCCAGAGCAGCAATTCTCACTTTTCCACCTTGCACCTTGCAGTGTCCCCTAGTGAGCTCTTAGCCTATGTGGCAAAGCTTCTTTGATCTTTGAATGGTCTTGCTTCATTTGACCTTGGTCACAGAGTCATGTCTGTTCTTCCTCCTCCCTGAAGCCAGCTGCTCAGACTGGCTCCTGCTGGGCTAGCCAGGCCAATCCAAGGAGGAGCCTGTGCCAGCTGCCGGTGTATGGAGCCAGGGCTCAATGGGGCCATAGCAGCTTAGTGCCCAGTGGGTGGGGTGATGCAAAACTGGCCGGAGACTTTGGATCTCAATGTCATGGCTAGGACCAGGGCCTGAGTATTTCTGGACGGCCTGGCCTGGCTCCACGCACCATGCTATTTTTTTACTCTGTGAGATCACTGCAGACAATGGCCATCCTTGGCGGCGCCTCCCATCCCGAGGTCCTATTTTGAGGAAAGAATTTGTGGAGGATCTCCGGCCATCTATCCAGAAGTCCAAATATGAAGGTCATTTATGTATCCCATACTAGTTGCTTAGCAGCACTCAGCTCAGCGGTGGTGGGAGCTGGGGATATAAAGACGGTGATAGCTGGCGCAGGCTCCCACTCTCCTGTGCCCGGAACCATGCCTCGCCTGCTCAGCGTCTTTGTGCAGCGACTGTCAAGGTGGGCCTTTTCTTGTCATGCTGTGCAGAAGGAAACCGAGGCAGAGATTATACTCAGAGAGAAAGATGCCTAGACAGGATGTGGTGGGGTCTAGCTTTAGAAGCAAAGCCCGAGAGAGAAGTTCCCTCCTTAGTCTTGGGGGTCCACAGATGGTGAAGAGGTCCCTGTTAATCTCCAGGAGGAGAAGACACGGCTGCTTCTCGCTAGGGTCAGGACCTCAGTGGTGAGGAGAGAGGCGGCTGGCAGGACTTCATCCACGGGGGACCAGTCACACCCAGAACTGCTCACTGCAGACCAAGCCCTGTCGCAGATGCTTTGCCCCCACCCCCCCTCTGCCGCACACACCTTTGTAGTCGCCTTTTGCAGTAACCAGAGCCACTGGTTTTAATTCAACATATTTAAACGCTCCAACAGAGAATTCAAGGGACTCTCTAACTCCCCACTGAAAGTCTGAGAGCCAGACCTCCGTCCTCTGCTCTGCTCTCAGCGTTATCTTTTGTGTTCTCACACAGCTCAGTGACCTCTGAATACTCAAAGGCTTTTCTAGCCCAACCTTCTAAATTTCCTCACCCATTCTTCCAAGAATATGGTCAAATCTGTCACAACAATACCCCACCCTATGCCAATTTCTGTCATAGTTAGGGTTTGTATTACTGTGATAAAGCACCATGATCAAAAACAAGTTAGAGGGGAAATAGTTTATTTCATCTTATACTCCCATGCCACAGTCCACAACTGAAGAAAGTCTGGGCACAGAAATTGAAGCAGAAGTATCACCCCAGTGGGAAGATGCACCAGTCCAGTACAGATGTGATGGGCAGCTACTTACCCCAGGTCTTAGGGCCTCTGGACGACAGCCAGGATAGGTGGCCAGGACCCCAGCTCCAGGTTTACATTCTGCCTTACCATCACCTAATGGAAGGCCTCCACCTGTGTTGGCCATGGATAGCCGGGTTGCCCAGGTAGTGCTACGCTGCCCACACTTGCAAGATCAAATAATGGTAACTGAATCCCTCTGGGGTCACTGTGTCTGAAATGACAACATGGAGGACAATCACCTTTTATAGTGATTGTAGGGTAAAAAATCCGGACTTACTTTTGGGTTTTGAAAACCCACCAATCCCTGACCTCGAAATCCCACCAATTCTTGAACTCACACAAGTTCAACACTTGAAAGACCATCAATCCCCACCCTGGAAATCTCTACCCTGGAAAACTTGGCCCCTAAGAAAATGTATATAAAGTCTGCCCCTTGCTCACCTCTCTGCTGCTTCTCACCCTCACAGAGGCAGCCTCCCTCCTGTATCATTCCCAATACATCTCTTGTGTGAGGTTTGTTGTGCACTGTGACTTTGTGATATTCCATGGCTCCTGGCTGCCAGGATACCTCTCCTCAGAGCTATAACACTTGCACTGGAGATATCCCCCCTTTGGATATCTGTGTGTGTGTGTCTGTGTGTGTGTGTGTGTTTGTGTGTGTGTCTGTGTGTGTGTATGTGTGTCTGTGTGTGTCTGTGTGTGTGTATGTGTGTGTCTGTGTGTGTCTCTGTGTGTGTATGTGCGTGTGTGTCTGTGTGTATGTGCCTTTATGTCTCTCTCTATCTCTCTCTCTCTGTGTATGTGCATGTCTCTGTGTGTCTGTGTGTGTGTATCTGTGTATTTGTGTGTTGTGTGTGTCTGTGCATGTGTGTCTGTGTGTATATGTCTCTATGTCTCTCTCTCTCTCTGTAAAATCCCGAGGTCCACATTGGGTGTCTTCCTCTGTCACTCTTACCTTAGTGCTCGAGACAGGCTCTTACTGAACCTGGATTGACCGATGGGTGCGACTGGCTGGCCAGCCATCTCCAGGGATCCTCCGTCTGCTCAAGGCTGGATCGGAGGCATGTGCCCTGCACGTGGTGCTTACGTGGGTTGTGGGGATCAAGCTCAGGTCTTCACGTTGTGCGGGAAGCACTTAAAGGACAAACCATCTCCCCACCATTTTGTGTGAGAGCTCCGCTCAAGCTTGGTGGGCATTGTTCCCTGCAAGGGCCAGCACTTTGGTTTTCATTTTGAGATAGGGTCTCACTAAGTTTCCCAAGCCAGCCTTGAACTTGGTCTGTAGCCCATGCAGGTTTCAAACTCACAGTCTTCCTGTATCAGCCTCCATAGGCTAGAGCTATAGGCCTGTGGCCCCGGGACTGGCTTGATCTTAAAGACCAGGTACAGGGAGAGCCAGACATGTATCTGTGGCCTCAGGCACTTCACCCTGTGGATTCGGTCTCTGATCACCGTGGGATGTGGCTAAGTGATTGATCAGCCGCCCAAATTATGTCCTCTAGTCTAGTGCGCATGACCATGGCAAATAAAGAGGAAGTCGAGTTAATTGCAAAGTGGTTGTACGTGACGGACCACATTGGAAGATAGAGATGGATAGCAGGTTAAGCCAGCACCACCATCATCATCACCAATAGTCGTGTTGTTAAGAGGTTTGCACCCCAAGACTGCTGGGCCAACCCTTAGATAGCTTCATGGCAGAACTCCACTGAGTCCTCTTGTAACCCTGTGGTGACCTTGACTTTCCACCCATTTTACAGGCCAAGAAATTGTGGAGAGAAACAACCCAGGGTAGTGAATAGTGGTGTTTGGTCCAGCCAAATCTGCCTGGCTCCAGTCTGAGCATCTTTGCTGTACTTTCACAGACTTCACAAGGAGATCTGTGTACAGAGCTGCTCCACTCTCCTGGATAATAGCTTTGGGTACTAGCTGCATTGTGGTCCTGAGTAACACCTCCAGCAACTTTCTCATCTGTCACCCTTCTTATTCTTGGAGGTTCTCTCTTCAAAAGCCTCAATTAAATGTCTGGGGGTCAATCCCATATCCTGTCTACCCACTTGCCAGCTTGCTGCTCTTGTGTTAAGAACCAGAGAGCCTCTGGGGCTCTGGTCCCTTGTGAGCAAGGTTTTGGAGGGCCAAAGTAACCCTTGATCCCTTCTCCTTTCTCAACCTGCTGCTGATCCCAATGTCCAAGTTGACTTTAGCTCACCCAACAGGGTGGAGAGTGTGACATACTGAGATGTCACTCTCATGAAACCATCGAGTGCATTGAACAAGATGGGAAGGGGTGTCTAAGCTGGCCTTGAGCTTATAGTCCCACCCTACATGGGTTGGTAGGCTCTTCATGGTGTTCTCAGGTTGGTGACTTTACTGAGGGCCAGTACACCCCTGAGGGACTCAACTTTAGGCCCCAGGGTACAGATGAGGGAGTCATGTGTTCTACTTGCCTCAAACTCACCAGGGAAGCAAATATGAATGGTGTAATCACTGAGAGAGAGGTCCCACTTCCCTGGAGATAGCTTGGGACT
This sequence comes from Cricetomys ansorgei, assembly GCA_026225945.1. Taxonomy (NCBI): domain Eukaryota; kingdom Metazoa; phylum Chordata; class Mammalia; order Rodentia; family Nesomyidae; genus Cricetomys; species Cricetomys ansorgei. Next base: position 1,456,460 of record JAMJFZ010001258.1, on the reverse strand, counting down.
TGGGACACATTACATGCCTTCTCTGTGCTCAGTTTCCTCATGCATAAAGGCAGCATGGTAGCCGAATATATCTCACAGGACTTTGAAGGATGATTATGTGTTGTGTGGAAAGCATTTGAATGGAGTTACTACAGAAGGAGCTATCAATGTCAGTTGACCCTAAAACATCTGTTGAACATCTTCTCCACTCCCCTTTGCTTTCTCACTAGAAACACATGGTATATGAGTCCCAGAACAGTTCATTTTTAAGACTCTATGCTGCCAGGAAGCAGGGTGGAGAGCTTTTCTGAGTTCCCCACTACTTCTGGGTGACCTAGGATGGGCCTTGCATTCTGTTCTTCCCTTATCAATAAGATGGGAATGAAATGAAACTCTACACCACACCAGAAGGACTAAGTGGATATTGTATATAAAGCAAATCTGACCAGTATTTGCCACCCTTTGCCCTTTAAAAATTCCCTTGTTTCAGTCCCCGTGAAAAACTTGGGTGCAGAAAAAGACTATATTTCCCAACCTTCTTTTGGTCAGGCCCATGAGACTGCTTTTTGCTAATAGAATGAAGGCAGGGGTAATATGGAAATTTATATGCAGATTTCTTTGAATTTTCTTTTTCTTCCTTTTCCCCCTTTAACTTTTTTAGTGTGACAAAACACAATGTGAGAAGATGGAGCAAAAACTATCATATCAAAGTTAGACATGGCAACCTAACAGGGAAAAGAGTCCCAAGAGCAAGCACAAGAATCAGAGACCCACTTGTTCTCATAGTCAGGAGTTCCATAAAAATACTAAAAGCTAATATAAATGCAGAGGACCTGGTGCAGACCCCTGTTGGTCCCGTGCTTGCTGCTTCAGTCTCCGTGAGTTCATGTGAACTTTGCTCAGTTGATTCCCAGGGCCTCGTTCCTCTGATGTCCTCCATCCCCTCTGGCTCTCACATTCTTCTCACCTCCTCTTCTGTAAGAGTCCCAGAGCTCTGAGAGGGAGGACTTTAATGGAAATCTCCAGTTTAGACTCCCTCTTCACATAATGTCTGGATGTGGGTCTCTGCAGCTGCTCCCATCTGTTGCCTGAGGAAGCCTCTCTGATGATGATTGGATAAGGCACTGATCTATGAGTATAGCAGAATATTATTAGGAACAATTTTGTTTATTTTTTATTTTCTTAGAGCACTAGTGTTTGGTTTTAGCCTAGGTCTCCAGGCTATCTGGTCTCTGATTCTTGGTCACCTAAGCAGTATCATGTGTGGGTTCCTTTGGGAGTGGGCCTTAAGTCAAATCAGACATTGGTTGGCTACTCCCACAAGTTCTCTGCCACTGTTGTTCTGGCATATTTTGCATGCAGGACAGATTATAGGTCAAAGGTTTTGTGGCTGAGTTGGTGTCTTGTCCAGATTTCTCTTTCGGTAGCCTACAGAGTACCTTCCCTCACAAAAGAGACTGGAACATAGGGTGAAGGCTCCATGTAGACACCAGCTCCACTCCTCTGTGTTCAACTAGTTGTGTGGGTGCTGTTCTCAGCAATGGGCCCTGCTGTCAGTTTGCAGAGAGCAATCCCTTGTTTTAGCAACAGCCTGGCTTGTTTGGGGGATTTCCATGGGGCCCCCTTGGCCAACAATTCAATTAAATGTAACCCACCCCCACCACTGGAAGCCTCGCCTGGTGACAAGAGATGGCCAATTGAGATGCCATAGCCCCCATTACTGGGCGTCCTCATTAGGATCACCCTCAGAGATTCCAGGGAGTTTCCACTGTACTAGGTTTCCACATGTCTCTCCCTAGGCCTCCCAATTCTAGTTGTCTCTCCTGGCACTCTCTCCTTCCACCCTATCTTCCCCTCATACCCCCTGCTCCTGTCCCACCTGCCCCACTCTGTCCAGAAAATATATTCTATTCCTCCTTCCAGGGAGATCCTTCTCTTAACCCAACCTCTCTGGGGTCTATGGGTCATAGCTTGATTTTCATTTACTTTACAGCTAATATCTACTTATAAGTGAACACATACTATATTTATCTTTCTGGGTTTGGGTTACCTCACTCAGGATGGTTTGTTATAGTTCCATCCATTTGCCTGCCAATTTTATAATTTTATTTATTTGTTTTTAACAGCTGAGTAACACTCCATTGTGTAAATGCACCTCATTTTCTTTATCCATTCTTCTGTTGAGGGACATCTAGGTTGTCTCCACTATCTGGCTGTTATGAATAAAGCCACAATGAGCAAGTGTCCGTATGGGAGGATGTGTCCTTAGAGTGGTATAGCTGAATCTTGAGGTAGATAGATTCCCACTTTCCTAGGAACCGCCATATTGATTTCCGTAGTGGCTGTGCAAGTTCACACTCCCACCAGGAATGGAGTAGTGTTCCCCTTGTTCCATATCCTCGCCAGCATGAGCCGTCAGTTGTGTTATCGATCTTAGCCATTCTGGCAGGTGTAAGATGGAGAGTTCAAGTAGTTTTGGTTTGCATTTCCATTTGTGTTTCCTCTATTGAGAATTCTTTGTTTAGATATGTATCTTATTTTTAAATTGGATTATTTGGTTTTTTTGATATATGGTTTCTTGAATACTTCATATAATTCGGGTATTATTCTTCTATTGGATGTGAAGTTTGTTCCTCATTCTGTAGGCTGTTGCTTTGTCCGAATGATGATGTCCGTTTCCTCACAGAAGTTTCTCAGTTTCATAAGCTTTCATTTATTAATTGTTGATATCACTACCTGTGACATTGGTGTCCTGTTCAGAAAGTTTTCTCCTGTGTCAATGTATTCAAGGCTCATCCCCACTTTCTCTTCTATCTTGTTCAGTGTGTTTGGTTTTATGTTGAGGTCTTTGATCTACTTGGACTTCAGTTTTGTGCATAAGTATGGATCTATTTGCATTATCCAACCTACAGACATCCAGTTTGACCAGCACCATTTGTTAAAGATGCTGTCTTTTCTCCAATGTGCATTTCTAGCTTCTTTATCAAAGATCAGGTGTCCGTATGTGTTTGGATTTATGTCTGGGTCTTCAATTCCATTCCACTGATCAATGTGTGGGGCTATATGCCAATACCATGTAGCTTTTATTACTATATACCTGTAGAATAACTTGAAATCAGGGATGGTGGTACTTCCAGCAGTTCTTTCACTGTTCAGGATTTTTTTTACCTATCCTGTCTTTTTTTTTTTAACTATATGAAGTTGAGAATTGTTCTTTCAAGGTCTGTAAAGAATTGTATTGCAATTTTAATGGTAACTGTATTGATAGGATGACCATTTTTACAATGTCAATCCTACAGATCCATGAGCATGGGAGATCTTTCCATCTCCTGAGATCTTCAATTTCTTTCTTCAAAGACTTGAAGTTGTTATCATAGAAGTCATTCACTTGCTTGGTTAGTGCTACCCCAAGATATTTTATATTATTTGAGGCTATTATAAAAGGTATTGTTTTCCTAATTTCTTTTTCAGTCCATTTGTCATTTGTAAATAGAAGGGCTACTGATTCCTTTGAGTTAATCTTGTATCCAGCCATTTGCTAAAAGTGTTTATAAGTGTAGGAGTTCTCTGGTAGCATTTTTAGGGTTCCTTATATATAGTACCATTTCATCTGCAAATAACAATACTTTGACTTCTTCCTTTTCAATTCGTATTTTCTTGATCTCCTTCAGTTGTCTTATTGCTCTAGCTAGAATTTCAAGTATATATTGAATATATATGGAGAGAGTGGGCGACCTTGTCTTGTTTCTGATTTTAGTGGAATTGCTTTGAGTTTCTCTCCATTTAAGTTGATGTTGGCTATAGGCTTGCTATAAATTGCTTTTATTATATTTAGATATGTCCCTTGTATCCCTAATCTCTCCGTGAGTTTTATCATGAAGGGGTATTGAATTGTGTCAAAGCCTTTCCTATATCAATGAGATAATCATGTGATTTTTTTCTTTCGTTTATATAGTAGATCATATTCATTGAGTTTTGTAT